>CM022765.1:3327500-3487500 GCA_012411365.1 Ameiurus melas | reverse complement strand
CGTCTCCTTTCACATCGATCTTCAGAAAGATTCGCCCCCGCCGTTCCGTGTGGTCCATCCCACACAGGCTTGGCACATTGAGCACACACTGCTTATGGACGTTCATATCACATGCTGCACACACATACACACACACACACACACACACACACACACACACGCAGATTTGAAATATCTGTCGCTCTGTCGCTATATTGCATACATTCAATGATTACTTTTGTTGCTAAAATATTCAAAAATAAAACACATTTGGACATGCGGTTATAGTCAAATAAACAACAACAACACTGTGTAATACCACTGCAATTTCCTAACACTAATTAAAAAATAAGAATGGCATGTTATACTGTTTATCTGGTAATAGTTACATTTAATGTTGTGGGACATCTGCGAATCAAGTTAGTTCAATCATTACTTAGCCTCAAGTGAAATCAGACACATCAATGTGGTATAAGTTCAGCTTTCCCATTGGAGTTCATTTTTGAGAGCGAATAAATGGATCTGAAATATATCGTCGTACTGTAAGTGTACTCACTATCACATTTCATGCCCTGGTGGATGAGGCCGTACAGCAGCGAGCCACAGTGATCACAAAATGTCGGACTGCCATACGTGTGGATCTTAAATTTGTGCTTGCTTCTTGGATCCTGTAGAGACAGAGATATGATTTTAGTACTTGCTTGTTTTCCAATAACAGCACATCCTGGAATGTTTTATTGCCCTTATACCCCAGCAAACATGAACAATTTACAATTTATTACAAAAAAGATATATATCAAAATTTCTAGCTGCATTTAATGTTGAGGAATGTCCACAAAACAAGCGAGTCTCCGTTATCACTCATTTCTCTTGAACATAATAAGGCAAATTAACAACAACAACAACAACAACAACATGTCACTGAGAACCCGGAAAGCCCTCTGCCCTGAAGGCTTTTTCATGTTGGAAAACATACTGACTGTTACAGAGCACTGACACTGTAGACTCCTTCCAAAAACACCAAATAAACGTTACCTTACCAAAAATTTCCCCGTATCGACAATGACACAATCATATATTGTATCCTGTGGTGCCTGCTGGGTGAGAGGAAACGCAATTACTGTACTCTCTCTCTCCCCTGTCAATCACAGGCCCACAGACCAATCACGGGCATCTACGAGCTTATGTATGTGGAAGACGGCAGATAGCGCTTTCTTTTGAGTGTGTTACGTTACGTGCAGTAGCTCAAAACGATGCAGCTGGGAGAGATAATGAAAATGGTGGGGTGGGGGGAATTATAATATAAGATTAAATGACAGATTTGTCATTTAAATAACTTACCATTTCAGATGTAAATAACTATACGACTGACTTGATGAAGATGTAGTGTGTGCTTTTGGAAAATGGCACCAGACTGGATCAAAGATTGCCTTTGAAAGGGTGTGTGCCAAAACAAATCGACACACCACCTTACTGAATCTAGTCCACTATCCATTCATCCATTATCTGTACCATTTATCCAGAGTCACTGGGGAGCCTGAAGCCTTTGCCAGTCCAATCGCAGGGCACAACTGTAGACACTACGGACAATTTGTAAATGCCAGTCAGCCTACATCTCATGTGTTTGTACTGGGGGAGGAAACTGGAGTAACCAGAGGAAAACCCTGAAGCACAGGGAGGGAACATGCAAGCTCTGTGCACACGGGGCAGGAGATGGGATTTGAACCTCCAACCCCGAAGGTGTGAGGCAAACATGCTAAACAGTGACCCCCTTTCATTCCACCAGTATAGACTGTATGGTTATTTTTAACCGTCTTGTATATGGAGAACCATTTGACAATGGAGGAGAGAAGTTCATAAGTTAATCAGTTCTACTCCTTCTAAAGTGGTGTAATTTAGCCTTCGATCCTTACAATAGCTTCATCCTGACACAATCAAGAGAAAATGGCAGAAGGGTTTTCACACTAATTAAAGTTTCTAAATGAAAAGCAGGCATTAGCAGAATCGCAGCCCAACAGTAACAAAGTAGTACATCACAATTTGGTACCGAGTATAAAAATCTGAAATGCAAGTTCATGTAGCACTTCAGCACGGCAATAAGCGAGGAATAAAACACAATGAGCAGTGGTGTCGTGGGAGAAATCGTTTATGACAGCGTGATGCGATGCAGCCATCGATTTGCCAGCGCTAACAATTTTTTATTTGTTAATAATGACGGTAATTTTTATCTGTTCATACCCACGTTTACTTTTGTGGAATGAAATGAACGTGAAGCAAGTTTGTTCATGTTATCCTTTATGTTATAGCAGCTATATATAGCATTCGCTCCCTCACCAGCCTCTCTTTTGTGTTCCCTCTCTTGACAGTAATGCTATGTTTAAAAACGTAAAGATGCGGTTTTACAAAGCACTCACACTGGAGACTCCTTCCAAAAAGACAAGATAAACATCTCATGTCTTTGATGTCGTACAAGTGTGTTAGCTGTTAGTATGGAAAGCATAATGTATTATAACAAGCGCGTTAATATACTCTATTGTCAGAGATGCTTTTATAGAAAACTAATCAACACCTTCTGACCAATCAGAATTGAGAATTCAGCACTGTTGTGGTATAAAAATGCTATTCATTATCTGGTGATTAATTCGTCATATTAATCATGATACATATCTGTCTTTTAAGCAGAAGAGTGCTGTAGAAATTTATCAATAACCTTGAGACGAGGATATATTCCAGTTCTACAAAGCGCTTTACACTGTTTCTTATTCACCCTCACACTCCCCCCAATGGTGTGCTGCCATGCAAGGCGCTAGCCTGCCATCAGGAGCAACTTGGGGTTCAGTGTCTTGCCCAAGGACACATCGGCATGTGAGCCAGGAATCGAACCGACAACCCTGTAATTAGTGGACAACCCGCTCTACCACCTGAGCCACAGCTGCTATCCCAAGAAGCAATCACGGTTCCTGTCTTAGCTAATCAGTTGCTGTTTAATACTAGTAACACAGTACAAAAAGACAATACAGTGCTGAGCACGCGGTGTAAGTGTCTGTTCTTCCCTTGAGCATAATTTATGTTGCATGCCTTCCTTTGTTAGTGGTGAAATAACAAGGAAAATTCACCACGCTTCAGAATTTTTGCACATTTTTAAAAGGTGGGTCTTAGAAAAAGACGCATACATATGTATTGTTCAAAAGTCCTCTGACAGGAGCGAATATATTATTATTATTATTATTATTATTATTATTATTATTATTATTATTATTATAAATCCATTTTTTGTACCACTTATACTACACAGGGTTGCAGGGAGCCTGGAGCATATCCCAGGGAACTCGGAGCACAAAGCGGGGGACACCCTGGATGGGGTACCAACCCACTGCTGGGCACAATCGCACACACACACTCACACACCACATGTCTTTGGACTGGGGATTTGAACCCCTGACGCTGGAGGTGCGCGGGAAACGTGCTAACCACTGTATTACTAGTAGTGGTATTGATGTTGTTGTGGTTGTTGCTGTTGATATTACCAAGTCTCTACTTTCAATGAAAAAAAATCGAGACTAAAATGATCTAAATACTAATGAACTAGTTAATGACAGCATTTTTAACGAACCAATTATAGATCATAACCGATATGTTTAATTCACAAAAGGTCAGAACACACACACACGCTCACACACACACACACACACACACACAAGCTACTCGTACAGTAACATTAATTATGGATTGTATATCAATTTAAAGGTTAATTGCTGTGCTACCAGGATTACATTCGCAAAGCTAAAACACGGACCGACCGCAGTTATTTCCACAAAAATGATTTCTCCAGGTCTTTTATGTGTGATGAAATGAATTTCTGTTATGATGAAAAAACAGTGCGCCTATTAAACGCTTTAAAAAGGCAGAGGATAAAAACACACAAAGGTGCTTATTTCCTACAGCTTATCCCCATAATATGAAACTCCGAAGCACAGAGACATGCCGATCTACAGTACGTACACTAAATAAAAACATTAAGCAGGTGACTGGATGGATTTTTCCTTTAGATGGCTATTTTTTAATGCTAAATAACTTTTAATCATGACGTCGTTTTGAAAGAGTGTGCGCAATTTCCTTTTTTTTTAACTAAATAAAACAGAACAGGGCATCCATCCATCCATCTTCTACCGCTTACTCCTTCTTCAGGGTCACGGGGAACCTGGAGCCTATCCCAGGGGGCATCGGGCACAAGGCGGGGTACACCCTGGACATGGTGCCAGTCCATCGCAGGGCACAATCACATACACACTCACACACCCATTCATACACTACGGACACTTTAGACACGCCAATCAGCCTACCATGCATGTCTTTGGACTGGGGGAGGAAGCCGGAGTACCCGGAGGAAACCCCTGCAGCGGGGAGAACATGCAAACTCCGCACACACAGGGCCCCGGCAGGGATCGAACCCCAGACCGTGGAGGTTTGAGGCGAACGTGCTAACCACTAAGCCACCGTGCGCCCCAACAGGGCATGCAGTTATAGGAAAATAATCAATGATGAGTTAGTATGACGTGGTGAGTTGGTCATTTTTACAATAACAATAAGTGTTTACTTCCTTTTAGAACACAGTAATTTGCCAATGGTTACCATTTTTAATTAATTAATAAATAAAGAATTAATTTAATGCTGGGGAACATCAGTAAGTCAAGGTACAGTAGTTCCTGTTAACACGCATGTTATAGCAGCTATAAAAAAGTCTTTCACTCACCAGCTTCTCATTTGTTCTCTCTCGTGTTATTAAGTCATTAAGACAAATATATGCAGCTTGTGGGAAACTCAGTGACTCATTTGACTCACTTACAAAGCACTGACACTGGAGACTCCTTTCATAAATAAGTGCCTCCCCAAAGAAAGCTCTAACCTGTCATGATAACGACTTTTGTTGGGACGATATATTGTCCCAGAAATAATTGCGATAAACGATATTATTGTCGCTTTAAGACCATTTTATGCCAGTGATATAATGACAGTATAATATCATAATAATGCAAGTGCACCCTTTCAGTGAGCAATGAGCTTTAAATTTCTAAAAAATATTCACATTGGAATTGGAATAATTATTTTTAGAAATATCCTAAATAAATACAACTTAAGTACAATAAAACCACACAACCAAACGAAAGGCAGCACGGATGGCTAAAATGTTTGTGACATTCATTCTAATGTAAACAAACACGCATGTAAACACAACGGGTAATGTCGAAGTCCGGAACAATGATCGCGGTCATGTCTATATATCGTATGATGAGTCGATAATGTCATTATTGTGACAGTCCTAATTATATCTTTTTCTTTACTGGCGCTAGATTATGGAGCATCCACCGTACGAGTTCCCATGAATAATGTGAAATGCATTCATTCTAATCATTTATTCAACAGAAATATCAAGAGATGTGATATTCCTCTGTGGAAAACGTGAGTACACCCTTGGGCTGTGTGTGTGTGTGTGTGTGTGTGTGTGTGTGTTCTGACCTCTTAGGTATTAAATAGCAATTAAATTCAGTGTATGCCAGAATTATAAACCAGAACATTGACTACGGCTTGTTTATATAATTTTAATGGGTTGCCACTACTGTGCAAAATGAACTACACTAAAAGGCTGCTTTCAATCAGTAAATCGGAAATAAGAAAAAAAAGATTCAGAAACAGTTAAAGTGATTTAAATGAGAGAGAGAATACTGCATTCGTGTTGCGGTTTAAGTGTAAACTTGTTGCTTCACCTCACAGTGATATCGCTGTCCAATAACAAAGTGTTCTACACCGTGTTCGACGACGTCATTTTTCCAAATCGTGTCATATCAGGGTGGATATTCACCGCCTGTGCCAGACACAGCATCTCACCCGAGTGCTCCAGCCCTCCCCCAGGCTTCCTTTCCTAATAAGGACATCAATTATGTACGAGAGTCATTTATATTTTATGGGCTCTTCTGACGGGGCTGCCAGGGACTGCTGCACCATGCAGGTAACAGAGAACCAGATTTTCTGCTCATGTTTAACACGATACATTTTTAGCTGTGTGTGGTAGCTTTTTCAGTCAAACACAAACTCACACTCGCACACACCGCGATATCGGTTCACGAGGAAAACACAATGTTGAGGGGGAAAAAAAGGCTGCTCCTTTGCGAGACAGTGAGTCATCACTTTGCAAAGGAAGACAGGCCTTAATTAGCACTTTGCCATTTTTACTCCCTTCAAGACACGGAGATACAGAGACAGCCTCTGCTTTCAGTACACCAGAAAACACACACACACACACACACACACACACACAGAGTCAGGAGGCAGGACTGGGACTCACAAAGTGACAAAGTCCCATTTATGTGTGCGTGTGTGTGTGTGTGTGTGTGTGCGTGTGTGTGTGTGTGTGTGTGTGTGTGTGTGTGTGTGTGCGTGTTTGAGGAATTGAAAGCAGAGAATGTCTTAATGGTAGACCACAGACACAGTGCAGTAGCGCTGATCTAGAGTGATGCTTTTCTTTCTTTTCTTTAAAGGTGCATGAGGTACGATAGTCTTTTTTTTTCTTTTTTCAAGATTACATCTCTAGCGTTTAAGTGGGTTTGACTTTTTGGGGTTTTTTTTTTTTTACGCCTTGATCTCACGCCCCCATTCCCACCTATGTTCACAAAGTTCCGCCCCCAATATCTTAAGTGATCTGTTGAGTTTCTATAAAAATGACTGACAGGAGCAGCCAAACACAAACAGAAAAGTATTCCGGACCGGAAGTCGGTTTTCCTAATGGGTTTTCTCAGCTACTTTTGGCCTTCCGTCCACGCCGAGGCAGCGTTTTTGTCCGGCGAAAACGGAGCTTTTCGAAAACGCTTTCCCAAGTGGACAAATCTGAAAACACCCTCTGCATGTTGTAGTGTGGACTGAGAAAATGGAATGTGTAAAATGCCCTCAGTAAACGGAACATTTACAAACTACTGTCTATCCAGTAGGCAGGAGCTCACTTCTAGTAAAGTTCAATGCAAGTATTGCATCAGCCTCAGCATGTGGTGCATCGGAATCAAAATGGCTGAACCTCGTGTTAAGAATGGAAGGTTTGTCCTTGGTTCCTGAATTTCAAACCCGTTTCCGGCTCCCTGAGTGATTTCTATGAGCGTGCACCGATGACAAGATGCGAGTGCATTAGCCATCATCACAAATGTCAACTTGAAACGGTCAACAGTACCTGTTGGATAATTTAAGCAGGGCTAGGTTCATTAGCATGCTAACTTGCCATTGACTACTGTTTAAAGACACCATTTGTGCAATATTTCTTTCGGACTAAGCACCTATTTATGCTAATGTGATAATGTAAGTATTACAGTCGATAACTTGAAGAATTGTTGTAATGTTCTACAATGAATAAGTGATCCTAATTATCTAGCCTTCTAGTATCGTTGCCCTATTTAGTGATGTTGTACCACACTTCCATTTAGTAAGTATTCCTTTATTGTATTTCTTATTTAGAACCACAAGTTAAATTACACATTAATCAGATACTCCCGCCGGCTTTCTACTTAAAACCCTTATCTGTAATGATCTGTATGCCGTAGCATGCTGAGTGCCATTGCCACTAAGATGAAGTAAATAGCTTTCAACTTGAGACTGTCTTCCGGAGTCTTGATCGACATCCTGTAGCGAATACAATAAACTGCAGCCAGACAAAATGATCAACCCGATCTCTTCTTAATACGGAGATACTCAAATTCAATGATGTATTTTTAGTCACGTGATCCATTCAACTCAAAGCACACAAGATCGTGGACAATGTTGTACTGCAGTTGTTGTGCCTGCTCTCCATTTTGATAGCTCTGTTAAAGATGAATGTCACGTTGTACAACCTTCAGCCCGCATGTTTAACGAAACAGCTGATGGAAATGACGAGGCCAAAGCTTGTTCGATTTCGACACAGGGACGTACGTATTTTCAGACGTTTCAGTGTGGACAAGCAGTTTTTGGAAAACATTTGAAAACACCAGTGTAGACGGAGAGCTTTCTAAAACGAAAAACGCAATTTTCAGATCTTTTCGGATTCATGTGGACAAAGCCTCAGCTACGTTTCCGTACTCGATGCTAGTAAAGCAACAGCACACTTCGATTTCGATCTGTTTTGCAAGCCAACATTTCATTTCCGCTTACTGTATGAGAGATGAAAAAAAAAATAATACACCGAATTACTGCCAGTTTTGTTTTTAGGGCTTGTTTTTTTGCTTTTGAAAAAAAGATGTTGACTATTTTATTAAGTACCTAGGATGTTAGCTACAGTATGTTTATTAATTAATCAAAGTTAATTATTAATTGTAAATTAGTCAACTTTGAAACCTAGGTCGTTGCACATTATACACAAGTTTATCTTGCATCTTCCCTGCAATCCAGCTTGGCAATCCACCGGCTTGAATCATTTTATTCTCATCCAGGAGTTTCGGGGCAAAAGTCAACATACGATTTTGTGAATGCATTTAGAAGTAGCAGTTGTGTACGTGGCTTTGCTCACACACTTGCCTGTATATCTTGGCTATATCTGTGGCACAGTTTGTTTTGCAGAGGTAGATGGATGGGGAAATTTGTCTTATTTGTCCTATTGATAAATTCCTATGTTTGTGCAGTGTTTGAGAATAGTAAAAAAGACCATGATAGCATGTACAATTTGAATTTAAATTGGGCTTGGTTGAATGAGATTCCCAGTTACTTCTCAAAATAAACCAGATGTTTACATATTTAAAAATCCATATGCATATTTAATATTTATTATCGCATAGTAATAAATCGTATTAATTAGAACATAATTTAAAATAATAGAAAATGTATAGTTTATTTATATTATACGATTTAATCTGTAAATGAACTGCCAATGAGCAGAACGAGAATTTTTGGTATAGAGTATAAACTAATTTTCCTACAGGAACTTGTCGGACAAAATTGTTACTAAAGAAACCAAATAACCAAAAGTGCTCCTAAAGAAACCAAATAAATAAATCAATACATAAATAAATTATAATTACACAAGGTCATTTCACCACGGTAAGATCGATGAGAATTATGCTGTATGAACCCTAATATAATGCCCCTATCTTATAACACTGACACTTGAAGCTCTCGACTGAAAATCCATTTTGGTCTGAATGTTTTCCATGCACACACATCTGGGAAAATAAAGCAACACATGGCGGCTTGTTCCATTCTTCTCTCTTCGGTGAATAAAGTCATGTGACCATGGCTAGTTTGCAATGTAAACCTGTCCTGTGGTGTGGCCAAGAGACTAAAGTTTCATTTTGTTTGGCCACGTAGTTGAAAGGACCTCATATTTACATAGCACCGTATAACACACACACACACACACACACACACACACACACACACAAAAGCACATGCAGGGTGGACAGCGAGGAGCTGTTTTCCAGAGCAGGGCAAGAGGACACTCACTCCATTACGTTGACGCCAAGCACTTCAGAAGCTTTTAGCACAGGAAGCCACAGATGACAAATAAAAAAAGTTCAGACTATTTCAGGGTGTGTGTGTCAGAGAGAAAGAAAGTCAAAAGAAAGCTTTCAGCTTTCATTCAGGCCTGATATTGTCCTCTGAAATAAATTTAAAGAGATATTCTGTATAAATATTAGATAAGCATAAATAAGGTGGTAGAATGCTATGATATAATAAAGTGTGACTAATTGAGCTAAGAAATCGTGAAAAAAAAAAAAAACTTTCATATTTTTCCCTAATAAACCAGGAGATGCGACAACAGACATATGACTCCACCTGGAAGTCCCGCCCTTTCTCTCTATCCCACATGCTTGAGGGAACGCTCTCTTTCTGTTGCGGTAAACAGATATTATCTGAGTTTATTATTATGAGATCCAATCTCTCAATGTATGTTCAACTTAGCTTATATTAGATTATATAGACCAAGTATATATTGAACAGCAGTTATCTATATTTATTAATAGGGATGCTACCGAAATATTTTGAGCACAAAAGGCAATAACGGCTCTTCCGGTTTTCGATCCAAAGAGAAAACAGGATGATGATTTTAACCTAAAAAGGATTAAATACAATTATGTTAATAATAATGACAATTAAAAAGATTTTTTGTTCTCCCATTCAAACACTTTGAGCAGCAGCAGATTAACTGAGAAATATCATCCATGGGACATTCAGTCCCGCCAGGATTTTGTGATGGCAGTAATTAACGCAAAATCAAGCAAACTTTGCAATATTCACAGCACACACATCCTGTAAGGGTAACCTGTTGGATAACGCCTTGGAGGAGGCAATCCCCTAGTGGAATGAGCCATTACGCCTAGACTGCACGTCTCATAAGCGGTAGAGATTGCCTCCACGATCCTATTAGAGATGCACTGCTTTTTCATCACCTCTACTGTTGCTGCCAAAGCAGACCAGCAACTGTTCCGACTTACGTCACTGGTCGAAGCGGTGGACGCAAGTACAAAGAGCCCTTATTGGACACAGTAGGTGCAATTTCTCTTGTTCCAGTGTGATGAATGGAGGAGGGCAGAAAGCTTGCAACACTACTGGCTGGGCAGCAGACGTAGACACTTTAGAAATATAATCTGGCCTAGGATATAGGAAGGCCTTGGCTAATCCAGTCAAAGCAGGAAGGGGCAACAGAGAGATCTTGTAGATATCCTACTCGCTTGAGAGATGTCAGGGCTAGCAGAAGAGTTATCTTTAGAGTCAGAAACTTCTCTGAGGCTGACTCTATGGGCTCAACAGACCTTCCAGGACCACAGAAATGTCCCAGGAAGGTATGCATGGTCTGCAGATGGGCCTCAGCCACCCGACACCATACCATACATAAACCTCAATGTTAGATGATGTTGCCCACAGAGGCTCCATCAATAGATGGAGGTCACATAGACCCAAATAGTAGAGGGAGCTAACCCTGATGAGAAACGTCCCTGTAAGAACTCCAGGACTGTAGCCATTACGCAGTTTACTGGGTCTAACTGACGTTCCTCACACCAAGAGACAAAAAGTCACCACTTGAGCGCATACCCATTTCTCATGAATGGTGCTCTAGCGTTCACCATGGTCTCTACAACCTCGGTTGAGAGACCAGAATCTATGAGCTGGTGGCCCTCAGGGGCCAGACCCACAGTTTCTACAGTTCCATTCGAGGGTGTTAAATCAACCCGCTGACTTGAAACAGTAGATCCCTGCAAATGGGAATCTCCCAGGGAGTGCTGTCTAGTAGGGATATCGTCTCCGTGCCACCACACTCGCCTTCACATTAGTAGATGCCCCGGCAAACTCGACATGTTTATTTGGTCGCCCGAAGACTAAAATCCGTGACTCAGCAAAGCTCCGCCACTGCCTCCGACCCAATTCCCTCCCCACTGTTGAGCTCATTCAGCAGGTCTGCTTGGTAGGCCTACAACACTGACATTGTATGCAGTGACCCACAAGCGAGACCCACTGCCACAAAGGTTTTGCCAATCAACGCCAAGGTGGCTTTACAGGGCTTGGAGGGCAGAGCCGGCCACCGCTAAATTTCCTGCGGTCGATGGAAAGAGGTAGCTTGCAAACACCTCCTCCACCTTTGGCATATCCAAATACCTGTACTGTTCATTCCCCACGACAGCCGAATAATCCAACCTTGCAGGGTTATAAATACAGCTGGTGTATGGTTTTCCACACACCAGAGCAGAGCTGCGTAATTGTGAAACGCCGCACATGCTCCACTCCCAGACACTTCACACAGAAAGAGTGTCCAACCGTCCCTGTAATAAAATGGGAGCAAAGAGTAACACACTTCCTGGACTCTCTCTGACTCGTACTCACAAGGAGGTGGGGGACAGAAAAGTAAAGATATATATATACATATATATGTATATATATATATATATATATATATATATATTTATATATATGTATATATATATATATATATATATATATATACTTTTCTGAAAAATAGAGAGGAAGTGAAGAGTTTTTAGAGGCATTCACATCCTAAAAAAGGGAAGCACACAGAGGGTCTTATAAAGATTCTCATATACATTCTGTAACAATTAGGAACTTCACCCCAGATATATCTATACCTTCGGCCTGGCTCATTTACCAGAATTAGGCCATATTCAGAGATGGTGACAATTTGAAAGTTACAGCAACATTTGTAGCAGTAAAGCACTTTACAATTAGAATATTCAAATATCCCGTGTTTGGTTCCCACCTCGAAGGTTGCCCAGTTTTTCTGAGATGAGGCTTTTCATTCACTAATTCGAAATCATGAAACCATAATGTGCGTTAGGGATGTAAGTTGCTTTCTTGATTTGTCGAAATAATAATAATATAATGCCAATGTTAATTCAATGTGCATTTTAAGAAAATGCGCCCATGGTTTGAAGGAGAAGCTGACCAAGCAGTCTTCTTACTGCTTGCTTTGTGAAATGTCTCAGATTAAGCTGCTTTCTCCACCGAGAAAAGAAAAAAAAACTTTTCGTGAACTTTAAAGGAACAATATTATGATATTATGAACTATTCATTATTGCATTCCATAGCTTTTAGAGTGTATTTACAATACTCTACATATATACCAATGTGTACTCCTCACTGCATGTGTGCTAATCAGCTCTGAATTGTGTCAATCATTTGTGATGGGGGGTTTTGTTCACTTACATTTGAGACCAAAAATGTTTACATCCCCTATTTTTACAATTAAAATTAAAACATACTGGTAGGTGTGGATTGATAATTACCTCTAGGTGTGAACAAGTGTGTTAATGTGTGTCTGCCCTGTGATGGACTAGCATCCCTTTCAGGTTGTATGTATTCCTGCCTCACACCTAGCGTTCACAAAATAAGCTCTTTAAAAAAAAAAAAAAAAAAAGGGCTAAACTGAAATGTGGGTGTATACTGCAACAAGACAAAAAACAACAACAAAAAAAAACCAAAAACAAAAATAGTTTGCTGTGACCCCTTTCAGTCTCCAGATCTGACTGTTTAAGACATCTAGAGTTATAACAGACATTTACATAAGAATGTGTGGGAAATGCGATATGTGAGGCGGACAGAATAAGAGAGAAAAAAAAAACATAAACATTTTAAAAAGTCATACAAATTATTTATACAGATTATTGGCAGTGTATTACATTCAGAAAGAATGCAACTTATCATAATGAAGGAACATTTAACGACACACTTTGATATTATTTGTTGATACAGATTGAATTTTCTTATCTTGTTCATTTTGTCCTAAAGCTATGCAAACATCTGCATTTGACTGTAAGTCATCCAAGAAAATGATCCTATTAAAAATGAAACAGATGTTTTGCTCAAACAAAGTTCTCAAGGTTGAGAGAAACCACAACTTGAACGCCATTTCCCAGCATACACAGCGGCCTACAAACTTGCTTGCCCTGGACTCCTACTTTTAATGACACACACCTGTTCTAAATAGTAAATTAAATCTGATTGGCGGAGAAAAGAGAATTATGGGAAAGGAAGAATGGTGACTTCCATTTTTACTTCCTGCAAACTCAGCTATCAAGGTTTGAGAATTTCGCTATTTAATATCTTAGATGTTTCCGGGAATTTGCACTGGCGTTTATTAACGTGCTAATAGAGGGCTAAGCTATAAACTCCACCGGGAGCAATGTGCTGTATTGCAAGAAAGCAAAGCTGTTAGCATTAATGCTTGCAGTTGTCTCCTAGAAGTTATAAGTTTTCCTATAAGCAGAAACTAATGGCTTTCATTGATTACTACCAACATTAGCAAATCATCCACTGAAGATTTGGGATTATTAGCAACGTTACACCCAAGGATATAAACCACACATGCTAACATCATTACATTGATGTAGCCTGTGTTTATCCAAAGACACTCTCTTTTCCACTTTAAGACTGTCTGTGGTTTAATTGCTTCGTATCCTTTCATGTCTCAAAATGAGCAGGCCTTAATTAGCTGGCTGTGCTGTACGTGTGTGTGTGGAGTCAGAGCCAGCTGTACTTAGTCACAGACACCCACACACAGCTGATGCTAAAGAATAAGCTTACACTTTTTCCTTCTTTTTATCACGTTACACATTTGCTCTTCTCCTTCTCCCATCCCCCAACAACCATTTTCCCCATTGAGCCCCATCGCTCTAGTTTCCTTTTGATGTCTTTCTCTTTCTCTGATAATATGAAAGCAACAGGGCTCATTGGTCAGTGATGTTCTTGGCAGATGGCTTCTCCATCATCAAGGAGAAGTTTGTATGATGACCACCAGAGCCACTAAATGTACCTTTAATGGACATACTTTATTGATTCTCTGTCCAGGAATGACTTTTTGCCAGTGTACACAGAACAAATAGAATTAGCTAATTTTATATGAATATGTATAATAAGCTGTAATAAAGGCATTACAATTTGCAATTTTACATTTTGTTCATATTTATTTAATCTAAGGCTACTAATAAATAGATTTTTTTAAACGTGCTGTTTAAGAAAAAGAAAAATATTAAATAATTGGCATGGTGAGGATATGTTTCTTTTTTATTATTAATATAAATATATCTATATATATAAGGAGTCTCCAGTGTCTTCAGGACATTGTGCTTTGAGGTTTCTCTGTATCATTAAAAGCTGTACAACATTAAATGTAACTATAAATGGTTAAAAAAAAACAATGTGTGATTCTTTACTAAATTCTTTACTGATAAATTAGAAATAGTAATTATAAGAGAAATAAAACACTGTGGGACATACTATGAAAAAATAAAGCACTTTGAGGTGCTAGTGGCCCTTCGCTTCCTGTCAGGCCGCATCTCACATCCCCAGCGTGTGTGTGTGTGTGTGTGTGTATAAATATATACAGTATCTCACAAAAGTGAGTACACCCCTCACATTTGTGTAAATATTTGATTATATCTTTTCATGTAACAACACTGAAGAAATGACACTTTGCTACAATGTAAAGTAGTGAGTGTACAGCTTGTGTAACAGTGTCAATTTGCTGTCCCCTCAAAATAACAACACACAGACATTAATGTCTAAACCGCTGGCAACAAAAGTGAGTACACATTTTGGTCTCATCTGACCACCAGAGGACAACTGGGTGAAAGTGTTGTGGTCAGATGAGATCAAAATGGAGCTCTTTGGCATCGACTCAACTCGCCGTGTTTGGAGGAGGAGGAATTCTGCCTATGACCCCAAGAACACCATCCCCACCGTCAAACATGGAGGTGGAAACATTATGCTTTGGGGGTGTTTTTCTGCTAAGGGGACAGGACAACTTCACCGCATAAAAGGGACGATGGACGGGGCCATGTACCGTCAAATCTTGGGTGAGAACCTTCCCTCAGCCAGAGCATTGAAAATGAAAAGTAATTACTACGTCATTACCAAGTACTAAGTCATGTTTTGCAGAGGGGTCAAATACTTATTTTTTTCCTTAAAATGCAAATCAATTTATAACATTGTTGACATGCGTTTTTATGGATTTTCTTGTTGTTATTCTGTCTCTCACTGTTCAAATAAACCTACCATTAAAATTATAGACTGATCATTTCTTTGTCAGTGGGCAAACGTACAAAATCAGCAGGGGATCAAATACTTTTTTCCCTCACTGTATACACACACACACACGCACACACACACACACACACACAGTGGGGGAAATAAGTATTGTATGCGTCAACATTGTTTTCGGTAAATATATTTCCAATGAGATTATTCACATGCAGAAATACAGAAATATAAAGAATTCACATTAAATTCCATAAATGAAGTTATGTGTAATAAAGTGGAATGACACAGGAAAAAATTATTAAACACGCTAATTGAAATTTATTTAATACTTAGTGGAGAAGCATTTGTTTGTAATTGTCATATCACAGCCAAACAGCGACTCAGTTTCCCAGGAGGCACCGCTAACTACAAACATGGCCGCTGAGGACTACACTTCCCACACACGCACATGCTCACCTTCTCTGGAGTTCTAACTACACACACCTGCACCCAATCTCACACACAGCATATAAAAGACCTTGGGAACAATATTACTTTGTGAAGTAAACGTTCAGTTGGCTTGTTCTCTGCCGCTCTCCAAGCCTTATCGTCGTGTTTTGCCAAACTTTGACCATTGTTTTTGCTCTTGACCTCGATTCTTTGCCTTGCCTAGTTTTGTTTGCTTGCCTGATCGCCCAACTCCTGCCTGTATATCAACCACGGACTTTGCCTTACTCCTTTGGATTATTGACATTTATCTGCATGCCTGCACTTGCTTCCACCTCCGCCTTTAGCGTGACAGTAATGACAGCTTTACGACGCTTCCTGTATGAAGAAATTAATGGGTATGGGGCCATTCAGGTGTGATTTCGGCCCATTCTTCTAAACATATTGTCTTTACATCTTGTTCAATTTTATTCAAGTCAGGTGATTGACTGAGCCATTCTAACAGCTTGATTTTTTTCTCTGAAACCAATTGAGAGTTTCCTTTGCTGTATGCTTTGGATCGTTGTCCTGCTGGAAGGTCCGCCCACGTCTCATCTTCATCATCCTGGTGGATGGCAGCAGATTCTTCTCAAGAATCTCCCCGTAAAGGGCTCCATTCATCGTTCCTTCAATTATATGAGGTCTGCCAGTACCATGTGATGATAAACAGCCCCACATCATGATGCTTCCACCTCCCAACTTCACTGTTGGTGTAGTGTTTTAAGGGTGATGTGCAATGCCATTTCTTCTTCAAACATGGTGTGTAGTATGACAGCCAAAAAGTTAAATTTTCCTCTCGTCTGACAAGACCTACACTCTCCCAGTATCTCACAGGCTTGTCCAATTGGGTTGTAACTTTAAACAAGCTTTAACATGCCTTTTCTTTAGTAATGGAGTCTTGCGTGGTGAGCGTGAGCAGTGGAGTGCATTGCCTTATTGTTTTCTCTGTGACGATGGTTCCTGCTGCCTTCAAGTGTTTCTGGAGCGCTTTCTGAGTGGTCCTTAGCTCTTGGGCGACTCTTCTAACTATTCTTCTGACTCCCTGGTGAGAAATCTTGCGCTGAGCTCCTGTGCGTGGACGGTTGATGACGGAGTGATGTTGCTTCCATGACCCCATGACCCCTAATGACCCAAATTGTGCTTACTGGAGGATTCAGAAGTTTTGAAATACGTCTGTATCCGATTCCATCAATATGTTTCCCAACAATAAGGTTGCAAAAGTCTTGGGAGTGCTCTTTGCTTTTACCCATCATGAGATGTTTCTTGTGTGACACCTTGGTAATGAAAAGCCTTTTTATAGACCATCAATTTACTAACCCATTAATTTGCACAGATAGGGGGTATAATTACTTACGGATTTCAGCTGGTTCCTTGCCTCACCTTGGCCTTGGAGAACTGCTTTTTCTTTGCGAAGTTCAATACTTTTCTCCTGTGTCATTCCACTTTATTACACACAACTTTATGGACTTTAATGTTGTGAATTCTTTATATTTGTGGATTTCTTGAGTTAATACTGACGTCTGGTGAAAATTTCATGTGAACAACCTCACTGGAAATATATTTACTGTTGGAAAAATGTTGACGTGTCCAATACTTATTTGTCCAATAACAACATTTATATACTTTTTATTTCAGAGTGTAGATTATAGACTTAAATATAATACCTTCTAAGTGCATTTGGGATGCGCACTTTTAGCAAAAACAATGGCACACTCACCAATGTATCTATCTAAAATTACATTGCAATAATATGTAAATAAATGTCTCCTCAAAAAAAAACTTCACCATATCAACAATCATACGCGTTTTAATAATCTGTTTATGCATCAGCCATAAAGTGCCCATGTAAGCTCTTACTATAGTACTTACTCTCCAATTAGTTTTAGATTTAGTCCCCCTTTGCTGATATAATAACCGCCACTTTTCTGGGAAGGCTTTCCACTAGATTTTGGAGCGTGGCTATTTGTCCATTCACCCACAAGAGCATTAGTGAAGTCAGTCACTGAGGTTAGGTGAGGAGGCCTGGGGTGCAGTCGGCATTCCAGTTCATTCCACAAATGTTCCGTGGGGTTGAGGTCAGGACTCGGTGCAGGAGAATCGGGTTTTTCAACACCAGCCTTGGCAAACCATGTCTTCATGGAGCTCACTTTGTGCACAGGGGCATTGTCATGCTGGAACAAGTTTGGGCCGCTCAGTTCCATTGAAGGGAAATTGTACAGCTACAGCATTCAAAGACCTTCTATACAATTGTATGCGTCCAAGTCTGTGGTAGCAGTTTGAGGAAGAACCACATATGGGTGTAATGGTCAGGTGTCCACAAACGTTCAACCATATAATGTATTAAAACAAACACATTGGTATAAACCTGTGGTTTGTCTTGCAGTCACATTACTGGCCACCAAAACCTAGAATTCAACAGTACAGTGGTATAAAGTCAGATACTATATAAGATATTAGATAGTGTTTTGTCAACATCACCTACTCCCATAAGAAAGTGAGTTCAGTCTGAGTTCAGATCAGATCTACTTAGTCTCATCTGATCTATTCCCATGCAAGGCCTATTTTAGAAACCCTCACATAGTCCCAGATGGATTTTCAAATAGAAAGTCAACATTGAGGGACCAATTTAGCCTGGAAGTCTGCTTTTGGAAAACTAGTTAACACGGACCCAGAAATACAGTCAGTGCAACCGCAGCGAAAAATTCCGCCCGGAAACAATCTTGAACAAATGTGTTTACTGTAAAGACTGCACGGTCAGAAGGGAACAGCTGTCCTGGGAATCAGATCCATTAATGCTACTGTGACCTAACACTGACCCGCTGAGCATTAAACTGACCTGAGTGTAAGAGCCTGCGCTGCTGTGTGCCCCTGTGGACTCTGCACTCATTATGGACTGTGATGGGGTCTCAAACATAACGCACAGATGCAGAGCTGACGACAAGTTTAGCGCTTTAGCAAGACTGAAGAAAAAACAAACTTTCGGAGTATAATTTATGGTTGGGTGGGATAAAAAAGAGTTTTTTTCCTACTGCAAAAATCTCATCAGAGTATGAAAATAGAAAGTAATAGAAAAACATATGCTTTGGCTCGATTAGATATGAGCACTAAACTCATGTGCGTCAACATGGGCTTGGGGAATTATGGTGTGAAAAACAGTATTTCCAGCATTTACAGACCCCAACCAATGTAGGACTCACACAACACAACAACAGCAACAACACCACCACCACCAACAACAATAACAATAGTTATTAGTGCTTATGTCTGTCTCTATATTGACTGAGCAATGGCTAAGCGAGCATTCACACTAGCAAGTCACAAGATAGCCTTCTTTATTGCTTGTGGGCACGAAGCTATTTAATATCGCAATAAACTCCAGAAAAAAACCCCAAAACCCACTGCTCTGTTTATGCAAACACAAGCAAGACCCTTGACCCGCAACCCTCAACTGCTCAGATGTATAAAATGACACAAATGTAATGTTATGTTCTTATGCTCTTATGCTATGCATGATGTAAAATGAAATGTAAAATGAAAATTATATGTATTTGTGGCTCTACTGCACCATAACTAATTTGCCTCAAACAGGAGAAAATCTCAATTCACACGCTGCTCATCCCCAGAAACGTCACCTGCGGATTTACTGGAATACTAAGAGCTATTCTGAGCTATTTCTCATTGTTTTGACTAATTTGACTCTCGTTATTTCAAGATATTTCAAGAAATTGTAGGATACTGTAAAAAAAAAAAAAAAAAGATATCTCTTTATTTTGGCTTATTATCTTGTCAAGATATTATATTTTTTTATTTTCCTGTTATTATCTTGTTATTTCAAGGTATTATGTCATTAATAACAATATAATATCTTCAAATAACACAACATACAATTTAAATAATGACACTTTAAACTTTGTTTAAAATAACAAGAGAAATATTTCACGATTAAACGTTTAAGGTTTAAAAACACAAAATGCGAACAAATTTAGCCTGGCCAGGAGGTCATTTCACTTGAATGCAGAAACGAAAAGTGTAGCAAATTAGGTATCGCGAATATATACAGTATAGCTAATAAAGAGTAAACAAGTTTTTATGTGCAGTAAACTCGCTAAAAATAGCTGTAGCAAATCAAAAACCAATTTTGCGCATAACCAGACTTTCAAACAACATAACATCGTAACATAACCTAAAAGGAAGATGCGTCTCTTTTACATTTATACGCATTTGTACCGAAGCCCTTGATCTGCTAGTTCTGGAAAAATAAAATATTTAAAAGCTATGCCATTACTTCGATTAGTTATTTTAATATAAGATATATATTTCAACCTGATATATTATACCAATGAGTTATTATCTCATTATTTTGTCTAATTACTGTATGTTATTATTTCAGAATATTGAAAAAACAGATCTTCATTTTAACGCATTATCTTGTCAAGATATTATGTCATTTTTACCCCTGTTATTATCTTATTATTTCAAGGTATGTCATGAATAACAACATAAAATCTTCAAATAAGAAGAGATAAATTCTAAATAATGACATGATTGTAAACATGAAATAACAAGATAACTACTTAAAATTTTTAAACAATGAGATTTCTTGAATCAACAAGACAATAAGTCTAAATGACGAGATAATAACTTATATGAGAACTAATGGACTGAAATGATGAGATAATAAGTTAAAATAATCACGATAATTCATCCATCCATCTTCTACCGCTTATTCCTTCTTCATGGTCATGGGGGAACCTGGAGCCTATCCCAAGAAACATTGAGTACAAGGCGGGGTACACCCTGGACAGGGTGCCAGTCCATCGCAGGGCACAATCACATACACACTCACACACCCATTCATACACTACGGACACTTTAGACACGCCAATCAGCCTACCATGCATGTCTTTGGACTCGGGGAGGAAGTACCCGGAGTACCCGGAGGAAACCCAGACAGCACGGGGAGAACATAGGGCCACTGTGAGAAACGAACCCCCAACCTTGGAGGTGTGAGGTGAACATGCTAACCACTAAGCCACCGTGCGCCCCGTAACAAACCAGAAGAAGAATGAATTTTCCACAGTTGTTTCCACTGTGATGAATCAGTCAAGCGCCACCATCTGTTCATTGTGTAACCCTCTGGCTTTAAGCCGAGATTTCATTAAATAAATAAATCAACGTGTGAGCAAACCTAACACAACTGACTCCAGCACAGACTCAAGGCGTCGCTTTTACGCAAAACAGCAAAGGAATTACACAGGAGCAGACAATCTGTATGAATGCGGCGAGAGAATTAATTCACCCCCAACAGACACTGTGCTGAGAAATACACCAGATCAAATGAAGTGCAGGATATAAAACATTATGAATGTGGCAAAGTCAACACATCTCTACTGTTAATGGTTGAAACTATTTTGTAATTGCTGAACACGTTGCACAGTTAATGGTGCACCCGCCAGTTATCTTCTTCTCGGTCTCCGTTACTACATACAGCCACACATATACACAGACGTGTACTGTAACAACACAAACACACACACAGACATGACAGACAGGCGCCACAGGTGGCCATGTCTGTCAGACAGAGAAAAGTGTGTGTGCATGTATGTATGTGTGTGTGTATGTGTGTGTGTGTGTGTGTGTGTGTGTGTGTGTGTCTAGAGATAGCTTCATTTCAGATACAGACTTTGATGACACACACCATAAAAGCAAAAAAAAAAACCACATCCTGCCTTTCATCAAGCAAATGATAAAAAATGATGATTTAGACTCTGTGATAAGGTTTCACACACACACACACACACACACACACATACACACACACGAGTTTCATCTCAAAATGTGAAGGACGAAACTAACCTAATTGTTCTTGCAATAATTTAATACAATATGATTTAATGTTGTTTCATGTTAGTGTGTCATGATAGTGTGTTATTCAGAATTTGGCCACGCATCCTACAGTAAAACTGACAGGCACAGAGATCACATAGGTCACGCTTTCTTCAATGGAACTGATAAGCACAGGTGTCACACAAGCCACGTCTGCTTCGATGGAACTGAGAGGCACAGAGGTCAGAGATCAGCTTCACCTCCTTCACTGGAGCTGAAAAGGAAAAAGGTCACATAGGCCACGCCTCCTTCAATGGAGCTGAAAAGGAAAAAGGTCACATAGGCCACGCCTCCTTCAATGGAACTCAATCGCACTGAAGTTAGAGAGGCTACTCCTCCTTTAGTGAAACTGAGAGGCACAGGGCTCACATAGGTCACGCCTCCTTCAATAGAACTAAGAGGCACAGGGGTCACATAGGTCACGCCTCCTTCAATAGAACTAAGAGGCACAGGGGTCACATAGGTCACACCTCCTTCAATAGAACTGAGAGGCACAGGGGTCACATAGGTCACACCTCCTTCAATAGAACTGAGAGGCACAGGGGTCACATAGGTCACGCCTCCTTCAATAGAACTGAGAGGCACAGGGGTCACATAGGTCACGCCTCCTTCAATAGAACTAAGAGGCACAGGAGTCACATAGGTCACTCCTCCTTCAATAGAACTAAGAGGCACAGGAGTCACATAGGTCACGCCTCCTTCAATAGAACTGAGAGGCACAGGGGTCACATTTGCCACGCCTCCTTCAATAGAACTGAGAGGCACAGGGGTCACATAGGTCACGCCTCCTTCAATAGAACAAAGAGGCACAGGGGTCACATAGGTCACGCCTCCTTCAATAGAACTGAGAGGCACAGGGGTCACATTTGCCACGCCTCCTTCAATAGAACTGAGAGGCACAGGGGTCACATAGGTCACGCCTCCTTCAATAGAACAAAGAGGCACAGGGGTCACATAGGTCACGCCTCCTTCAATAGAACAAAGAGGCACAGGGGTCACATAGGTCACGCCTCCTTCAATAGAACTAAGAGGCACAGGGGACACATATGCCATGCCTCCTTCAATAGACCTGAGAGGCACAGGAGTCACATAGGCCACGCCTCCTTCAATAGAACTGAGAGGCAAAGGAGTCACAAATGCCATGCCTCCTTCAATAGAACTGAGAGGCACAGGGGTCACATAGGTCACGCCTCCTTCAATAGAACTGAGAGGCAGAGGGGTCACATAAGCCACGCCTCCTTTAGTGGAACTGACAGGCATAGAGGTCACATATGCCACGGCTCCTTCAATAGAACTGAGAGGCACAGGCGTCACATGAGCCACGCCTCCTTCAATAGAACTAAGAGGCACAGGGGTCACATAGGTCATGCCTCCTTCAATAGAACTAAGAGGCACAGGGGTCACATAGGCCACGCCTCCTTTAGTGGAACTGACAGGCACAGAGGTCACATAAGCCACGTGTCCGTCAATAGCTTACATTACCAATGAGCATGTACACACTGTACACACAGTATATCATAACTTCATAACATGTCATCATAACATGTCATCCTCCATTGAAAGGGATCGCAATCTCCATTTCAGCACCTGTGACACTTATACTATTAACATTATGCTAATATCAAAAGGCCCAAGTGCCTGTTGTTAGTCTTTGAAGCTTCTCAAAGCTCTTTTTCTGTCACAACAACAAACACGGCTGTCTTTCAAATCAGATCACACAGACACGTCACACATAATACGGCTTCACCTGGTCCATAGGACAGTGTTAAAAGCAAAAGGAGATCCGTGTTAACATGTGATGAGCAGGTGCACAAACCGCCAAGCTGCTCTCGTTTGTTCAAGCGCCGGTGCTGTTCATTTACATATTCATAAACGAGGACAGGTTCACACATCATGCATTAGTCATTAGCCTCTATGTTAAATATTCGTCGTTTCTCAAAGCTCCATCGTTGGCTTCGCCACACGTCGGTCACTTTTTGGCCTCGATGAGATTGGTCCACTCGCACACAACAGGGTGACAGCGTTACATAACAAAGCAGCAGGTGTCAGTACGCGTCCTCCCTCGGACAATTCGTTTAAAGTAGAACAGAAAAAAGACCAGCTTCAAAAGACCCACTGGAGACAATAACACACGAGGAGATTTGTAAGGGTTTGATGTGTGACAATTCCCCAATGTTTGAATGAAACAGAACGATCAGATTAGTGAGGGAAGCGAGAAGTTAGAGCTCAAGATAAAAACGACAAGGTTCGTCAGATTTATGTTCAGATTTATTCATTTAGTGATGTAAAAGGGAAGAACTGACAGAGATGGAAGTGCTAAAGAAGTTTCTGGAAACTGAGCAGAAACATGGATTTTTGTATAAAAGGCAGAACTGTGGGTTGGAGTGCTAGCACTCAGGAGGATTAAACACAAGTCACGATGCAATCAGTAAAACTATGAATGCAATAAATAAATAGATAAATAAATATTTTGGCAATAACGTGATTAATTAATGTAGTAAACACTTCAACTCCCGCTCTGGATGAGTCACTTGATAACCACGTTTCTTTCTAAAGCAGGATTTCTCAAACTTTTTTTTTTTTTTTTGCAGCCATAGACCTCATAAACTGTTACATCAATTCCATGGATTCCCATACCCGACCCCCGCCCCCACCACCCGGTACAGATTAATTTTATGAACATAATCCAGCTACGCAAATATTAAGCTCTTTGTTTTAATGCGTACAATAATATTTAGGTTATTTATTGGACCCACAGTGCCTTTTCCACCAACAGAACACATCCAAGTTCAAGCTGACATTATTTATAGACCTGTTTTTGAGTTACTGAGGTTTGGATTATACCCATTTAGTTCAAGTGACCATACAAGCAGACTAATAACTGCAAGAACTCAACACTATATATAATAAATCTGATAATAGTATGTTGTGATTTTTTACTAATATACCGAAGGAAAAAAATCCTAGACATGCTGGATATGCTTCATGGACACTAGGGGGCTCTGGATAACAATTTGAGAACCGTGCTTCTGAATAACATCCATCGATCCATTTTCTGCATCGCTTACCCTACACAAGGTTTCATGTGAAACCTGAAACCTAATCCAGGAGATTCAAGGCACAAGGTGGGGGACACCCTGGGCGGAGTGCCAACCCATCTCAGGGCACAATTGCACACACACTATGGACAATTTGGAAATGCCAATTAGCTTACAATGCATGTCTTTGGACTGTGGGAGGAAACCAGAGTTTCCCAGCAGAAGAGACCCGCGCGGGAGAACAGGCAAACCCCCGGGCGCCGGGCCACCCCCCCCCCCCCTCAGCCGCATTACAGGTCGGCATACCGCCGATCAAAAAAAAATGGATTGCGGGAACTAACGAACAACAATGAAACAAACAAGCAAACGAATGTATGAATAAACAGACAATAAAACAAACAAACAAAATAAATAAATGCACTTACAAATGAACAAACAAACAAATAACCAATCAATGTAGTGTGCGGTTTACACAACTACTTAATCAAGTAGCTACTGAAATCAGATAATGATCATACTGTTGCAAATCGGAATGCATCCAGGGAATTTAATTTGTTAAGATGCTTAACAAAAATGTACTTACGAAGGCACAGACGTAGAAAAACAAGAGTTACTGTATTACTTAGATTACTGGTTTACATGTGATTTTTAGATTAAAATCCCGTTGGTCTTCTCTGGATTTCGTGAAAGGAAATATCATTAAAAATCCGATTCACAAGAGTCCAAACTATAGGGGAGTCTTGTGTTTACAACAAGTCAGGGACATAATCTTAATGAGATCCTGTCTATAAATAACCATGCCAAAAAAAAAACAAAAAAACAATAAAAACCATTACAGAAATTCTAATGGTTTCCACTACAAATACCATTACAAACCATCAGCTAACCATTAAAAACATTACCATTAACCATTACTGGCCCTTAATGGAATCCACTAGACATAACACGGCAACAATAGAAGGCAACACGTTACCAGGAGAGCTCCATAGGGACCGACCGATACAGTTTAAATGAAACCAATACATATAACCATTATAACCATTAAAACCATTACAAATTCTATGAGGGTTTCTATTGTTTTTTTCAGCAGGGATGGTAGTCAGATCCTGGAGGGAAAAAAAAAGACATTTCCAATAAAGCTTCACTCCTTCAGACACTAGTCAGAGAAAAAAGAGAGAGAGAGAGAGAGAGAGAGAGAGAGAGAGAAAATGACAGAGGGGGAAAGAACAACTGAGGGTTGGGAGGTGGGGGGAACATGATTTAACTTTCGCCCTGATGGGGCTAGACAAGTGCAGGTCGGTGTTTTCAGTGGGTGTTCGGCGCTTTACTGAAATCAGCCGGAAAATTGATCTCTAAAAATAACAGTGTTGAGAATATCAGGCTGTCCAAGAAGGAACATATAATGACTCAAACATAAGGCAAATGCGGCAACTCATCCAGGCTTCCCCACACAGAGAGGTGTGTAATGGACAAAGCTTCTAACAGCACTGAGTCAGAGCTAGAACGTCACACAGCGCATCATCTACGTCCAGCTCTTGCTCGTACTTATATACAAAAGTAGGACTGCCCGGTATACAGGTACTATGGTAGATAATAAAGCTTCAAAACACCACCGATGCCACTGTATTTTTGAAACGGTAATATTGTAAATACTGTATATTCATTTGTTATCTTAATCTTTAAAGATGCATTTTTTGCTACCAAGCGAGCTAATGTTATGCTAACTGCTGTGTCTAAATACTAAAATCAGCCATGTTTGACAGTAAGCGAGCTAACGTTCCCAAGATGACGATTTCTTTTGGAGTTCATTTCCAATCTCAGCTGGTTTTCCCTAATGTAGTGTTCATCCTTAGTACTATGCGGACCATTTACATGATTTCACTGATCTAGGGAACAAAATGAGTTGCTTGGCAATTGTATGATTGTTCTTGAGTTTTTCCACTCTGGCCTGTAGTGATCCAACAAGCTCATCAAGGCGGGACATTTGCTGTGTGAGGAAATCCTACTTAGTTTTACTTAAGGTTTCAGGCAGATGTTGTGTGTTCTGAGATGCTTTTCGGCTCATCGCAGTTGTAAAGTGTTTTGTGAGCTACTATAGCCTTCCTGTTAGCTTGATATGGTCTGGTCATCCATGGTCGTCTGAACGTTCTCATCAAGATCCGCAGCTCATTGGAATTTTTTTTACATTTATTTATTTATTTATTGCTTTTTGCACCCTTCTCTGTAAATTCTAGAGATGGTTATGTATTATGTGTGGTAAAATCCATGAGTCTTGCATGACTGGAAATTTTGGATGCGATTTTAATGATTTATTGAGCTGAATCATTGTTCTCTGTACTTTCTCTGTTACCATTTTTCTGACCAATAAATGAAAGAGCTTTACGAGTACATTTTCAATCCCACATATCCCTCCACAAATTTATTTCTTTATTGTTTATTTATTTATACGCACTGTGGAACCAAGCCAAACCAAAAGGGAAATGGACCCAAAAGTATCAAATTCGCTCTGATTTGGACTCAGCACCCGGACTAATTGGTGTCAAAATGGCCTAAAAGCTCAATTTCTTGTAACAATGTGTCCAAAAGTGCTGACCTCAGAATGGACTCACGAGTTGCTTTGAATAAAAGTGCAAAATCAATCAATTTGTTTCAACTTCTCAGCAGCAGGTTTTTTTTTTTTTTTTTTTGCCAAAGAGCTATCTTACGGATAAAATAAACGAATGTACCAATTACCACTCCATTATACTAGAAAATAAGGCAGGAAACATCTCAAATAGGGCTAGAATCAAAAAAGGTTATTATATAATATATATAACGTGTGGCTAAGATGTACACCTTTAAAAGCTGGTTCGAGCGGTCATGGCTAAGGTGAGTCACTAATGAACTCTACTGTATGTCAGCGAGGGAGCAGGTGTCTATACGCCACAACCTTCTCCTGCTAAACCCCAACCGTGCACTGACATTTCCCCCACAGAGCTACTCAACCTCGGCTCAGTAACACACACCGACGCATCACTTCCTACTGCAGATCTCCCACGGTGATGAGGCTCCCAATGTCGAGCGATTCAACCGATCACATATCTGGGCAGTAATGCCACTTCCTGATCGAAACGATCGCACGGCGATGAGTCTGACAGCTTCAGCATGTCAGAATGGAACAGTTTGAACAATTCAGAATATAATGACCAACTTGATATTACAGTTTTCAGTGCATCGATTTATATTATACGACAGTGCTAATGAATTCTCAAATCAGAACTTGTGGTATAAATAGATTTTCTGTAACAGCATGGCTCTGACAAATAGTTCCAGCTGCAACATAAATAATTTTTGTTTTTATTACTTCACCCGTTCTAATATGTTATCAATTCTCTAAAACATGTGCTGTTATTTAACAAAGAAACATTCATGATCATTGACTGATATGTTTTTGTTTGTTTGTATTTATTAGGAGACATTTTTTGAACATTTAAGGAAGCAGTCAGGATGTTTCCTACCATGGAGGAGGGGTTTGTGTTTTTCTCAGTAGCATGGTAAATGGTAACTTAAATAGCGCTTTTATCCAAAGCACTTTACACTGTGTCTCATTCACCCATTCACACACACCAATGGTAGCAGAGCTGCCATGCAAGGTGCTAGCTTGCCATCGGGAGCAACTTGGGGTTCAGTGTCTTTCCCAAGGACACTTTGGCATGTGGAGTCACCTGGGCCGGGAATCGAACCTCCAATCCTACAATTAGTGGACAACCCACTCTACCAACTGCGCCACAGCCGCCTCTTGACATGCTGTTTTTTTTTTGTTTTTTGTTTTTTAATGTTTTCTTGATTGGTTGTTGATTTTTTGCCTTGTTAATGTTAAGAGAGGAACTAACTTGTTTTGTGAACTATAAGCAGTTGAAATGCCTGACGTGGATACATAAAAAAAATTGTATTATATGGGAAATTGCCAATATATATCCCATGCAATCTGAATGAGATTTAGAGAGTTTAGAATGTGTGTTACTCCCTACTCTCATGTTATTACAGAGTGGCAGAGACATATATTTTTGTGAAGGGCTTGGGAGTGGAAATAAAAGCACGCTGCGACATGGTTTCACTCCTGGCTCTTTCGCTTCTCAGCAGAAGCGACATGGGTTTCGGAACCTCAGGACTCTCGGTTGGCTGCTGTCTTGGCAGCCAGCCGTCTCAGATCCTGGGGGTGCCGTATGGATTTCGAGGGAGAATCAAAGACGAGCGCTGCTCTATCTCTTGCGTTTTCTTGCCTCTCTGCTTCCGCTCTGAGGAGCCAGAAGGGGGAGCCAGGGCTTAATTTTTATGGGGGTGGAGCATGCTCATTGTTAAAACAAAAGAGGCACAATGAAGCAGCTCGGCTCTCGGCTCTCTCATTCTCAGCTGAAGGGCGATGGTCTCCGATATAGAGAGTCAACCCACCTTCTCTGACTCCAAGGAGCCAGAGGGGAAGCCAGTGAGAAGGAGAGTGCTCCCTCACAACGCAGAAAACTCCCTTTTTGCCTGGAAGTGCACCATGATGTGTCATGCTTCTGGGGAGAGCCATGTTTATAACAGCGCAATGTTGGATTATTCAGCCATCGTGGGCTGAAGTACAGTAAAAAACACGCATATTCCATTGACCACTCACAGGAAGTTCCTGAGTTTTGCATTTGGAGGAAAGACATCCATATCGGCTCTTCCTTTTGCTAGCTTTATCCCCTCGCACCTTCACAAAGTGCATGGATTCCACACTGACTCCTATGCAACTCCAGAGTATCCATGTGCTAAACTACCTGGATGACTGGTTAATTCTAGCGTGGTCCAGGAAGTTGGCAATTCAACATCAAGATGTTGTTCTCGCCCATGTGAGGAACTTCAGAGAAAGTTGCTTCTCCAATCAAGAGTGACTTTTCTAGGAGTTATATGGGATTCGAATACGATGAGGGCACGTCTATCCCCAACACGTCTAGGGCAATCCTATTAACATTGAGCAAGATAAAGTTAGGTCTGGCCATCCCCTCCAGTCCCCACCAACCAATGTCATACTGTTAGGCCACATGAGACGATGGTGGCTGAAACCCCTGAGAGTAGTCAATGTCACGCAGCAATGCCTACAGGCTCTGAGAACTTGGAGGTGTCCCTGGTTTCTAGCCTCGGATCTCTAAGGGTGTCTCTTATCGCAAGATGGTAATGTCAGATGCCTCCCTCATGGTCTCTGGGGCAGCCCTCATCTAGCATGGTAAATAAATTGACTATGTGTGTGGGCTGTACTCCTAGCACTGAAATTCCTCTCCTCAGCTGAGAAGTTACCATGTGTAAGACAATACAGCAGTGGTCTCAAATATCAACCACCAGGCAGGATTACGTTTGTGCCCCCTGTTCAGGCAGGCTCAAATAATTCTTCTCTGGTGAAGGGGTGAAGGGGAAGATTTATTAGTGTGTGCAGTGGGGGAAGACATCCTATTGAGGCCCAGGGATTGGAGCCTAAATCCACAAGTGGGTGAGTCCATTTGGCAGAGATTCAGCCAAGCAGAAGTTGATGTATTCGTCTCCGAGGAGACAACACACTGCCAGCTGTGGTTTGCCCTCACTCCTCCCACACCAAAAAAAGGGAGGGCAGGGCTGGATGTCATGGTACACACACATGACAGAGGTCATGTCTGTATGCCTTTCACCTGATCGCTCTGCTCCCACAGGCTCTAGCAAGAGTTTGCCAAGATCTTGCTACATCTGCTGCTAGTAGCACCAAATTGGCCTGCTCGAATTAGGTTCTCGGAGATAATATCTCTGCTGGACAGCACTCCCTGAAAGTTTCCTGTTAAGAGGGATCGACTGTCTCAAGGCAGAAGGTTGATTTTATCACCTGCAGCTGGAACTATGGAAACCACGCATATACCTCGAAGTTAGAGGATGTTGCCCCACAGAGGCTTCATTAATAGGGGTGTGGCTGGCCGAAATGGCGGCCACGTAGACCCACGGAGCCTCTTTGATAGGCCATACTCTCAGTATTATGGAGTAGGTATGCTCGTTCCCACAGCGTGAAGCTTACGCAACATTGAGTTCCCTTTAAAAGGGAATGTCTGAGCTATACATGTAACCCTGTTCCCAGAGAAGGGAGCTTTGTCATACTGGGCTATGCCTGTAAATTGCATGTGCGCTTTAGGCAAATGGAAGCTGATGACAAGGTTTGCAGGCGCCATTTTATAGTCGCGTGTTATGTCACGTCACCTGACCACAGCAGGCCTACAAATAGGCGTGATTTTACACAGACTTCAAATACCGGTCATGCGCAAGGGCGCTTCTCACAGCGTGAAGCTCACGCAATGTCTCTTTCCCTTCTCAGGGAACTGGGTTACATGCATAACCCAGACTTTTTCTAGCACAAAATTAAACGTTACAAAAAAATGTTTGTATGTCCTTAAAGAAAGAAGCATATTATGTAAGAGACCACTTTTCAGACAAAAAACAATGAAGGCTGCTGGGTTTTGCTGCAAAAATAAGAAGCAACTGTGACAGTCATATATATATATATATATATATATATATATATATATATATATATATATATATATATATATATATATATATACTGCTCTTTATAGTATTTATTTAATGAAGAAACATTTCATTGCATGATTATGAAACAGTCCCCAAGTGATATAACTGAGAAGATGGGGTGCAAAATACTCACAAATTGCATTCACCAGGGTTAAGAGCAACATTCGTTTCCTTGTGTTTAATGATCCAAGCTGATAATCAGACTCAGTAGATGAGACGCGCTCGCTAAGCTTGCCAGGGTCTGTTTTAAAACACCACTCTTAATACTGAATCGGACAACATTTAGGGGTCGAGCATATTTTTTTTCTGAACATAATGGTCCAGTTAATGCCACTGTAAATATCAAGTTGCAAGTGAATACTGTTGGAAGGAACATGATCTGCCATCTGAATGTTGTTTTGGAAATACTTGGTCAGGCAGAGGACTTGGACAAGAGCCACAGTGAGATATAAGGACATGTTCAACCTACATGAAATCTGACACTGACAAGCTAATTAAGAGGACATTTAACAACGGTCTTCACCTAGATAGTGTTCTTTTACCATACGTACTGACTGCATGTCTGAGCTCATGTCAACATCAGCAGAACCATAGACTGGAGTGAATGTTCTTCTAGGATTGCCCTGTATTTACCTCCATCCATCTAGATTTCAACCCTGACCAATTTCCCTGTCCCTACTGATATAAAATATTTCATCTGACATGATGCTTCTCAGAGTGATGAGCAGTATTGGGTTTCCAACAATTGTTGTGCTTTATGAGATGGCCAAAAAGTTCAGTTTATACCAGAAAGCATTTGCATAATTTCCTATAAGTTTTTTTTTTTTTTTTATTTACACCAAAGCCCAAGTTTGTGGAGTGTCTGGGTTGTGGATGTCCTATGAACAGCTTCTCATATTTGAACTCCCGGCTTCTCCAGCTTCTTCACAGTTAACCTTGGCCTCTTGGTGCTTCTCTGACTTATCCTCTCTTTACCCAGGCTCTGACTTTTGGTGGACGGCCACCTCTTGGCAGAGTCGGAAATGTGATGTACTCTATCCATTTTAAATAAACATAATAATTTATTAATGTTAAATTTAAAGCTACAACTTCTGTCCTTTTTTGTCTTCATAAAACTCCATAACAAATAGACATAGCTATGATTGCTGAGTCGTTGTTGTTTTCGTAATTCGCTATTGCAATGGAGAACTGTCTCACGAATATGACGTTGTTCATAACACGTGAATCATGCAGGTTGTTGATTCAGTTAAGGCAAGTACGCCATAATAGGGTTTGTTATGTGAACCTTGGTAGCCTAAGTAGTCTCATAAATCTAGCAAGATATAAACAACAATATAAATTCAAGATCCTTTCAATAAAGGAAAGAGAACACCAAATCCAAGCCATGCAGTTATGAGCCTTGGCTTCAGACAGCTACAAAAGCTATAAACATAAGCATTATTGGAAAGCAGATTAATATTAAAGGCAAATTCTCCCCATTTTTCTTTGGAAAATGCAGCACTTAAAAAAACAGAAAAAAAATAAAAATAAATAAAAAACAGCTAAAGTCAATTTATACACACTATTGTTTATGATTTCTTCTGTTTTTTAATTGCTGTCCTTCTTGTTTTTCTTTTACAAACACTACATAATTTTCTCTGTTTTATTTACTCATCATTTTATTTTACATACTCATACACATTATATATTCAGTTTTTATACACACTCCATCTTGTTTTTCTTTAAATCTCCACACAATTTCTTGTTTTCATTTACTTATTCTTGTTTTTATTCTTTGTCAAATGTTCTTTATTAATACGTTGTATTTAGGTATTTGTTATTATTATTATTATTATTATTATTATTATTATTATTATTATTATTATTATTATCCATCCATCCATCCATCTTTAACCGCTTATTCCTGCTTCAGGGTCGCGGGGAACCTGGAGCCTATTCCAGGAAGCATCGGGCACAAGGCAGGGTACACCCTGGACAGGTCTAAGGCCAAATATACTTCATATAAAACCATTATGAACTTTTTCACACTATCTGTTGTTACCCAGATGAGGATGGGTTCCCTTCTGAGTCGGGTTCCTCTCAAGGTTTCTTCCTCTTAACATCTTAGGGAGTGTTTCCTTGCTACCGTCACCACCGGCTTGCTCAATTGGGATAAATTTGCACTTTTAATATCTGTATACCATGGTTATGTTTCTGTAAAGCTGCTTTGAGACAATGTCTATTGTAAAAAGCGCTATACAAATAAAATGGAATTGAACTGAAAAATATTAATAGTAGCAGTGGTAATAGTAGTAACAGCAGTAGTAATAGTAGTAATAGTAGTAGTAGCAGTAGTAATAGTAGTAGCAGTAGTAGTAGTAGTAGCAGTAGTAGCAGCAGTAGTAGTAGTAGTGGTAGTAGTAGCAGTAGTAGCAGCAGCAGCAGTAGTAGTAGTAATAGTAATAATATTCAAAATAGTAGTAGTGGAAGTAGTAATAGTGGTTGGCAGTGTTGTTGACAGTAGTTGGTAGCGGTGGTGGTAGTGGTAGTGGTGGTGATGGTGGTAGCGGTGGTGGTAGCAATGGTGGTGGTGGTGGTAATGGTGGTATCAGTGGTAGTATGATGGTGGCGGTGGTGGTGGTGGTTGATAGGGGGCGGTGATGGTGGTGTTGTGGTGTTGGCGGTGGTGGTGTTGGCGGTGGTGATTTGGTGTAGGTGGTGGTGTGGTGGTGGTGTATTGGTGTTGTCGGTGGTGGTGGTGGTGTATGGTGTGATGGTGGTGGTGGTGGCTGGTGTGTGTTGGTTGGTGGTGGTGGTGATAATGGTGCGGTGGTGGTGGTGGTGGTGATAGTGGTGTCGGTGGTGGTGTTGGTGGCGGTGGTGGTGGTGGTGTAACGTAGCGTGTGGTGGTGGTGTTTATTGGCGGTGGTGGTGGTGGCGGTGGTTAGGTGTCGGTGGTGGTGATGGTGGTGGCGTAATGGTGTTATCAGTGGTAGTGGTAGCGTGGCGGTAATGGTGGTGGCGTGTAGTTGTTGTCGGTGGTAGTGGTGGTGGTGGTGGTGGTGGTGGTGATGGTGGTAGCGGTGGTTTTGGTAATGGTGGCGTTGGTGGTGTTTTGTTGTGTATTGGTGGGTTTTGGTTGGTTATAGTGGTGGTATAATGTGGCGGTAGTGGTGTTTATTGTTGGTGGTGATGATTGCTAGTGGTAGTGGGTGATTGTGGTAGTGGTGGTGGCAGTGGTGATAATGGTATCAGTGATTGTAATTGGTGGTGATGATTTCGGTAGTGGTGGTGACAGTGGCAGTGATTGGTGGTGATGGTTGTTCGATTGGTGGTGGTGGTGGTGGTGGTGGTGGTGGTGATGGTGGTGACGGTGGTGGTGATAATGGTGGTGGTGGTGGTGGTAGTGATGGTGGTTCGGTGGTGGTGATAGTGGTAGCGGTGGTGGTAATATTGGTGGCGGTGGTTGGTGGTGGTAATGGTGGTATCAGTGGTGGTATTAGTCGTATCGGTGGTGGTGATAATGGTGACAGTGGTGGTGTGGTGTGGTGGTGGTAGTGTAGTATGGTAGCGGTATTACGGTGGTAGTGGTGGTGGCGGTGTGTGGTGGGCGTGATGGTGTTTCGGTGGTGGTGATGTGGTGGTGGTGGTGGTGGTATGTGTTTCATGTGGTAGTGTGGTATCGGTTTTGGGGTTAGTTGGTGGTGGTGGTGGTGTTTTGGTGGGTGGTGGTGTGTGGTGGTGGTGGTGGTGATAATGGTCGGTGGTGGTGATATGGTGGCGGTAGCGGTTTTGATGGTAGTGGTGTAGTGGTGGTAATTGGTAGTAGCGGTGGTGGTAATAATGGTAGCGTGGTGGTGGTGGTGGTGGTGGTGTGTCGGTGGTGTAATAGTGGTGGCGTGATTTATGTGACGGTGGTGGTGGTGGTGGTATGTGTTCGGTGGTGTAATGTGGTGGAGTGTGGTGATATGTTGTGGTGGTGTGGTGGTGGTATAGTGGTAGTGGGGTAATAATGTGCGTGGTGGTGGTAGTGGTTTGGGGAGGTAGTGGTTAATGTATTATGGTGGTAGTGGTGGTTGTATATGGTTTTTGTGTGGTATTGGTGGTGATGGTGTTGTGTGGTGTTGGTGGTGGTGGTGGTGGTGGTGGTGCGTGGCTTGGTGGTGGTGATTGATGGGTGGTGGTGGTAATGGTTGGCGGTGTGGTTTGTTTGGTGTTGGTGGTGATGATGGGGGGTGGTGGTATTTGGCGTTGGTGTTGGTGGTTGTTTGTTGGCGTGGTAGTGGTGGCGGTGGTGTGTTGGTGTATGTAGTGGTGGTGTGTGTTTGTGTGGTGGTGGTGGGGCGTAATGGTGGTGGGTGTGGTGTTTGGTTGTAGTGGTGTGGTGGTGGTGGTGATGTGGTGGCGGTGGTGGTGATAATGTGGCGGTGGTAGTGGTGGTGATGGTGGTGTCGGTGTGTGTGATGTTATCGGTGGTGGTAATATGGTGAGGGTGGTGGTGGTGTGGTGAGTGGTAATGGTGCTAGTAATGGTAGCGTGTTAGTAGTGTGATGGTGGTAGCGGTAATATTGGTGGCGGTGGTGGTGGTGGTGGTGATGGTAGTCGGTGGTATTGATATTGGTGTCGTTGGTTGTTGATGGTGGTGGTGGTGACGTTGGTGGTGGTGGCGGTGGTAATGGTGGTGATGATTGGTGGTGGTGGTGGCGGTGAGTGATGGTGGTGGTGGCGGCGGTGGTGGTGATGGTGGTGACGGTGGTGGTGGTGGGGGTGGGGGTTGGCGGTGGTATTGGTGATGTGGTGGCGGCGGTGGTGGTGGTGGTGGTGGTGGTGGCGGTGGTGGTGGTGGTGGTGGTGACGTGGTGATGGTGGTGGTGGTGGTGGTGGTGATGGTGGTGGTGGTGATGTGGTGGTGGTGGTGATGGTGGTGGTGGTGGTGGCGGTGGTGATGGTAGTTGGTGGTGGCGGCGGTGGTGGTGATGGTGGTGGCGGTGGTGGTGGTGGTGGTGGCGGTGGTGATGGTGGTGGTGGTGGCGGCGGTGGCAGTGGTGGTGGTGGTGGTGGTGGTGGTGGTGGCGGTGTAGTGGTGGTGGTGTGGCGTTGGTGATGGTGGTGGTGGTGGCGGTGGTGATAATTGGTGGTGGTGGTGGTGGTGGTGGCGACGGTGGTGGTGGTGGTGGCGGTGGTGATGGTGTTGACGTTGGTGGTGGTGGTGGCGGTGGTGATGGTGGTGACGGTGGTGGTCGGTGGTGGTGGCGGTATTGATGGTGGTGGTGGTGGTGGTGATGGTGGTGGTGGTGGTGACGGTGATTGTTAGTGGTGGTGGTGGTGGCGCGGTGGCGGTGGTGGTGGCGGTGGTGATAAGTGTTGACGGTGGTTGGTGGTGGCAGTGGTGTTGGTGGCGGTGGTGGTGGTGGTGACGGTGGTAATTGGTGGTGGTGGTGACGGTGGTAATGGTGGTGGTGACGGTGGTGGTGGTGTTGGCGGTGGTGGTGGTGGTGGTGGTGACGGTGGTGGTGGTGGTAGCGGTGGTGGTGGTGGTAGTGGCGTGGTGTGTGGTGGTGGTAGTGGCGGTAGTGGTGGCGTGATGGTGGTGGTGGTGGCAGGTGGTGGCGTTACTGGTGGCAGCAGCGGTAGTGGTGATGGTGGCAGCAGTGGTGGTGGTGTTAGTGGTAATGGTGTTCAAAGTAGTGGTGGTGGAGTGGTAATGGTGGTAGTGGTAGTGGTAGTAGTGGTGGTGGTAGCAGTGGTAATAGTGGTAGCAGTGGCAGTGGTGGTAGTAGTGGTAGCGGTCAGGTGGTAGTAGTAGCAGTGGCAGTGGTAGCAGTGGTGCTAGTAATAGTTGTGTCATGATTAAATGTCATGTCCTTGTTCATACATGTTTGGTTGGCGTTTGTGTGTGAGCCATGTCCCTGGACTGGGTTTTTAGTGGGTGGTAGTGGTAAAGTACTAGCAGTAGTGCTAGTGGTAGCAGTGACAGCAGTAATAGTGGTAGCGGTGGTGAAAGTGGTAATAGTATTGATGCCGTTCATGGTACTAATAGTGAGTAAAGTGGCAATAATGGTAATAGTGGTGGCGACGGTGGTAAAAGTGGTAGCAGTGGTAACAGTGGTAATAGTGAGTATCAGTGGTAATAGTGGTAAGACTAATGCGAGTGGTAACGGTATTGTGGTATTATCAGTGGTAATGGTAGTATCAGTTGGTATCAGTGGTAACAGTGGTAATAGTGGTAATAGTAATATCTGGTAGTAGTGGTATCAGTGGTGTGGTATTATCAGTGGTAATGGTGGTGGTGGAGTGAGTAAAGTGGTGGCGGTGATAATGGTTGTGGCAGTGGTAATGGTGATGGTGGGTGCTAAAGATTAGACGGTGGTGATAATTGGTGATGGTGGTGTGGTGGTGGTGGTGGTGATAGTGGTTTGGTGGTGGCAGTGTGGTGGTATCAGTGGTGGTATAATGGTGGCAGTATTGGTGGTGGCGTGGTGGCGGTGGTGGTGTGGTGGTGGTGGTAATGGTGTCAGTGGTGGTAATGGTGATGTGGTGGTGGTATGTGGTATCGTTGGTAGTGGTGCATAATGGTGGTGGGCGTGTGGTGTTATCAGTGGTGGTGGTAGTGGTGGTGGTGATAGTGTGTGGTGTGGTGGTGGTATCGGTGGTGGTGGTTATGGTGGTGGTGGTGGGATGTGGTATCAGTGGTGGTGGTAGTGGTGGTGGTGGTGGTGGTGATAGTGGTATCGGTGGTGGTGATAATGGTAGCGGTAGCAGTAATGGTGGTGATGGTGGTATCGGTGGTAGTGATGGTGGTGACGGTGGTTGGGTGCGGGGTGTGGGTGGTATTGGTGGTGGTAGTGGTGGCTTGGTGATATGGGCAGTGGTGGTGGTGGTGGTGATGGTGGTATAGTGGTGGTGTAATGGTAGCGGTGGTGGTGGTGGTGGTAATAACGGTGGCAGTATGGTGGTGGTTTTTTTTGCAGTGGTGGTGGTGGCGGTGGTGTAATGTTGTGGTGTGATTTGGTGGTTTGATGGTGTTATCAGTGGTGGTGGTGACAGTGGCAGTGATGGTGGGCGTTGATAGTTGTTGTCGGTGGTGGTGGTGGTGGTGGTGACAATTGGTGGTAATGGTGACGGTGGCAGTAATGGTGGTGGTGGTGTCTGGTGGTGTGGTGTGGCGGTGGTGGTGATAATGGTGGCAGTGGTGGTGGTGGTGGTGATGGTGGTGTCGGTGGTGGTATGGTGTTATCTGTAGTTATGGCGGTGGTGGTGGTGATTATTGGTGTTGTTGATGGTGCTAGTGATGGGTGGGTGGCGGTGGTGGTGGTGACGTGATAGTGGTGGCGTGGTGGTGGTAGTGGTGATAATGGTGTGGTGGTGGTGATGGTGGTGTAGTGGTGGTGTGGGGGGGTGTGAGTGGTGGCTATGGTGTTATCGGTGGTGGTGGTAGTGGTGATGGTGGTAACATTATAGTGGGGTGGTATGGTGGTGATAGTGGTAGCGGTGGTGGTAATGGTGTTGGTGTAATGGTATAATGGTGGTAGGTGGTAATGGTTAATGTGGTGCGGTGTTGTAATGGTAATATTGGTGGTGTGGTAATGGTGGTAGCGGTGTAGGTGGCAGTGGTAATGGTGGTATGGTAGTAGTGGGGTAATAGTATATGGTGGTGGCGGTGTTGGTAATGTATATATTGGTGGCGGTGGTAATAGTGATGGTGGACGGTATGGTGGCGTGGTTGGTGGTATGGTGGTGTGTGATAATGTGGTGCGGTGTGTTGGTTATTGTTTGGCGGGTGATGGTGATTTGGTGTGCGGTTGGTATGTGGTATGGGTAAAGGGTAATGGTGGTTGGTGTTGGTTGGTGGTTAGTGGTGTATTGGGTTAGTAGTGCGGGTGTAAAGTGGTACGGTAATGTGTTGTCGGTGTAATGGTGGTGTGGTTGCTAAGATTGGGGCGGTGGTAATGGTGGTATGTTTGCAGGGTAGTGGGTTTGGTGTAATTTGGTGGAGTATGGTGGTATGGTGGTAGTAATAATGTGCTGGTAATAGTGGTGGCGTGATAGTGTTACGGTGGTGGTGGTAGTGGTGGTGGTGATAGTGGTGTGGTGGTAGTGGTGGCAGTTTGTGTTGGTGTGGTGTTCGGTGGTAGTGTTGTGGTAGTGGTGTTGGTGGTGTTGTGTGGTGGTGGTGGTGGTCGGGGTGGTGGTTGGTGTGGTGGTGGTGGTGGTGATTTCGTGTGGTGGTGGGTTGTGTGGTGAGATATGTTGTGGTGATGGTGACGGTGCGTGATGGTGGTGATGGTGTTGTCGGGGTGGGGTGGTGGTGGTGGTGGTGGTGGTGATAGTGTGTGGTGGTGGTGATAATGGTGACGTGACGTATGTGGTATTTGTTCGTGGTGATTATGGTAGCGGTGGTGGTGGTGGTGGTAGTGGTGTGGTGGTGGTGATGGTGGTGGCGGTTGGTAATGGTGCGTGGTGGTGGTGGTGTTGGTGGTGTAGTGGTGGTATAACATACAGGGGTGGTGGTGTAACGGTCGGTCATGGTGGTGATGTAATGGTGTTAGCGGTGGTGGTGGTGGTAGTGTGAATGGTGTAGTGGTGATGTGTTGTTGGTGTAATTGTTTGTTGGTGGTATTGGTGGTGGTATTGATGGTGGTGGTGGTGGCGTATGTGGTGGTGATGTTGTGGCTTGTGTGATATTGCGGTGGTGGTGGTGGTGTGGTGGTGGTGTCGGTGGTGGTATGATGGTTGGTGGTGGTGGTGGTGGTGATAACGGGACGGTATGGTGGTGGTGTGATAATGTGTTGGCGGTGGTGTTGGCGGTGGTGATAATGGTGTCAGTGGTGGTAATGGTGGTGGTTGTGATATTGTTATCGGTGGTGGTGGTGGCGGTGGCAGTGATAGTGGTGGCGTAATGGTGTTATCAGTGGTGGTGGTGGTAGTGGTAGTGGTGGTGGTGGTAATGGTGGTGGCAGTGGTGGTAATAATGGTAGCGGTGGTAGTGGTGGTGGTGGTAATGGTGGTATCAGTGGTGGTAATGGTGTTGTCAGTGGTGGTAATAATGGTAGCAGTAGTGGTAGTGGTGTGGTGGTGGTAATGGTACTGGTAATGGTAGCAGTGTTAGCAGTGGTGGTGGTAGCGGTAATAATGGTGGCAGTGGTGGTGGTAGTGGTAATAATGGTGTTGGTAGTAATGGTGGTATCAGTGGTAGTAGTGGTAGTAGCAGTAGTAGTGGTGGCGTGTGGTGTCGGTGAGTGGTGGTGAGTGGTGATTATTGGTGGCGGTATGGTGGCGGTGGTAATGAGTGTGGTAATAGTGGTGGCAGTGGTGGTAGTAGTGGTGATAGTGGTGATGGTGATAATGTGTGGCAGTGATTAGTGTAATAGTGGTGGCGTGTTAATGTGGTAATGAGTATTGGTGGCGGTGGTAATGGTAATAATGAGTAGTAGCGGTATAGTTGACGGTAGTTAGTAGTATTAGTGGTAGTAGTAGTAATAGTAATAATAGTAGTAGCAGTGTTAGTAATAGTAATAATATTAGTGGCAGTAGTAATAGTAATAATAGTAGTAGCAGTATAAGTAGCAGTAGTAATAGTAGTAATAGTAGTAGTAGTAGTAATAGTAATAATAGTAGTAGCAGTGTTAGTAATAGTAATAATATTAGTGGCAGTAGTAATAGTAATAATAGTAGTAGCAGTAGTAATAGTAGTAGCAGTAGTAGTAATAGTAATAGTAGTAGCAGTAGTAATAGTAATAATAGTAGTAGCAGTAGTAATAGTAATAGTAGTAGCAGTAGTAATAGTAGTAGCAGTAATAGTAATAGTAATAGTAGTAGCAGTAGTAATAGTAATAATAGTAGTAGCAGTAGTAGTAATAGTAGTAGCAGTAGTAATAGTAATAATAGTAGTAGCAGTAGTAGTAATAGTAGTAGCAGTAGTAATAGTAATAATAGTAGTAGCAGTAGTAGTAATAGTAGTAGCAGTAGTAATAGTAATAATAGTAGTAGCAGTAGTAGTAATAGTAGTAGCAGTAGTAACAGTAGTAAAAGTAGTAGCAGTAGTATGCATGTGTTTAGCAAGCTAGCCTAGATAATGCTGTTAAACTGTTACAGTGCTAATTAAAACTAAGCATTACATCAAGCCAAAAAAAGGAAAGTGGCTGATTAAATCAAGGTGGCTCATTTTGACGCTCGGATGCCCAGGACTCGTATGCAAAACAAAAGGATGGATGTTAAAGGTGATATGAGACAGAAGAAAAAAGGGTGAATGTGAGTAAAGTAGAGACAAAGCAGAGACAAAGAAACAGAGGAAGAGAGACTGAGAAGAGAGACAAAGAGAGAGAGAGAGAGAGAGAGAGAGAGAGAGAGAGAGAGAGAGAGAGAGAGAGAGAGAGAGAGAGAGACTCATACAGAGTGAGTTCAGAGTGTGATGAGACAGAAAGGTCAGACTGAGTCACACTTCAACATGAAGGCTCTGGTGATTCTGTCATTTCTCCCTGGAGCTCTGTGGTCTGTGCGGCATCCAGAGTCTTGTATTTACAGAGATCAAAAGGTCACAAAGGCTCTGGGATTTATTGTGCCTCAGAGCAGGGGCAGATCTGCAGGGTGGGATAGATCCGTGGCTCTTGCCTCCCAGGCGTTAATGGCAGATGGACAGATGGACAAAAAAGTAGCACAGAGTAAGAGAAACGTGAGGAATAAAACATGATGGGATGTGCTGTTATTGGAAAATAATGAGCAATGGGGTAGTGCTTCATTCTTTGTCACACAAAAAATCACACTGAAAATGAGTTAAAAAAATAATGCTAATTTGGCTAAGTGTGTTATGGATGACACTCCAATCATGGCTGTGTGACAAAAACAATGAATGGAGGTTAGCTTAAAAAAAGAATGCTAATATCACCAAGTGCGCTTTGGCTAATAATCAAGGGAGATGGCTAACACTGACTATGTGACTAAGTTGAGTTTGTTGAGGTTAGCTTTTAGAGTTGAGGTTAGCTTTTAGAAAAACATAATGCTAATACTAAAGATCAGCTGATATTGATTTTATTATATAATCGGTATATAACTGATACCGATACCAATTATTAGCATGATTATGCGCCCGATAACCGATACGCAGAACCGGTATTTATTCATTGTTTTACCTATGTTTATGACACAATGATAACAACACCTCTGAACTGAACAAACCATTTTATTTATAACAATTTTGTCAATTTCATTTCCTTCACTTACTTACAAAACAAAACAAAAAAAACCCTCTTATTCATACACCAATAAATAGAGGGGTCTGAAAGAATGCAAAAAATAAAAAAATATGATGTGCACTGTTACTAAAGTGTCTTTTTTTTGTATTTTTTAAATAAAAGCTTTGATGAGGTAAACAGATTATGTGAATCTATGAGGTTGTTTCTATTTCCTTGAGGCAAGCTGCTTAAAGTACATATCAAGCATTTATGTAACACATCTAATCTGTGCATTAATGGCTGTTATGTTAAACAAAGTTTATTAATTAAAGCAAAATATGCCTGTGGACACTGCTGTTGACTCATCTCTCCTCAGATACAGTGCTGCAATTGCGGGCCTGCGTGCAATTCTCAAAGCCCCCACAAGATGGCCATTCATTTGTGAATCCGATATTACAAAACCAATATCCGATTATGGAAAAATGCTTAAATACCAATTATCCTTCGATCCCTAGTTAACATTGCCATGTGTGTTAAGGGTAACTCTTGCTGGAGTTCATGGGTATGTGACAATGAATAGAGGTTTTTAAGCGTTTTGTGAATATTGGCTATGTGAATATTGGTGCGTCATGTCATGTCGGAAACTTTGGATACTCTTTGAGCTCCAAGTTTCCGAATTGATGGCGTGCTAGTATGAAAATATGGTGGAATCAATGGATGCAGTGTCTGTATTTGACGGAAAATCTGTAGAAAGCTCATTTCCTGCGCAAAATACGATAGCATTGTACAATTACGATATGATACATAAAAGTATCTATCTATCTATCTATCTAAAACTAAAGTTTACAGTGGCTTCCACATAAAAAAGTAAAAACATACCTGATGTGCATTCTTTCTTCTATATTTTCGAGAAGTAGTGTTAAAAAAACTTGCTGTATTATTTTTTTTATAGTTAATTAAGAGAATGCACAGCATCTTGCTCTGACCAAAGTAACTTGAACGCACCTGACATCATGATTATGACTTCCCAACTCATAAATAAAAAGTCACAGGAGGACTTGAATGCAGAGTAAGACAAAGAATTTAGGTTTGCTTTACAGAAAATTAATGCTAATATCACAATGTGTGCTTGGGCTAATAATCACTGGTATTAGCTAACACACTATGCAACTTATACAGTAAATGGAGGTTAACTTTTAAAAAGATAAATAATAATAAAAATAATAATAATAATAATAATAATAATAATATTGCTAAGTGTGTTAAGGATAACACTGACTGAAGAGCCTTCCTGTGTGACTAAGACAATGAATAGAGGCTAATGTCACTAAGAGTGTTTGGGCTAATAAGCACGGGGGTTGCACTTACTATATGACTAAAACAAAGAATGAAGGTTAGCAAAAAAAAATAATAATGCTAATATTACAAGGTGTGTTAAGGTTAACACTCATTGAAGATCATGAGTATGTGACTAAGACAACGAATGGAGGCTAGTTTCAAAATAACGAACGCTAATACCACAACGTAAGCATGTCTAAATACTGGAGTTGGAAAACACGTGTCTAAGGCAAGGAATGTAAGAATAACATGCAAACCTATGTGTCCAAGACAATGAATGAAGATTAGCTAAAAAATGTACGACAATATTGGATAGCAATGACAATATTGGATAACGCTCAAATTACAGCTGTGTGACTAAGACAAGGAGAGGCGTTCATGGAGTTCACTAACAGTGCTTTGGCTACTAATCACAGGAGATGGCTAACATTGCCTTTGCGACTAAATGAACTGCATGAAATGCTAAGGATAGCTGTCACTGAAGATGGCGAACATTAATTATCTGACCAAGACAATGAATGAAGGTGAGTTTAAAATAATAATAATAATAATAATAATAATAATAATAATAATAATAATAATAGTGGTAATATCACTAAGCGTACGTTGGCTTATAAACACTTGAGTTAGCTAACACTGCCTTTGTAACTAGCATAATGAATGGTGGTTAGCTTTAAAAACTAAAAATAAAATAAAAATAATGCTAATATGGTTCTGTGCGCTTTGTTTAATAATCACTGGAGTTCGCAAACATTGCCTGTGTGACCTAGACAAGGAACTTGGAATGCGAGTTAGATTTTGTGACTAACTTAGGCTGTGTGACTAGAATATTAAGTTGAAGTTAGCATTCGGAGGTGAAATAAAAGCAGTGATATTTAGTTATACAAAATACACGAAAGAAGAGAAACGAGTTAGCGCTAAAAGCTACTGAAGGCTGCTGCTGAGATGGTGGATTCAGTTATTTGGATTCTGTGGTGCTATGGTGTTTAATCCAACCATTCCCTCTAGGAAAGAGCTGCTCATATAGCCTCATACCACATGATTTCTCCAGAGGCGTTCAGGTTTACTTTAACACAATTTGATCTGGCTGAGTGGCAAACACGCAAACACGCACGGCTCATTACGGTCTAGTTACGACGTTAATGACAAGAGCCCTTGGGAAATGCAGAGTGTGTAAAGGTACGTAGTGAATATGAAACTGTCAAGCATGGATAAATCGATCAGTCTGGAGATACACTCAGGATGAAAAATGAATAAATAACACAAAAACAGCCAGGGATTTAATGTATGTGCCTCAGTGTGATATGAAGCGATTGTGCAAATACACAGTGGATGACAAATTAAAGGAAAAACAGGCTGACTCTTACATTTATTCTATTATGCACATGATTTGGGTCTGTTCTATCCCTCTCTTAGAGGGAAGCGTGACCACAAATCAATACAAAGTTCTCTTGACTGATCAGCTTATATCCAATAACATGCACATACAGGCATTAGCTAAGCTTCAAGAGTTTCTTTTCACTGGGGTCAGCACCGACATCGCCAACATCTTCCAGATCCGTCACGCAGCTCAGCGAGGAGACTAATGGACCGATAATGGAATCAACGAGGCATAGAGACCTTCAATTAGGAAACACGGTTAAGAGAGAGAGAGAGAGAGAGAGAGAGAGAAAGAAAGAGAGAGAGAACTTGATGAAGAAGAACCAGCATAATGTAGAGTCATGTACCTGCTACACTTTAACCCTGGTACACAGATAATCATTGTTGTACCATGGAGTCAGCTAATTTACACACACACACACACACACACACACGCAAGCAGAAATAGCAAATCTACCTGTCATGGTGGAACAGCCCTGCTATTATATGTGTCTTGAGTAATAAACCTAAACACCATCCCACTGTAAGGAAGGTGTGTGTTAATGAAGGTATAAAACACAACAAGGCGTGATGTTCTAGCAAAATAATTAACATCAGGGTTATGTGCTATGGGCCATTACCACCTGACATTCAGAACATTTACATGGACAACAATAATCTGATAACCAGATTCATCCAATACTCTGATTAGAAACTACCATGTAAACAACAATTTAGTACCTTAATCCGACTAAAGTCAAAGTAAACACAAATCGAATTAAGACATGTGGAGTATTCCTATAGCAGTCGCATTATCGAAGTGCATTACAGACATTTAAACACCTTAATCACACTATGAAGGCCATGTGGGGGTTTTCACCGCATTTTGCAACACGACACGTATACACAGGGCAGTGCGCAACAGTTTTACAGCAAACAAGGGAGAACGGGTTCCGAAACCGCGTACGTACCTGCTATATAGTAGGCGAGATACACGTATTTCAGCTGCTGTATAGTAGGTAAGTATGCGGTTTGGGACACAGCCCACGGCTTCAAGCAGTCGTCTATTTGCACGTACAGCATGACAATTAACTGCACTTGAAGCGAAAAACACGCAAAACTGTATACGGTCCCATAATGAAGACCAACTGTATGTTGATGTGTGAAATTCTGGAGGGACGTCAGACGGCGTGGCGCGGGGACGTAATGACGTGTGCCGTTAATCGCTCTATGTTCTTTAACATGTCAAACATGAACATAAAAAGAATATTCTAAAAGCGACTCATTCTAAAAAACACCTTAATCACATTATTGTCTTATTCAGAATAAGGTCAATAATTAGACTATTACTGTCCATGTAAACGTCGTCGCTGTTTTGTTTTTCCAATAACAGCAAATGGTTTATAACTCTTGTAAAGTTCCAGTGCAATTTGCCAATTTTTTATTTATCATATTCATCATCCATTCAGAATTACGTGGAAAGTTGCATAAGACTTTATTTCCAGTTACCACTGGAATTTTGTCAGCTATAAACAGTCTTTCAGTCTGTACAGGATTTCCCGACATTTTTTTGTGATCATTGTACCAACAAATGCTGTATTTTGCTGCAGCTTTTTTCAAAATTTGCGATGAGTTTTTTGTGCTTTTTTGCGGAAAACTACTCGCACACAAAATAGTTTTGCACGGGCGTTCGCAATGATGTTTGTGGGTAAATGAGACTTTCTAGCTGTCCTCCTGTTTGACGTACATGAATCGAAGATGGCTTTGGCTGAATGCACATTGTTATGACGTCACATGACGCGTCTTGGCCCAAATCTATGGAAAATCTGCTGCAATGAAAAAAAAATTGCAAGCTCATCCAAATATTGCGGAGTGTCCTTGATTTTGCGTTCATTTCTGCAATCGCACAAAAAATGCTGGAGGGCCTGGTCTTTGCCTCACCAGTCTTCGTTCAATCCTCCAATCTCAAGACCCTCCTGTAGCTAAAAACGTAAAGCTTTAACTCTAAATGACTTGTACAAATGTACAAACCACCGACACTGGAGACTCCTTCCAAAAGCGCAAAACATCTTCCTTCAAAAACACAAATGACGCACACAGATTTTCAAATTCGTTTATGTGGAGCGTCCACTGTGTTGTTGTTACTACAGAAACTCTAACATAATACATTGCCAGAAATCGTGTCTGATGCACTAGTGCTGTTGTAGAAAAGTAATCGCCACCTTTTGACCAATCAGAATTAAGAATTCAAGAGTGCAATTGTTGTTCTAACCCCCCTTTAAACCTCTTTTATCTCGTTTTTAAAAGCAAATATCACTTGGCTATTTTGAATAACACAGTCTTCTGTGATTGGTTCCAAAGTCATGTTTTATTCCATGTAAGTAAGTTATGTTAGTGTCTGTGGGTTTTTTTTATTATTATTATTTCCCTAATGCCTTTAAACTGTTCTCTTTCTAAAGGTTGCATCACCTCAATAGATTCTGTTATTGAGCTCCTTGTCCAACAGGTGATGGACAAGGATATAAGGAAGAAGATGGTACACGATGATGCGTTCTTCTGTGAGTGTGGCATCATTGTGAGTTGTCTGGATACTCCAACCTTGTGTAAATTTGCTGTACCGATTCCTTTGGGGAACATTTGCGTTTTGTCAGCAAGGAAAGTTTTCTTATAGGTCCTTTGTTCTTAAAAAAGTCTTGACTCCCATCCTTCTTAAAGGTATTATATGTCATTTTGGACTTCCCTATAACTAAATCCTATCACTTGTTTCCTATTTCCTAAGGGTTGGAATGTAGAGGTAGCGTACGATTCCGGGGTGATTTCGATTCACTGTGCCATGATGCGATCATAAAACGATTCTTGATGCGTCTCGACCACTGTTAACTTTTAAAGCAGAAAGTAAAATGTTGTACCGTGCCTCCAGCAAGTGCAACACTGAGTGAAAGTGTATGTAGGTTTCCTACAATGGTGTACAGGAACAAAACAGGGTTTTGTGATGAAACTTGCATGGGACCTGGTAATTCGCTTTGCCCTTTCTGATTGATGTGGAAGCTTTGCCACTTGCTCGAGGGTTTCTTTTTTCGTGCCGGCACAGCAGAAGACAACGCCAGATGGAAATGTGTATATTGGAAGTAAGCTTGCTTGTTGCATTGCTTCTCATCCACTTCTTTTTGTATATTTTCGATCCAAAATGTTTGTCCATATACAAGTTTCTAATATACACATTGCGGACTTGTTAGCCAACATTTTTACAGCCATACATCCATCCATTTTCTGCACCAATTGGCAGGGAGCCTGGCGCCTATACCAGGGAACTCGGGGCATGAGGTAGGGGACACGGTAGGTAATGCCAATCAGCCTACAGAGCATGTCCTTGGACTTGGGGAAGAAAACTGAAGTACCCAGAGGACACCCCTGAAGCACAGGGAGAACATGCAAACTCCGCACACGCAGGGTGGAGGCAGGATTCAAACCCCCCAACCCCGAATGTGGGAGGACACAGCGCTAACCACTAAGCCACCGTACCCCCCTATTCTATTGGATTGATTGAGTTCCATCACTGCAACGACATAGTGAGTATTACAGCTTGTTATTAGCTTTGGCATGATTTTTGATCCCTAAAAAGACATTACTGCTCACCGCTATTCTCCTGTTAGCATAGCGTAGCACAGCTTCTCAACAGGATGACAATGTGTGAACTGTTAGCAGTGTAAAACGGATAACGAGGCTGCTAACAAGGGAGTAATGTGAGAACGTGTTCTATCATCTGCAGCTGGTGAGAAAATGGTACTCATAACAGCACTCGCTTTGTTTTATATATCAGCAGGCTTGCAGGGTCTCAGTGCCTCGGCCTCAGTCCAAACAAACAGTGTACAGGTGTTCGTTTTGCCATAGAAACATCGCTAGCAATAGCATTTCAGTAACAATTCAATTTTTTTTTTTACCTCGAAGAATATAGATCATCAATGAATTCATTTTAAATTAGCTTATTCCTCACTATGTTTAAGTTATATAACGGGCACGCATCTGTAACATAGACATTGGGTGTCATCAAAATGTATTTAGTAAAAAATGTTGAATTCATCAAAATCCACTTAAATCATGAATAACTTTTGGATCTTACGAGAGCTCCTAAGTTGGTTTAGATTTATGTATGAAGATACCCGCTAATATAAACGTCGAGGCCTTAAAATCATATAAATGGCCTGAATTACTGCATTTTTTTGCATGTTTAAATAGCTTTTTCAAGTATCTACATTGTGAAACTCTGTGCTACATTTTGTCACAAATCAGACTAAATGTAAACCAGTTGTGCCATGGATTGGTAATTTATGGATGAAGATTAATTCATTAACAAATGCACTTAATTCAGTTTGAATAGAATGGCATTTGTCAAAGTATCTCAAAAATGTAAAAAAAATAATAATAATAATAATAATTCTTGCTTAACATTATTTTACACAAATGTACAACCACAAATGTCAAAACAATGGCCATACATACACATTTCTGCATAAATATGACCTAAAACATCAAGGTTTCACAAAAGTCCTAAAAGTAGATCAAGAGTTAAACCCCAATTAAACAAATTAGACATAAATATTATACTTGGGTCATTTATTTATGTGTAATATTGGAAAATTATCCACTATTACCCATCTGTGAGTGGCAAAAGTATGTGAACCTTTTCTTTCGGTATCTGGTGTGACTAAACGTTTCTGGTAAGTGTTGATCAGTCCTGCACATCGGCTTGGAGGGATTTTATCCCATTCCTCAGTACCGAACAGCTTCACCTCTGGGATGTTTTTGGGTTTCTTCACATGAATTGCTTGCTTCAGGTCCTTCCACAACATTTCTATTGGCTTAAGGTCAGGACTTGACCATTCCAAAACATTAACTTTGGTAGAAGAACTTTAGTTGTTGTCCTGCTGCACTTTCTCTTGAGATCCAGTTCATGAGATTCAGATGTTCATAAGAATTCACTGGTATAATTCATATATAATGCATGTTGTCTTGGCCCAGGTGCAGTAAAACAGGCCCAAACCATGATACTACCACCACCATGTTTCACCGATTGGGTAAGGTTCTTATGCGGGAATGCAGTGTTTTCCTTTCTCTCATCCATCCACAAAACATTTTTCCAGTAGCCTTCTGGCTTGTCCATGTGAGCTTTAACAAACTGCAAAAGGGCAGCAATGTTCTTTTTGGAGAGCAGTGGCTTTCTCCTTGCAACCCTGCCATGCACACCATTGTTGTTCAGTGTTCTCCTGATGGTGGACTCATAAACATTAATATTAGCCAACGTGAGAGAGGCCTTTAGTTGCTTAGACGTTACCCCGGGTTCCTTTGTGACCTTGCAGACTATTACACATCTTGCTCTTGGAGTGATCTTTGTTGGTCGACCGCTCCTGGGGAGGGTAATAATGGTGTTGAATTTCCTCCATTTGTACACAGTCTGTCTGACTGTCTGTCGATTGGTGGAGTCCAAACTCTTTTGAGATGCTTTTATAACCTTTTATAGCTTGATGAGCTTCAACACCTACACTCTGAGGTCCTCAGAAGTCTCCTTTGTTCGTGCCATGATACACTTCCAGAGACATGTGTTGTGAAGATCAGACTCTGACAGATCCCTGTTCTTTAAATAAAACAGGCTGCTCACTCACACCGCATCACACCTAATTTCACCTTCAAATTAACTGCGAATCCTAGAGGTTCACATAGGTTTGCTACTCACAGAGATATAATATTTGATCATTTTCCTCAACTTTGTGGGTGATATTCCTTCCATTTACATATTGTTGTTAATGAATGAGCAATGTGAAATTACAAATCTTGAATATTTGGATGACATTTGTTATCTGTTGGCAAGTAATAAAAATGTATTCATCTCAAAAAAGGGCTAAAAAAGGGTTTCGGAGACGAGAAACATGCCAGAAGCAAGAGGAATTAAGATACCAAAGTGTCATTGAATACCTGTCATAACTATTATACTGTCATAATTCTGTTTAGACATGACAATTCTGCGTCTGCATACTGCTGCACATAATGTCTTGGTTACAACATACCAGTAACAGTCATGAGTCATAGTCCAGTCTATAATTTATTTATTTATTTATTTATTTATTTATTTATTTATTTATTTATTACAGCCGCTTGAGTACAGTAAATGGTTGTCACAGAAAATCAAGAAGTCTCCCAAGGAGGACTCACTCTAATGTCTCACCTCCTGATCGAGTTTCAGGCTACAAGGAGCTGAGTTGAGGGTTTGAAACGTGTTGGAAGAAGTCTGATAGTGTACACTGATGAATAACTCAAATCTGGGTAAAATGATAACGTGTCAGTGTCAATGATTCCTACGTTAAATTTGTATGCGCACTTATCTGTTCGCATGTGACACAAAAATAATATGCAACTGAAATAAAATGCAAACTAGAGGATGTGCTGGATCATGTGCTATTTTATGTTTGACTATGGTCATGTCATGGTACATGATGGTAATGATGGTTGAGTATTCATTCAGCAGTTATACTGGCAATGTACAGTATAGTACTAGGCTCCTATTAGATCTTGTCATTTATAACTCAGCGTATAATCATCGTATTTTCAGGCTTAACCCTTTCTCACAGTACACTGGCATTCGACTTATTGGACATTTTCGATCAGTATAAACAAATGAATTATTTTTCGCCGCAAGTCTGTTATAAGATGAGTCAGGACGCTGTTGGGTTTCTGTGTGTAGAGCACCGTGACTCTGTTTTAATGAGCAGGGTGATGGCAAAATGGGAGGGGTTAGTTACCTCTCCACAATAACCTTGGTATAGAGATAAAATGGACAAACGTTTTGATAGTAGAACACTACTTGTATTGTTCTCTGCTTGATATATCGCTTTGCTTGTATTTTTCTCACGTGTAAGTCGCTTTGGATAAAGTGAATAAATGTAAATGTAAATGTAAATTTAAGCATAACCCCTCTCTGAATACACCTAAATAGCACCCTCTTTATTTAAAGGCATTGTAAAAGCCAAGTTTTAATGTAAATGCACTACACACGGTGTATGTCTCTAGTTTAAGCCTTACATACTGCCCTCTGTAGGCAAATCTCGAACTATTTAGAATGGTCTGGATATTTTACGCCGTGTATACTTTTGTGACTGTATATAGTATAGTGTAAGTACCAATGGTGTCATTAAACACAGATAATTTAACATAGCCAAATTGCACCTAGGAAACCTATTTGGTTAGAGCACATGACCAGCATTCTGATGGTTCAGCAGGATGTTAACAGATGGTTTACCATCAAGTTTGTTCACGATAGGATGTGTGAGATAAGTCATTGTTTTACACACACACACCTGACATTATCTTACATTACGGAAACAAGCCAGTAAGAGTAAACAAAAGCAGATAATCCCACAGCAATAATAGCGTGATGAACAGTCATACACACTTCGCACACGTACACTACCCTCTCTCTGGTCTTATAATAAATGATCATAATCAGCCCTTTATTACAAAATGATTACAAGCTCAGGGATAAGCAAAGGACTCATCACCCTTGCAGAGCCCATGCTGTTATTTTGTATATTAGTATATTGTGTATTTACTAAATTGTGTGCTTATTACCATAAGCACACAATTGACTGATAGGAAAGGCTGAACGCGGTAGTGTTGGTGCTTTCTACAGCTCCACAGTCTCTGGCTCAATCCTCAGCTTGGACTGCAATCTGCATGGAGTTCCGTATGTTTATAGTCATCCTGTCATGTTACGGAGGCGAAGGCGGATACAAGTGCAGATTATTTACTAAGGAACATGTTAACAAAAAAAACGTGAAAACAAGGACATCAACTCTGGATACGAGGCAAGAGCATATAGACTACAGGCGATACAATGGCACACTCGACAACACGAGCATCACAACAAAAGCTTGAACACTGAGAAACTAGAACTATACATACTGATGAATCACGAAATAGAAGTGAGACTGCTTGAGACATGACGTGCCGGGGCTGATGGGTAGTTCAATTCAGCGCCGCTTTGGCACTATCACGACACCTGCACTCATTCTAATACTTTACTGGTTCTATAATAACAACTTACCACACTGACATGTATGACAGCTCCAAAGTAACAGATCATTTTTTACAACGCAGTGAGGTTTTCAGTGAGGAGATGTTTCTTTAACAACTTTGGAATCAGTCTCCAGTGTGAGGGCTTTGTACCACTCAAGAGGTAAAGCTAGAACTTTTTCGACAATGGGCAAGTCGTCGGTTTCTTGGTATCACGCCAAACCGTATTTTTGTGTGTCATTAACTTTAAGACAGAGAGAAAAGAAAGAGAGGCTGATGAAAGGATGACTGTTTATAGCTGTTATAATGTAACAGAATATGAAATATGTATATATATTATTATATATATATCCATCCATCCATAACCACTTATTCCTTCTTCAGGATCGCGGGGAACCTGGAGCCTTTCCAGGAAGCATCGGGCACAAGGCAGGGTACACCCTGGACAGGGTGCCAGTCCATCGCAGGGCACAATCACATACACACTCACACACCCATACACTACGGACACTTTACCAATCAACCTACCATGCATGTCTTTGGACTGGGGGAGGAAACCGGAGTACCCGGAGGAAACCCCCGCAGCACGGGGAGAACATGCAAACTCCACACACACATGGCCCCGGCAGGAATCGAACCCCGGACCCTGGAGGTGTGAGGCTTACCACTAAACCACCGTACGTCTTTATATATATATATATATATATATATATATATATATATATATATATATATATATATATATATATATATATATATATATATATATATATATATATATATAATGCAATACTTTCCAGTTGCTCGATACAGATATAGCATCCCTTCTTCCAAGACGGCGCTGACATAAACGCGAACTAAAATTCTGAAGTGTGATGGATTTTCTTTTCTTCTGTTACCACTGACAAACTGACTTGTCTCATGAATGTTCCACAACATCAAACGTAACTATAAACAGATCAAACATACTACATGTTTATTACTAAATAAAATTTTTTAATCATCAGCATATTGACATGGTATAAGAGGAATAAAACACTTTGGAACATGTGGTAACTGTCATTAATTGGTTTTCCTATTATAACAGCACACCCTGTTGTGTTTTACCTTACCCATCAAACTCAATAAAAAACAGCTGAAACAGCAACCTGCATAGAAAAATAAGCAAACTATGTATATAATTAGCTATCAAACGACTTTAATACAAGTCTACAATGAGTTGTTTTTGAGACTCCCAAGAACGCATAACTGCAGCTAGAATGTTCACTTCCTCTGATTTGCGCTCGGTGAGTGTATAAGTGGTTGTTGTTGTTGAATATATCACATTTACAAATGCAGGTAATGAGGTTCTCGCCGTGACCCGACTACGGATAAGCGGTTGAGGATGGATGGATGGATGGTAATGAGGTCCTATCTGCTTCTTATATGGTTTTTCTGTGCTTTATTAATGTCATTTCCACAGATGCTCATTAATAAAACCTTAAAATCTGAAAAAGTTGTTCCAGCTAGACCAACTCGCCAATGCAACGCGACAAATCTTTCCACAGTCAGCGTCACTAAACTCTAAAACTCTTGGCTGTAGTCTCTCACGCTCTTATGTTCCCCAAACATATATCAAGCTAACACAACTGCTCCGTGATGAAGCTTACACGACAATGTCAGTTGTTTCTGCGATGCAAGCGGAGCTTGATTTATAAGAAGAGATTATCGATTGGCTATCTTTAACATCGGCAAAGAAATTCTATTCCTGCTCTGAAGCACAGAGAAGCACATTACAGCCGAAGACTAGAGAGAGCAAGACATTTTACTATTGTTAGATCAGTCTCTAATAAATCCTTTCAAGGTGGCTGGTTATTTTGAGTTGCTAATTGTGTTCAAGTACATAAAAGGCATAAAGTCACCTAGCCTGCTTTTAGCATCAACTGAGTTGACTAATAGGTTAATTAAAAAAACATTTCTGTCAATTCTACTGCCATATGTAATAGTGGTTGCCTCTGCGTAGTGCGTTAAAATCGTTTAACGCACATCTAGCCGTAGATGATCCCGCTTATACCATGGTCACTTGCCAGCACTGACAATTAAAGCTGTCATTGAGGTTTGCGGGGCAAAATTTGACTGAAATGTTTAGCACACAGTGCTAAACAAATTACCTTCATCTGTGCTTCTACTAATTATGAAGCTGTGAGTTAAACTACCGTATGCAACTGTAAGACGGCGCTTTAAAACGAAAACGATCCTCGTCCACACTGGTGTTTCTGCTGTGTTTCAGAAATACCATCCATACTACACGACCAAATACGCATGTCACATGACCATTCATACACACTGGACATGCGTATGCAAGTGTAAACAGGAAGTTGGTTGCTAGTCCAAACCGGCATTCCATGTAAGGCTTACGGCGCTTGAAATGAGATTTGTTGCCGATTGCTCTAATCATAGCTCGCCTCTTGCGCATGAAGGCAGCTGCAGTATTATAAAATACAGAAATGAACTGCACAATGGCTGCTAAGAATGACAACAAAGCCAGTAAAGCTTGCGCTTCAGTCTCCGTGTTGTTGTGTATACGATCAAGGTAGTGTAATGGTCATAGGGTAGGGGCTTGACGAATCAGGGAAAGGTATACAATGATCCAGAATCCAGAAGACAAAATTAGGGGGTGCGTGTGGGCAGCCACGCCTTCGTTTTCAAAAGTCTTCGTTTTGGTCCGTTTACACTGAAACAAGGTCTTCGGCGTTTCCAAAAGTCTCCGTTTTTGAGGGTCGAAAACACCGGGGTAGTTTAGACGACGGGCAAAACCGTAGCAAAACACGCACTAGCGTAAACAGGGCCTGACTGTATGTTACTATGGTTACGGATGTATAGGCAGCACATTCATTTAGAACAGTGAGTAAACTGACTGGAACTACCTATGCATTATACAGTTTGAACACACACCTTCCAGCCAATCAGAATCGAATCTTCAGATAGACCATGGTATCAACTACGATGAATTGAAGAGGGAACATCGAGTAGATCTGCAGATTTGCATTTCGTGCATTTTGGTTCTAAGTAAAAGAACGTTTACAATGGTTAGTCAAAAAGAAATAGAAGTTAGCCAAAGCTTGCTACGTAAAGCTACTGTAGATACTGTAGATAATGTTATTTATCTGAACATAAGAAAGATGCTGTGTCGTCTATTTCACAGCAGCTAGCTATTTTTCATATCACTTTTTCGCTGAACTGTAAGGCCAACCCAATTTCATGCAATATTCAGTCATTTATAGGAAGTATAATAAGAAGAAGACTGGCACCCTGTCCAGGGTGTACCCCGCATTGTGCCCGATGCCTCCTGGGATAGGCTCCAGGTTCCCCGCGACCCTGAAGAAGGAATAAGCGGTTGAAGATGGATGGATGGATGGATGGATAATAATAAGAAGATCGATATTCTTAAATGAATGAAGTCATGCAAATTAGAATATGCATAGCAACGCTTAATGACCCATTTCACTGCTTTTAAATTGCTGCGCATATTCCTTTTCGTTTTCTGCTAAGTAGGCAAGTACCGCAACCCGCTCACACAGCACACTCGATATTGCGAAATATCGGCACCCTTGTGGGAGGAGGTTGCCTAGGTAGGCAGCATTTTTGAACTGTGTAGGTGCTTCTCAGATCAATTTAAAGAGCTGCACAGAAACCCAGCCAGATTGGCTTTTTCTGATAATGCTACTGTTAATCTATACTTCAGAAAAATATTATGAAAGCTATGCAGGTTATGTAGTGTTACGTGCAACTGTCTTATAGCACAGTGTTGTTCAACGCTCGAAACTGATTAAAGCGAAGGTGCAAATTCATTCTCTAGAACAGCAGCTCAGACAATAGTGTTGGCTGCAGGGCAAATCACAGGTTCATATTAATGTGCTCATTCTACGTAACATTGGTAGACACTCCACATAAACACATTTTTAAAAACGGGTCATTATTGAGATGGTGTTGTTTATTTAACATTATTTGGAAGGAGTCTCCAGTGTCAGTGCTTTGTAACAGTGACTACGTTGACATGGACAGCAGTAATCTAATTATCGACCTTACTCTGATTAAGATAATAATGTGATTAAGGTGTTTACATGAGTCGCTTTTAGAATATTCCTTTCATGTTCATGTTTGACATGTTATAGAACATAGAGCGATTGACGGCACACGTCATTACGTCACCGCGCCACGCCGTCCGACGTCCCTCCAGAATTTCACACATCAACATACAGTTGGTCTTCGTCATGGTGCCGTATACAGTTTTGGGTGTTTCATTTTCAATTTTATGAAAGCTTCCAAGTGCAGTTAATTATTTGTCATGCTGTACGTGCAATTAGACGACTGCGTGAAGCCGTGGGCTGCGTCCCAAACCGAAACATTATAGTGTTAGCAAGGTGTTTACATGCCAGTAACGCACGTCGATAATGCGACTAAAATAAGAATAGTCCACATGTTTGAATTCGATTTGTGTTTACTTTATGACTAAAGTATGACTTTAGTTGGATTAAGGTCATCAATCATCGCTGTTTACATGCTACTTTCTTAATCAGAGTATTGTCTTAATCGGGTTAATATCGGATTATTTTTGTCCATGTACACATACCGAGTCAGAGGTAAAGCTGTTCCTTTCAGTTTTACAGCACAAAGGGTCTGCCAAGTGGTTCAACAGAAAAAGCTTCCGCCCGATCATCTGGCGATCACGAACATGAATCCCGATGATGTCTAAGACATGCGTGGCTGGTGGCCAAGGAAGCAAAATTGTATGTGCACTCTGCTGTCAATCACAGCAATACTAGCCTATCGTGCGTGTCTATGAGCTTATGTATGCGGAAGAGGGTAGATAGCGCTTTCCTATGAGTGTGTTGTGTTGTTTTCTTTAGGACAGAATACTTTGCGGTTTCCCACTAACATGACATGCAGCGTTTATTTTTTATTAACTTCAAAAGACCGAAAAAACACAGAAGGGTGACTGTGACAGTCAGCTGCTATATTTGAAGTGCTTGTTTTGTGTAACTATAAATGGATAAAAGCAATTGAATAAACAAATGTCTGCACTAGCGTATTGCTGTGGTATAAGAGGAATTAAATACTTCGCGACATGGCGTTATAGGAAACTTTGACGTGGTAATGCATCACACCGCCTGGGTGTTGCTTAATTTCATAAAACAGCATATCTTTTCACGTGTTATGCCTTGCTTATTAAAAATACCAAAAAGACAATATAGGTGCTGAGCAGAAATGAGTCACTTAATCTTAAAAAAAAAAAAAAATGCATTAAATATGATATGCAGTATATTAATATTCAATTGACTCTGCGTTTAAGATAGAATTTCATCCAGGCTCTAAAAGTTGATGGAGATTGATGTTCATTTGTGTCAATTTTACTGACAGTTGAATCATTTTACAAGCTCAAGCAGATGTCACTACATGATGAAGATGCTACTGGGCAGTGCTTCATCATGAGAGGAAAATGCCTCAGTATTATCCATGCACTGCCGGAGAAACAGTGAGCTCCGTGGCGAAGAACAGTGGCTACAAGGGCTAATATAAAATGATTAATGACTGGGTCAAACCACTGGACCTCTAATTCAAACACAAAAGACTATACCCCAGGGATTATAAATCAGAGTTTCAGACAGCATGGTGCCGTGGGCGACAACTGGTAATAAAAGAGAAGATTTGGACACTGAGCATCCATGCGTGTGTCAGCAGATTGCGGGTTACACTGTAGAGTTGCTAAATATAAAACATCAAGTATGTAGTTCCTCAGGTTACACCTGACAGGTGTAAGGATATTGAGCACTACAGAACATTTTGAGAAACTGGGGAACACCACATACACACTATGGGTTGAGTTTCATACTGAAGAGGGGGTGGACGATGCTATATTAAGCATTACATCATTACAGAGAGAGAGAGAGGGAGAGAAAGAGAGAGAGAGAGAGAGAGAGAGAGAGAGAGAGTGCGAGAGAGACCTTCAACCCTGTGGCCAGTTACATTGTTTTCACTGTTACATTAACGTCTTTTCCCTTGATCTGTATCTGTACGACTGCTGCCACATGATTGGCTGATTGGATAAGTGCATGAATATGCAGGTCTGCCGGTATAATGTTTCTAATCAATCAGTGAATCAATCAGCCAAATCAACTTAACTTCATAAATTCTACAAGAATCGATGTATATTAATAAACATCCAACCGATCTATTAATCAACCAATCCACCAAATGAATCAATCAACTACAATAAAATAAACAACCAACCAACCAAATACCAAAAAAAAAAAAACCGCATACATCCACATCACCACACCCATGCGATATCAGTACTATCCAGTCATTTAACCAACCAGCCAACCGTCCAAAAATTCATAAGGGTTTCATATTTAAGGGAACATGAGCCAAACACACACACACACACACACACAGTCTGAGATCTGAGACTAAGAGTAACACCAAACCAAAAATACACACCGTGTACCTGTTTCAAAGGCATGTGGTGATGTGACTAGAAACATTGCACTACTCATGTAATTCATTGAGTGCACGCACTCACACACACACACACACACACACACACATACATATATGTGTCAGTGCCTGTATCTCCATCCAGTAGTGGAAAGGAATCACTGTAACACCATGTCTAAAAGCAGATAACTGTAGTAACCTGTGCTATTTGCACACTCATGAATACCACTTTAGTGCACTCAAGTCTGCATAGTCAGTCTTTGCCTTCTGCCCTGAATTTCAAGCACAGGTCTAAATGAATATGTATGCAATCTAAATATTTACTTCCCATTATATGTATACAGCCTAAGGTTTACCTAGATAATAGGGTATCTGTTAAAATGCCAAGTCGGTGTATACTGTATAGAAGACGAAGCCTTTATTTGTCACATATAGATTACAGCAGGGGTCCCCAACCCCCGGGATGCGGACCGGTACCGGTCCGTGGGTCATTTGGTACCGGGCCGCACAGAAAGAATAAATAACTTCCATTATTTCCGTTTTATTTATTATCCGAGTCTGAACGATGTTTTATTTCTCAAAAATGATCGGATTCTCTCCGTTACATCCGTTTATGACTCACTCTCGACGCATGTCAAGACGCTTGTCTCGGTCACGTGATACGTTAAGCGTTAGGGGGTAGAGCGGATGTTACTCATGTTATGTTGTTGGCGTGATGTTACCAGGACGCTGCTAATAAAGTTGTGATTTCCCCTTGGATTCACGTTGATTATTATATTGAAAAAGACCCCAGTTTTTATGCCGGTCGTATCATTGTATTTTGTTGTATTTATCCGCCACATTTTAAAGATAATAACCCAAATAACCCAATACAACACAGACACACACCAGAATATATATTATTCATTCAGGAGTGTAGTTTAATTCAATGCTTTAAAAATAATGCATAAATACTAATATATAATATAATTATACATAACTTATATGTGTGTGTATATATATATATATATAGTATTTATGCATTACTTTTTATGGATCCACAAAAAGCACAAATTAAACTAATCCTAAATGAATTATTTGACTTGTGTTTACTTGTGATCATAGTGTTTTAATAAGACATTACAGATCTTACTTGCACTCCCACTCTGTATCAGCACATCTACACTGCGCATGATCAGCAACGCAGCCTCGTTACTAACACATCACTTCTGTTATAATAAACGACAGAATTTACACTGCAAGCGCGCAAATACAGCACATAATGAGAATAAACTTCAATTAAACAAAACATTTTAAGCAACTCACACCAGTTTCCAAAACCCCTTACACACAGTGGAGCATTTTGGATATAAACATAAGTTTGTCCTCGTGCAGCACTGTTTGATCTCCGTGGTGTTTAATATAAAATGCCCCCTTGCCTTAGAGGACTTGGAGGGCGCACACTTTCTTCCTCAGTCACTTGACGATTTCGTCTCCGTCTGGTGGTGACTGAGGTCATGTTGAGAATTAAAGGTAACATCGATAAACTGTAAACTGAAGAAAGTTATTTTCGGTGACCCTGGGTATCAGCTAAATCTAGCGGCGTCGCATTACGTGCATATGATGTCATGCGCCGTCGACTAGGAAGCGGCTTATACTTCCGATTAGTAAAAAAAAATTTGTGTTATATTTCAGATGATAATACCTTTTTTAAAATTCATACACTAGACAGTAGAGTACGCAGTGCATAGTGTAAGTGTATAGTACGTCATTTGGGACACGACTTTAGTATTTACTCTCTGAATCGTGTTTTCGCTAAGTAATATAGTGAGTAAATAATGAGATTTTCATAATCGATTATTTTTCGATTTTATCGATTAGTTGTTGCAGCTCTACATTCAAAAGAACCAAACACAGGTTAAGCAGGGATCACTGGGCTCTCTCCTCAAGTTAGCACTGGCCACTTAAATCATTCATCTTTCATGTGCAGCATGACTTCCTGTACACTGGTTAAGTTGCCAATTTGTACGACTGTGTGTACTGCATATTGTGCTGACATGAATAGGAACCGATCTTTGATTTAAGTTTGATTTAAGCGTGTGTGGGAACGTTGAAACCGCACGGAATGGACACCGTGTTTTGATGACAGCTATTACATCATCCACTGTTTTCACCTCCTACAACTTTAGAAGCGCTTTGCTTGCACAGCTGACAAAGGACTCGGTGTTCCTCTGGAAACTTTGTGTACTACGTTTAATTCTGAATGCATCTTATACTGCAGTTACTTCCTGCATGTACAGTACAGTACATAGCTCATTTAAATACACACACACACACACACACACACACACACACGGTATCTCTTGTGCTCATATCACCCAGACACGCCTGATAAAGGGGACTGGTGCACGTCAATATGTGTGTGTACTCACATCTGTGTCGGGTCCTTTGTCCGCTCCGGGGCAGGAGAATGTGACGAACTCATGGCAGCGCTTATGGACCACAAAACAGCACACTGAAAGGGAGACAGAGAGAGAGAGAAAATTTGTCATTCACAGTACATTTCCTGATAAACCTCCCAGAAACAAACAGGAAAACAAATGTCTGATACTGAGGTCTCAGGTACACATAAGAGGCTGAAATATTCACTCAGGCCCTTAGTTGATACTGCGCTCATCGGCTTTCTTATTTACAACGGCACTAAAGGCAATCAACCTTGGACAAGATGCTTATCCTGAGAGGAGTTAGTGATCCAGAGGCTACATCAGAGTTGGTCAGGGTTTGTTCACCTGCACCAACCAAAAATGGTAACTCAGTGGTTAAGCTGTTGGAGTACAGATTGGAAGGTTGTGTGTTCAAATCCCAGCACTGCTAAGTTGCCACTGCTGGGCCCTTGAACAAGGCCCTTAACAACTTATACAACTCAACAGTTGAGGATTAAGAGCTTGGCAGTGAGATACAGTATATGTAAACCAACCATCTTTAAATTTTTCACCTTTAGCTGTACCAAAGATCACCCTGAAGGTGCATGGGATATTGTAAACAAGCTTTAAATACTGAATAATACAATATTATGGTGTGTACCACTTTACAATATCTGTTTACAACCAGAGAACCTGGAGGAAACCCAGGTGGACATGGGAGAACATGCGAAACTCGAGCTCAGGATTGAACAGCTGACTCTAGAGCAGTGAAACGGCAATGCTACCCACCTCACCTCCATGCGGTGTCATAAAAAGGTTTATAAGCTTATAAAAAATATGTCTAGAAGTATAAAAAAATATATAACAATATGATAATAGTACATAATCAACAAGAGACACATGCACTCACACACTTCCTCACTCTCTGTCTCTCTCTCTCTCTCACACACACACACACACACACTCATACAGGAAGTGTTACTTTGTATATTCTCAGAGCTATCATGATGCACTGTGAGGCTGAATAACCGTCTGGGATTTTTATAACCACTGGCAACCTGGGGAAAAGCATTTTCAATCTTTTCAGACGTTTTTGTTCCCTAAATTGCTGTCTGATGGGAAAAAGGACAAATGAGTGTATTCTCGTCTCATGCCAAGTGTTCCCTGAATTGGCACTGAATTCACTGACCAGGATAAAGTGATTAATCAAGAGGAAAGAATGAACAAATCTTTAAGATATCAAATAAAAATTCCTACGCAGATGATTTGATGTGTTTTAAGGCTTCATCCTGTATGCAACACTTGTAGGTTTGGGGTAATATACACCAAGTCCTGATGTCAGTACTCCTTCGCTATGAACAACATAAATACATGCAATATAACCAGTAGGGTTTACACAACCCTAAAAGAAAAGAGAAAGTAAACATTTGTATACAGTGTGTTTTTCATTAAATCACACACCACCTACAGCTTAGCAAAACTACTTTCAAGAACAGCTGCATGTCTTCAAGCTAGCAAGTTTTAATGGGATGTTCCATTTAGCATAGCTATAAACACATTAACTGACTAGCATAGCCTGTTAGCTGGTGCTGCTTGTTTATCCTGGCTGGAAGGTTTAAGTAGACCCAGATACGTGTCTGGTTATGAGCTTCTCCAGATTTCCCCTGGTAGGCTGGATTAATGGCTCAGGTGGCAGTAAAGTGCCCATTTTTTAAATCAATGCTCATAACAAGGACATGTCTGGCACTCTTCCTTTGTGGAATAATACAATACTTCGTTTTCTTGGCATGCTGCTTCAAACAAAACGTGACAGACAAACCTTAAGGGGGACGAACATGGCTACGTGTTAGGAAATGAGAGATTTCCAAAATAGCTTTTATACACTGCACGCTTCCTTCTGGACTCCTTGGAACCTTGGAAATAATTATATAAGTAAGTTTTGTTTGCCCAATATAATAATGTGATATTTGCGATTAGGGATTTTCAATACTGTAGTAAAGCAAAGTACCTTTCTATAACCTTACCATAACTACTGGATTAGAATGTTACCATAAAAATACAACAAAAAAAACTAATTAAAATATTATAATAATGTTAAAATTAGGCTGTAGGATATGAATATGGAAACGCCTTGTTGAAAGGCTACTCAAATAATCACTGTTTATAATAACCAGAATAAGCATCTCAGAACCCACAAGTTAAACCTTGAGATAGATGGGCTAAAACAGTAGGAAATCATGTTGAGTGTACCAGTTGAGGCTCCATTCCAGCCGTCTAGACTACGTCTTGCCACTGGACTAAATGGGGCCTGGACGAGAGAGTGAGGCTGACGTAGCGCAACTCTCCCTCACTTTAATCCAACTCACGCGCAAGTCATTTATGTCATCACCCGTGAATAGATGACATAAATGGTCCTCATCGACACCGATGGACGAACATCATCACCAGATGAGTGGACGTTGAGTGCATGCTTATTTATAGTACACTGATCAATCATAACAGTAAAACCACGGACAGCTGAAGTGAATAGCAGGTCTTGTGGGGTGTTCACTGGATGCAGTGATTAGTACCTACCAATATTGGTCCAAGGAAGGACAACCAGTGAACCGGCGACAGGGTCAGGGGCACCCAAGGCTCACTGATGCATGAGGAGAGCGAAGGCTATCCCATCTGGTCCGATCCCACAGAAGAGCTACTGTAGCACAAATCGCTGAAAAAGTGAATGCATAGTGCTTTGCAGGTTGCTGCGTATTGTTCCGCATATCCGCACACCGGTCGGAGTGCGCATGCTGTCTGACTCCTATCCACCGCTGAAAAGCAATAAAAGAACGTGGCCTGGTCTGATGAATCAAGTTTTCTTTCATATCCGGGTGCGTATGCGACACTTTCCTGGGGAACAGCTGGCACCAGGATGCACTATGGGAAGAAGGCAAGAAGGCAGAGGCAGTATGATGGTCTGGGCAATGTTCTGCTGGGAAACCTTGGGTCCTGGCATTAACGTGGATATTACTTTGACATGTAACACCTACCTAAACATTTTTTGCAGACCAAGTACACCCCTTCATGGCAACGGTATTCCCTAATGGCAGTGTCCTCTTTCAGCAGGATAATACAGCCTGCCACACTGCGAAAAATGTTCAGGAATGGTTTGAGGAACATGACCAAGAGTTCAAGGTGTTGACTTGGACTGCAAATTCTCCCGATCTCAATCCGATCAAGCATTTGTGGGATGTACTGGACAAACAAGTCTGATTCATGAAGGCCCCACCTCTGCTGCTTACGTCTTGGTGCCAGACACCACAGCACACCACCAGAGGTCTTGTCTAGCCCAAGCCTTGAAGGGTCAGAGCTGTTTTGGCAGCACAAGTAGGACCTACACAATGTTAGGCAGGTGGTTCTTCCATGCCTTTTGTTTCTGGGATAATACGATAAATATACATACACAACCCTAATTCTGATATTTTATCGAAGGATTACTGAGACAAATTATGTTTGCAATGCGAGTGTGTGACATGTTAGACATGTTATACACTATAATCTTACTTAGCTACATTAGCCTCACAGCTCCAGAACAAATCTGATGAAGCAACCCTCAGAAACCAAACATGTCTTGGCTGATCGACCTCATTTGGAGAAAGAGGGTTAATTGTATTCATTTTATTTTGGGCCAAACCGTTGCTGTACATTAAAGCTCGCCTTGAGCCGCTGGAGGTGTTCAGTCAGAGTTCAAAGCTGCCATGAGCTTCAATTTGCTCTCTGCAGACACGAAAGCCTGCAATCAGTCATACTAATCCAATGACAACCTGCTTTCCATAAAGACCAAGAAAGAAAATGTCTTTCCCCTTCACCTGCAGGATGGAAGAATATGATTAGGCGCTATATATATATATGAAAAGCAATAATGTACCATAAGAAATCATAAGTGCTGCTAAGAAAGCAGTGAATCTTCTAGAAGCGCATAAAGTCATGCCCCCAACTATCTTATATTTTATTTTTATATGCATAAATCCTTTCTTTCTTCTTTATCTTTCAGGACTCTCTGATGGAGGATTAACGGAAGAAAAAAAAAAAACGAGTCAGAAAGTCATTTTCACATCTATATATGTAATTAGGCTACATTGATCTCCCCCAAGATTCCTTTTAACATGTGTGTGTGTGTGTGTGTGAGAAAGAGAGAGAGAAAATTGGCTACCATCCGTTTCTTGGTCTTGTGAAAGATATAGCAGGGAATCAGATGCGGGGGTTTTTTTTTTTTTTTAAAAAACAACAAAAAAAAAAAAAAACACACAAAAAAAAAAAAACCTCCCCCCACCAAAAAAAAAAAAAAAAATTTTTTCAAAAAAAAAAAAAAAAAAAAACAAAAACACACACCCCCAAAGGGGGGCAGACGCCTCTACTGTAAGTGAAAAAGAAAATTATTAATTAATCAACACTTTCTCTCCAATCAGAATCGAATATTCAACAGCACCGTGATATCATTTTGTATCATCATATTAATTAATGGAATAAATCGAGTGGATCTTTTAAATGCTAAATCTAAACACGATTACTCGGCACAGTATATCAGCAAAATTGACATACACAGGGAGCAGAGCAGATAACGTTAATCCAATTAGTTAACTTTCCCAGCCCCAAAATATGTCATTACTTGTGAAAGCCAAAAATCGTGACCATGAATCAAATTCAATAACTTGTGTATGCCCAAATGTAGGGAAAAAAAAAAAAAAAAAGGTTTCTAGTAATAGTAGGAGTCACTGCTCGAGTACATACTCAGAATAAGAGTTCCATTTTCCAGGAAAAATATAAGAAAAGAGTAACACCGAATCATTATTTGTATCATGAGTGGAGTCGGTGCTGAAACATGCACAAGGGTGTACAGCTGTATGGTTTGAACACACAAACAGTCACACACACACACACACTCTTGGTGGCTCTTCTAAATGGTTGAATGGGAGTGTGCGGGGGGAGGCAACCCGTTACCACGGGAACGCAGAACAGCTACCGATGACACAATCGATAAATTAAAGCACGTCTCTCAATGCACCATGGGAGTCTGGAGGTGCATCATAAAGTCTAAGCTACCGCTGGGGTAGGCAGCTTTTTACAGCCACTACGCCATCAAAGCCTGCTCCATTTTGAAAGATGTTTCTAATATGTTAGAAGGATGCGATCTACCTCAGCTTTATTTACGAGCATGCGACCGGTGTCCTACAGGTCTCTGCGCCTCTGTAAAGATGGTGAAATACAACAACACGCCAGTACGTCTTTTATTTGTGTTCATATGTTAAATGTTAATCCATCATTTAAAAGAGCAATGGAGAAATATGTATATACGCATCAATATATAACACATCTGCCATATGTATTATGATCAAACATAAGACTTATTACTAATCTAATAACAAAACGAATGTAAACTGTACGTATTTACCGTGGTTAATCGTCAAGCAATCTATATTAAGCTCTGCACATGTGGTACAGGCTTAATCAGTCAAATTAAATACTTTTTGATGAGAAGCACAGCACGTTATGAAGAAGTCGGCCATCTGCAGCACGCAGCAGGGATCCGAGAGGACAGCATTGATCTGTTAATCAGTGCAAAAACGATTTGGACCTGATCAATGTAAGGGCAATCACATAATCATAATGCTAATGATAATGAGTCTTTATTGATCACATTTACATATGTACAGTGAAATTCTTTTCTTTGCATATCCAAGCCTGTGAGGGAGCTGGAGTCAGAGCGCAGGGTCAGTCATGATATGGAGCAGATAGGGTTAAGAAAGTCTCTAGAAGTCTGCAGATGATGCCAGAGACTTATTTGCACATTCATTGAATCATTATGCTCATTTGTAGATCAAAATGTGTTACAGGAAGGAGGATGATTACTGAGGAATAGAATAGAAAAGCTTTTTCCCAACAGAAAATAATAGATTATAATAAATTTTTTATACAACATGGTCATCTTTGGTCATGGCACCACAGACAATGTCCTATAAGTTCTATCAAGAAATCAGATGAAATTAAGCAGTTGTAATGAAAGTTGGACAATAGACACAAAGGAAAACGTTACAGATGGAATAGCTGACTTGAATTTCTTGTAAATATATCCAACAAAGTCAAAGAATAACGATCAGCTATTGGTCATTGGGAACAAAGTTGAGTAGTGATTGGTCATTGGGAACCATGGCGATAAGTAATTGGTTGCTGGGAAAAAATGGGGAACAGTGACTGGTCATTGGAAACAATGGGGAATAGTGATTAGTCATTGGAAACAATGGTGGTCAGTGATTGGTCATTGGGAACAATGGTGATCAGTGATTGGTCATTGGGAACAATGGTGATCAGTGATTGGTCATTGGGAAAAATTGTGATCAGTGACTGGTCATTGGGAACAATAGTGATCATTGACTGGTCATTGGGAACAATAGTGATCAGTGATTGGTCATTGGGAACAATAGTGATCAGTGATTGGTCATTGGGAACAATAGTGATCAGTGACTGGTCATTGGGAACAATAGTGATCAGTGACTGGTCATTGGGAACAATAGTGATCAGTGATTGGTCATTGGGAACAATAGTGATCAGTGACTGGTCATTGGGAAAACAGGCTCACAGGCAACTAATTCAGGCTTTACACACTGGTGATGTATCAACTGAACTTTCTCTTTCACGTCATATAACCAGCAGCTGTGATGTGAGTTGGAGCGCTGTATCACGTGTAGAACAGTTGCTAATGTCTGCTCAAAACGTTTTTGCTAAGCCCTTTTTGTCGCCAAATTGACATCTTTTTACATTTGTTCTAGCCTAAGGATTAGCTCCACCCCAGCCAGAACAGAACCAGAACTGCTCAGCTCTTGACCCTTCCTTTTAAAGGTAACTCACAAGGTTCCAGCAAGCCAGACTTCCAGATTTGGCTAGAGATCCTGGTACTTTATGTGGCCAAGAACTGACTATACTCTGGAAATATTTAAAGATGGAATGCTGTGATTATTTTTGATCTATTTAGTTTTTTTTTGATTAATGGCTCTCTGGAGAAATCCTGGGCAAAAGCTGAAGTGCTATTTAGCTCTTAAATTTACGTAAAGTATGAAAGTAAAAGTAGCGTTTGAACAATCAGTGTTTGAACTAATCGACCCTGGAGAGGAGTATGCATCCACCTACAGAGGTTTATTAGGGCTTTTACCATAACCAAAATGACAGTTCATAGGGTCAAAGAACAGGGGAAAGCAGTTAATGCAGACATCAACAAAATGCAAAAACACTGGCTGGGGACATAACACATAAGCATATAACATGAACACTTGGGGAAAATACAGACAACAACAAACTAAGCCTTAAAAAAAAAAAGCTTAGAATTGAAACAGGAGAAGACAAAATGGCTGAGGGAGAAAACAAGAGCTCAAATATCGAAGCTGGAAACAATGAATAGGTGACAGGAAGATTAGGACCATATACAGAAATTTCCCTGTTTAGTTTTAATGTGCACAAAGGTGCACGCCTGGGGCGTAAAGCGTACGCTACACAATTCCCTGTGTACAATGTTACTATAGAAACCAATAGAAAAAAATTAGAACAAGCACATTTAATATAGACCCGTGATCTGAATTACAACCGGCAGTACTGTCAGAGCAACTGTTATAGAAACTTAATAAACACCATCTGACCTATCAGATTCAATAATCCAACCGTGTTGTGGTATAAATAGAAATTTAATGGCTTATTTGACAGATATAAACAGATATGAGTTTAATGCAAGTGTATTCTTTATAGTATGTTTTTCTCTCTCTCTGTCTCTCTCCCTGTGTGTGTGTGTGTGTGTGTGAGTGTGTGTGTGTGTGTGTGTGTGTAATTTGATCAGCGGTGCTTTGTGAGTGATTGTGTTGTAAAATACAGATTAATTGAATAGAGATACTGGCTAATTTATAGGCTAGTTTAATGGGCTGTGAATCTGCGCCGATAAAAATATATTAGCAGGGTTAGGGCTATGATGATGAATATTTCCCATCAGGGTTACTCATTTTTAATGTGTGCTTGTTGTGTTTCGATTATATTTGGGGGGTGGGGGTGGGGAGGGCTGAATGCTGTTTAATTTAAACAAATTTATTTAACATATATATATATATATATATATATATATATATATATTATATATATATATATATATATATATATATATATATATATATATATATATATATATATATACATATATCTATATAATTTTTTTTTTTTTATCTGGTTTTGATTCAATTTGGGTTTTCTGCCTGTAACATTTGGACACATCAACTTGAAGAAAGCATAAATATATTTTACAAAAATTGTGTAGAACTGTTTTAAATTTTGAGTTTGCCTAAGCTATATTCCTAGAAATATGTGGTGAAGAACCTGTTTAACAACTGTGGTGGTTAAAACGATGGATGCACTGGTACTGATACTGGTACCAGATGTCAGGTATCACTTCAAACCATGCTCATTTATTTTTAATAATATTCATATATATATATATCTATATCTATTTATCTATCTATCTATCTATCTATCTATCTATCTATCTATCTATCTATATATATATATATATATATATATATATATATATATATATATATATACTGCCAAAAACTAAAGATTGGAGTTACATTGTGCTGTTTAAGTGTTCCCTTATTTTTTGAAGTTATATATATATATATATATATATATATATATATATATATATGAATTAATTAATACTAAAAAAAAAACTGGATTGGGTACACAATTAATGATGGCAATCAAACCAGAGCAGACTGCAAACTGTGCTGTGGGAAAATATCAAGAGGAGGAGCTATCAATACAAGCAACCTGATAAAAACATCCATCCATCCATCTTCTACCGCTTACTCCTTCTTCAGGGTCACGGTGAACCTGGAGCCTATCCCAGGAATCATCGTGCACAAGGCGGGGTACACCCTGGACAGGGTGCCAGTCCATCACAGGACACAATCACATACACACACCATTCAACCACTACGGACAATTGAGACACGCCAATCAACCTACCATGCATGTCTTTGGACTGGGGGAGGAAACCGGATTACCCGGAGGAAACCCCCACAGCAACGGGAGAACATTCACACTTTGCACACACATGGCCCTGCCGGGAATCGAACCCCGGACCCTGTGAGGTGAAAGTGCTAACCACTAAGCCACTGTGCGCCTGATAAAAACATCTTAAAGTTCTTAAACATAAACCTCATCACTAGCAGCACACAAGCAACATGGCAATAAACTATAGCTAGGCCAGGAAACAAAACCTACACAGACAACTCTAGGTGAATGAAAACAACAGCTCTTACTCGGTGCATTATGCTTGACAATCAGTCATTAGCTATGCTTCTATCCAAGAATTTTTTGTGAAATAAGGTTTAGCTCATCGAAATGTTTACCGATATAGCTGATGGAAGTGTGAATTATCAAGACGATTTTCGGAATACACAAAATTATGTCTGGAAATGGCTCAAGGGTAGATTCCTTTTGCGATACACAAAAACGTATGCGCCAATTTGTTTTATAATAATGACGTCATCATGCACACCATTTTATCGCTAAAAGGCCAATTGGATGGAAACAGGCTGGAGCCAGCAAATTTCGGCACTTGAGCCAGCACTTTCACTTTGTCGTGAACAGAAAAGAGAAACAAGTGGATGGAAACTAGGCTAATGACAATGAGGATACAAAACAAGGTTGAAAACAAAAACGTATTTTACTTACGTACTCTACGGTGTAGAAGCGCTTTTCTGAAGTGAAACGAAACCCACTAATGTATCTAGCTAATGCACTTCATTTCATATCAACTAGCTAACATTATGCAATTAGTAGCTTAAATGCAATAACATGCTTGTGTGTGCTTTTTATGAGCTCTGTTTATCCCGGAAAAGCATCAACAGTGCTAAGATTACTCATTTATTCATTTCGCTTTTATCCAAAGCACCTTACAAATGAGGAAATACAAATGAAGAAAGCGATACATCAAGCAGAGAACAATACAAGTAGTGCTACCATACAAGATTTTTAGTTGAATGCGAGAGGAGCAAAGTGCACAGAGTAGATGTGTAGAGCCGGTGTAGATATACAGTATCTCACAAAAGTGAGTACACCCCTCACATTTTTGTAAATATTTGATTATATATTTTCATGTGACAACACTGAAGAAATGACACTTTGCTACAATGTAAAGTAGTGAGTGTACAGCTTATATAACAGTGTAAATTTGATGTCCCCTCAAAATAACTCAACACACAGCCATTAATGTCTAAACCGCTGGCAACAAAAGTGAGTACACCCCTAAATGAAAATGTCCAAATTGGGCCCAATTAGCCATTTTCCATCCCCGGTGTCATGTGACTTCTTAGTGTTACAAGGTTTCAGGTGTAAATGGGGAGCAGGTTTGTTAAATTTGGTGTCATTGCTCTCACACTCCCTCATACTGGTCACTGGAAGTTCAACATGGCACCTCATGTCAAAGAACTCTGATGAAAAGGAGTATAATGTGGGTTCTTTTGGGTTGGTTAGCCAGATCCATATCTCCTTGCAGTTCTCACCAAGTTTCCCAGTGAAGCTAAGCAGGGTTGAACCTGGCCAGTACCTGACTGGGAGACCTCCTGGGGGAAAACTAATGTTGCCGCTGGAAGTAGTATTAGTGAGGCCAGCAGGGAGTGCTCACCCTGTGGTTTGTGACAGGGACACTATACTGTGAAAAATAACACTGTCTTTTGGATGAGATGTTAAACCGAGGTCTCTGTGGTCATTAAAAATCCCAGGACACTTATCAAGTAGGGCTACATCGCTCTTCTCTACTCTCCACTAATAGCTGGTGTGTGGTGGGTGTTCTGACTGCCGTCGCATCATCCTAGTGGATGCTACACACTAGTGGTGGTTGAGGAGACCCCTCCCCCAACCCGTGACTGTAATTAAAATAACTATTGAAAACAAGGCGTGCTCCTGCATTCTGAATCTACTGAAAGGAGGCCTGAGACGAGTGCATTGCAATAGTCCAGTTTACAGATAACAAGAACCTGGACTCATAGCGGTGTGGCCTGATCAGTGAGATATGGTCTGATATTCTTGATGTTATACAAAGTGAACCTACAGGACCGGGTAGTTGTTGAAATGTGGTCTGTAAAGTTCAAGTGGTCATTGAAAGTCACATCATGGTTTCTGGCTGTCCTGGTATCAGTATCGAAAAGTACCAAAAAACATGAACTCAGTCTAATTATTCATGCATCTCGAGCGAAACGAATATACACTTTTCTCCCTCTTCACTTTTGTTTACCCCCTATAACTTTACTCATGATTAAGAGAGAACTCTTCCAAAGCAACATGGATTATATATATGTATTATATTCATCCATAAATAGCCTCCATTTGAAAACTGGTGGAGTTTCCCTATGATAAAACTATTTAAACAAGAGAAGGGTGGAAGATGAAGTACACTCCTCTTTGTTTGCTCTACTGTGTGCTGTGTGATTAGCTTCATTCACTGTGTAGCTCAGTGTATCAGCACCAACATCTCTTTGCATGTGAAATTGGAAGACGTTTGTTGCACCGAGAGCAATGTAGTTGAACATGCTGGCGATGACACACACAGCGATGACACCCCAGTCCAAAGACATGCATGGTAGGTTGATTGGCAGCTTGGTAAATTGTCCGTAGTGTATGAATGGGTGTGTGAGTATGTATGTGATTGTGCCCTGCGATGGACTGGCGCCCTGTCAGGGTGTACCCCGCCTTGTGCCCGATGCTTCCTGGGATGGGCTCCAGGTTCCCTGCGACCCTGAAGAAGGAATAAGCGGTTGAAGATGGATGGATGGATGGATGATTGCAATTGCAAAAGAAAAAAACTTCTGCTAATTTTGCTAATAAATTAAATATGAAATAAATAAATAATGATCTAAATTAATGGTAGGAGATGAAGATATTTCTAGAAGAGATGTCAACAATACTTGATGTGTATCATGATATATAACTTTGCTAATAAACTGCCATCAAAACAACAGTGTTGCATTGGGGGAAAAAGTTTTTGATACTTTATTTACTGTTTATCAAAAAAACTATACATACATATATATATATATATATATATATATATATATATATATATATATATATATATATATATAGTTTTTTATGGATAATTTTTCCACTGAAAAGGAGACTAAATTTGAACAATTTTGAGTACAATCCTTACAATCATTAACATCGTATCAGCTGCTTCTAGTCCTAGTTTATGATTACTTTTTTTTTGAAACATTAAAAATGTAATAAAAATACATTACCATATCCACAACATCTCAGAAAAGGGTCTTGTGATGTAATCTATCATGATATTAAAAATATTTTGCCATATTGCCTTACTATATATAAATAAAATGTTGTTTTTTTATGTTTGTTTGTTTGTTGTTGTTGTTGTTTTTACAAATGTAATAATTTAATTATCTTGAATAAATGTATATTTTTTCCATAGATGAGCAACAGGCTTGTTTTCATTTGTTTGCTTGGTTGTTTTTTTTTTTTTTAATTAATGCCGTAAGTCTCCATTGTCCAGAAAATATGCTAAGAGCATTTAAGCAGACAACACCCATGTAAGTGTGTTAGGAAGGATGGAGCCTCCTGCAAGGTCTGAGTCACAGGCTGTTACATAATCATCTTCTGTCTTTCCTCTCATTATTACTCATCCCAGTTTGTGTTTATTGGGGCTAAATATAAAGCCCAGGATTATTAGGAGACACTTCTGTCCATTTGTACCTCACAACACGACATGCATTCTCACCCAGAATTAGACAGATGATGTTACGGAGGGCCAAGGGTTTCACGGAGGCCTGTGTGACTAATCAGTTGACGTTGAATCTGTGTTGTGATATTCCACGTCATCGTGGGAAGTAAACGGAAAACGATACTCCGGTGGTTACAAGACATTCATTCAATTCCTGAGAATGTCACTGTTAGCCTATTGTCAACCTGTATGATATGAACAAAGTAACATACATTGGGGGAAATAAGTATTGGACCCGTCAACATTTTTTTTCAGTAAATACAGTATATTTCCAATGAGGTTATTCACATGGATTTTTCACCAGACATCAGTAACTCAAGAAATCCACACGTAGAGAAATCCAAACATTAAAGTCCATAAATGAAGTTATGTGTAATAAAGAGGAATGGCACAGGAAAAAAGTATTGAACACTAAAACCGAAATGTATTTAATACTAAGTGGAGAAGCCTTTGTTTGTAATGACCGCTTCAAGACGCTTCCTGTATGAAGAAATTAATGGGCCGCAGTATTCAGGTGTGATTTTTGGCCCGTTCTTCTAAATATATTGTCTTTAAATTTTGTTCAATTGGAGTCAAGTCAGGTGATTGACTGGGCCATGCTAACAGCTTGATTTTATTCTCTGAATCCATTTGAGTTTTCTTTGCTGTATGCTTTGGATCGTTGTCCTGCTGGAAGGTTCACCCACGTCTCATCTTCATCATCCTGGAGGATGGCAGCAAATTCTTCTCAAGAATCTTCCGGTAAAGGGCTTTATTCATCGTTCCTTCAATTATATGAGGTCTGCCAGTACCATGTGATGATAAACAGCCCCACACCATGATGCTTCCACCTACAAACTTCACTGTTGGTGTAGTGTTTTAAGGGTGATGTGCAGTGCCATTTCTTGTCCAAACATGGTGTGTAGTATGACAGCCAAAAAGTTACATTTTGCTCTCGTCTGACCAGACTACACTCTCCCAGTATCTCACAGGCTTGTCCAAATGAGTTGTAGCAAACTTTAAACGATCTTCGACATGCCTTTTCTTTAGTAATGGTGTGCATTGCCTTATTGTTTTCTCTGTGACGATGTCACCTGCTGCCTCCAAGTGTTTCTGGAGCTCTTTCTGAGTGGTCCTTGGCTCTTGGGCTACTCTTCCGACTATTCTTCTGACTCCCTGGTCAGAAATTGTGTGAGGAGCTCCTATGCGTGGCCGGTTGATGACGGAGTGATGTTGCTTCCACTTGTGGATAATGGCCTCAATGGTGCTTACTGGAGGATTCAGAAGTTTTATGATGCGTCTGTATCCGATTCCATCAATATGTTTTGCAACAATAATGTGAAGGTTTTGGGAGTGCTCTTTGCTTTAACCCATCATGAGATGTTTGTTGTGTAACACCTTGGTAACGAAAAGCCTTTTTATAGACCATCAATTTACTAACCCAGCAGATATTAATTTACACAGATAGAGGGTATAATTATTTAGTTAATATAATTTATGTAGCCTGTAGTAGCTTGTAGCATAGCTTATAGCCTAGTAGCGGATAGTATAGCTTAGAGTTGTATAGACTTAGTTTAGAATATAGATGTAGAAGTGGTTTATAGAGTATAGATATAGAGTCTTTGTTCCATGTTCATAGTCATTGTCACGTCTCATGTCATAGTTAATGTTTAGGTTAGTTAGTTTAGTTAGCTTAGTTCATTGAGTTGGTCATGTTTTGTGTTTCTTGTTTCTCTTGAGTCTGCTCTCCTCTGTTTCAATAAAAGCTCTCGTCCTAACTGCACTCGCATCCGTCCTGCTTCGTTTACGTCACGAATCGTGACAGTTACAACGTGGACACCTGCGGCTTATAGACAAGTGCGGCCTATATACGTACAAAAAATGTTTCTTTTTAAAATTAGCGGGTGCGGCTTATATTCAGGTGCGCTCAATAGTCCGAGAATTACGGTAATCAAAGATTTCCCCCCAAGAAGCCCACTTCCTAGCTTTTGGAGAACTTGCTCTATGGTTTTTTTCCCCAAAAATGCTCCCAAAAAACTTCCAGAGAGTGTACGTTAGTTCAAAATATCTGTGCAAATGTCGATTGGCTCATTCATTATTATTATTATTATTATTATAAAAGAAAGCTGAGTACATATGAGTCTATTAGGGCTGTGACGGTGGCCATGACAACTGCACCACTTTGGTTTTAGTTTGCCACCGCGGTGGTGTCACATCACACGCCACATTAATGTTTCTGCCTGAGTGGGCACTATGACAAGTACAAAGTATGTTTTGTATACAAGTGCAATAATAATAACAGTTGCAATATTCATTTGTATTTATAGCCTACCATATAGCAGAGATTTTAAGTTAATACACAAATTACGTAATCATAATCAAACGCCTTATATGGTATATGGTATCTGTTAGTTTGGCGTGGGCAAAATCCACTTCGGGTTCTGCTGCTGCGATGGGTCTTGTTGGGAAACCAAATGTTACATTGGCGATCTGGGAACATTTTGGATTCATGCCTAACGAGAGAGGTGAACCAATATATTTGGATGAAGCTAAAGTTGTATAAGCTTGTTGTATACTACACTTGTAAAAGAAATAAAGTATTCGTCAGGGAAACGTGCGACCGTGTTTCGCTCCATATCTTTATTATCCACTCCTTCTCCTCTCCCCTTGCAGGTCAATCACAATACCCACAGCGCCCTCAGGCTGTTTCTGATTACAACAACACGACACAACAAGGCTGTATTGAGTTGTTTCAATGACGGAAGTGCTCAAATAAAGCCTCATGGCATTTCTTTATATTTAGGTTTTTATTTAAATTCTATACCCCCCCCCACACACACACACACCCCAAACCCCACACCCCTGGCCAACAGAGATACAGAGATTACTGATGACTTGCTTTTCTGAAAGGCTAACGTAATTGTGGTGGGCGAGCAGGAACCTCGGGACACACGCGCACAAGCTTGACTAGCAGGGTAAGATTGGTGGCCAATGCGCATCTCCTTTCTCTGTCTGGGAAAGGATGTAATTAGATCTGCTATTTCTGGCACCGAGAAAGAGAGCCAGAGAGAGTGAGAGTGAGAGAGAGAGAGAGAGAGAGAGAGAGAGAGAGAGAGAGAGAGAGAGAGAGAGAGAGAGAGAGAGAGAGAGAGAGAGAGAGAGAGAGAGTGTGAGAGAGAGAGAGAGAGAGAGAGAGAGAGAGAGAGAGAGAGAGAGAGGAGAGAGAGAGAGAGAGAGAGAGAAATAGGGAGACCTGTCACTACTTTCTAAGGAGGTTAATGTTGCTCTTTTGGACATACACATTTCTCAGACTAACAGATGCCAGTCAAACACACTCATTATAATATTACAACCACGCCCATTCATGCAGTTCTCACATCCATATGATGAGCAAATTTAGCAGAATATTTTCCCCCCCCTGGATGTTTAATATAACGTTCACGTTTATGTCATACAAACTAGGGATAGACAAAGTGATAATATAATATCAATATTGTGATGAATTATTTCCTGATACACTTTCCTGAGATATTATAGTTGAAGTGATCTTTGTTAAATAAAAATTCCAGCTCTGATTGGACCCAGCTAATTTGAAGTTTATATTTTGTAATGAATCTTTACAAAATTTGAACGGAATTTTTTATTTATTATCAGAATTTATTAGAAACGATTATTTTTCTCCTTTTTAGTTGTAAGGAATCAATATTTTAGACTTACTTTTTTTATTATTAAAAATACATTTACATTTTTATAAAAAATATATATAAGTATCTCTATTGTTTTACTAGCAGTTTTTTAGCAAACATCTATATCATCATACATATTCGTATCATAGAAATGTCTTCAAGTATATGATATTGTTGTCATATCGCCCACTCCTAATACAAACATTTATAATATTCAGGCTAAAATTTTTGCTAGTTATTTTAAACAAGTCTTTATGGTGGGGGGTTTATGATTCAAGTTCCCGCCTCCACCCTATGTGGCTGAATTTGCATGGTCCCCATGGTGCTCCGGGGGTTTCCCCCGGGTACTCCGGCTTCCTCCCCTAGTAGAAAGGCATGCGTTGTAGGCTGATTTGCAATTCCAAATTGTCCGTGTGAGTGTGTGTGCGATTGTGCCCTATGATAAGTTGGCATCCTGTACAGGGTGTCCCCCACCCTGTCCCTGCTGCTGCCTGGGATAGTCTCCAGGATCCCCCATGATCCTATGTAGGATAGACAATATAGAAAATAGATGGATGGATGGAAGTCTTTGCAGTCATTACAAAGTGGAACAAAGTAAGCTTTTAAGTTTTAACATAAAATAAAAGCTAAGTAAATAAAAGTTAGAACTATTGATTCCAAATGTAGAAATAAAATGGGCAAGAAATGGACATGAACGCCGTTTTATTGTATGACTTGGCCTTGAGTTGAACACTGACCCTTGGGTGTTTCCCCGGACATTGTATTGAGAGTTCCATTTCTTTGGCTTCCTGTATTCGTTAAGCAGATCTCTGCCAAACAGGCAAACATATTCTCTGTGTGTGTGTATGTGTGTGTTACAAAGAGACACTGTCAGTATTTGCAGATTAAACCTTCAGGAAATTGCACTGCCAAAATTTCTCCAAGTCAGAGTAATGCATAAACATTTTCTGCAAAGGCTAATTCAATTTCTGTGATTTGATTCCAACAACATGACCGTTTTACAGCCACCGCTGCTGATGACAAGCTGACGAATCTTGGAGCAAGTCCAGCATTGGTGGAAAACATGCTGTGACTCAAAGTCTCCAACTGCTACTGGGTGGAACTGCTTTCAGAGGCAGGGGGTGGAGAGTACGTGTACATGGTGCCAATGACCCACAGTGTGCATGTATGCGTTGAGAGCATTAGGCTAGGTGCCATCCAGGAAGTAGGTGTATACTGTATGAACAACTTCATCTGCTATAAATATCCAGCTATTACTGGTCATTTGCTGACTAACACTTAGTTTACCAGGGAAAGACGGAGTGGGAGGGACTAATAGAGGTCAAAGGGTCAAAAATGCCTTTTGTCATTCCATCCCTCAAAAACCACCTGACTTGTCTGGAAGAATGTGACTTGCCAATATGGCCACCATTATATCTCAACCCACGCTCCTGAACCTGTCTTGGACAGAATGTGTCATATCAGCGGCCAAGAGCCAGACACACACTGAGACATTGTCCAAACTGGATCGAGACTTCAGAGCTGACATTTCAGATCCTGTTATGTCTAGAAAAGACAGTGGGTCTTATTAAAACTTTACGTAAGAGCCCCAAGGCTGGCTGATGCCTCAGTTTGACCTCAATAGAAGCAACAGTCAAATATAGCTATGAAGAGATACAGGACATTTTGTTTCATAGACGTAAAGCAGTATTGTCTTACTCACTGCTGTGACCTCTTTTGTCCCACCAATTTTTCTGAGTTATCACCAGTCTTTGATTATTGAACAATAGTAGACTTATCACGCATTTTAAAAACAATAGGCTGTTATAGGAAAATACTGTTACCACCCCGAAGTTGACTATTTTCCAATAACAACACACTCCGAAGCGGATTATTTGGCCAATGCTAACAATTTTTAATTCAGGAAAGAATGATACATCATACTGTTTATCCATCTAAAGTTACGCTTAATGTTGTGGAATGCTCATAGCAGCTATAAACAGTCCCTCACTGGCCTGCGTTTTTGTGTTTTTTTCTCCTTGAAGTTATAAGACAAAAACTCCGCTTGTGATGTTACGAACGAACTGGAAAGTCCCCTGTCCTGAATACTCTCCCATAGTGGAAAAATATTCTTCTTACAGAAAAAGTCACCCTATCATCAATTACACACATTTATTAAATCCATTTATATATCGAGTCTGCCACACGAGTCGGTGTATAAGTTACTACAGAAATATTCGTGTATTAAACGCATAAATATTATCCTGGGATTTGCCTTGAATCCGGACTACTCTCAGAGCTGCTGTTATTACAAAATTTATCAAGAGCTCCTGTCCAATGAGAATCGAGAATACAACCGCACTGTGGTACAATGCTGATGATCACACGTGAATGGCATGTGAAAGGTGAGAGAAAGGCTACTTAAATGGGGTGTTAGTGTTAACATGATAGCTTAAATTAGTGTCACACACACACACACACACACACACACACACACACACACACACACACACACACACACACTGGATCAGTGATCCATCCCTTAGCAAACACTCCTGACTCAGCATGTAGGTATTATTCATGGTATCTCTTTTTTCAAAGTTAGCCACCCAGGGAATAGATAACCTGCCAGCCCACGGCTCGCACACGATCGATACTACTCATAATAAAGTGTCTGAAATGTCATTTCTTCTGAAAAGGCATATTGTATGTATTACATATATGGCATTTGGCAGACACCTTATCCGGTGCAACTTGCAGAAGTAAAAGGATATGTATCTCCTTTATACAAGTCAGTAGTTGAGGGTTAATGGGCCCAGCAGTGGCGACTTCGCAATGCAACTCACAACCTTCTGATCAGTAGTCCAATGCAACTCACAACCTTCTGATCAGTAGTCCAATGTAACGAACAAATGCGCCAACTGACCTGTGATGCAGTCGACCTGCTTCAAGACAACGCGTACTAAATTGTTTGTATTTTATAATAAAATTGGCCACACTACGAAAAAAAAAAAAATGCTGCAAAATGTTTTACGGTCTTTTTCCAATTATCAACTGTCCAGTTCGGTGAGAGTGTGCCCACTGAAGGCTTAGCTGACAGGAGTGGAACCCGATGTGGACTTCCCATCCACCTAAAGGTTTGATGTGTTGTGCTTTCTGAGATGCTTTTCTGCTCAGCGCGGCTGTAAAATGTGATTACATGAGATACTGTAGACGTCCTGTCAGCTTAAACCAGCCTACTACTATCAAAAATCATTTCCTTCCACAGAACTGCCACTCACTGAACACTTTTATTGTTGTTGTTTTTTTTTTTTTTCACCATTCTGCTTAAATTCTAAAGACTGTTGTGTGTAAAAATCCCAGGAGATCAGCAGTTTCTGAAAAATTCGAACCAGTCTGTCCAGCAAATTAAGCACACCACAGTCAAAGTAACTGAGATCACTTTTGTGTGTGTGTGTGAACATTAACTAAAGGTCTTGACATGTATCTGAATGATTTTCTGCAGTGCGCTGCTGAAAAATTCGATATTAAAAAATTCATTGTGATTCTGAAGATCTGTCATGTACATAGTTACCAAGGGGAAATTCAAACAATATTAACTGCAATTACATTACAGGTATATGCCTGCTCAAATCTGCCTGGGCATGTCAGATATGGATTGCAGGTTGTGTCTCCACAGATAAGAAAACATTATGGACTCCAACAATATGAACATACTATGTTGTGATTATATTGATCTATATTGCAAATGCACTGCATGAAACCCCTTGATGTTTTGTGATACATTGTAGATTGGCCACATAATTTGTCCAAAATGATATGGGTAGGTTGAGTCATGTGAATGCCAGATCCCAGTGGTGACAAGACAAGGCCACTCCTGCTCGTCGACTTCCTTCTAAAGTTCCTTGAGAAGACTAAGGCAATCAACAGCAAGCTGTTTCCTAAATAAACAGTCGGTGCCAAGGTGCCCCATCTCCACCAAGGCCCAACAGAGTGTTATCAGCCGTCTTCATCATTACCGCCCTGGCCATAGTCTAAAGAGGCCATAAAAACCCTTCCCGATCAAACAGCACTGGGAACAGATGCCATAAAACTGCTTTTGTTACTGTGCAGTGTGGCCTGTGCAAACGTTGAAAAAAAAAAAGTAGTTGGTCGTAAAAACGAATTATGGTCACAAATTGGTGAGTCTAATACAACCTAGTCCAATCAGTCCCTCCAGGGATTCCGTGTGATATTATAACTCTATTCTTATCTGTTCTTATCTGTTCATTGAGACTGAATTCATCAGCTTCAGACCTCAATGGCAGGGCCTTCGAGTTCAATTCCTCAGGGACAAAAAAAAAAACCCTGTTTGAACAATGACAATGCCGCCCAGGTAGAGCTCCGTTTAAATGTCAGAATGTGGAACGGCGACGGAGGAAGCGGAAGAAGGTGAGAATAGTGGATTAATTAGGCTAAAAATGAATGGCCTTTATGATTCAGGCAAAAAGATAACCTCGTCATAAGTGGAGGAGATTAACAAGAGTACAGCAATGACGGTCAGCTCTAGACAAAGAGCATCTGTCCCCCCGTGTCACCCGCGAAAAGGTCCAGGTTTTTGTTCACACGACTATCAAAGCCTGACTATCAAAGTACAGGAATAATTGGACTCCTGGACTAAGAGTTTGACTGCAGTTGCAATGTATTGCAAAAGAAACAGAGTAATACCTTACTAAGAGAAGAAAGTGCAATATAGACTATCAGGAGCATAACACAAATCTGTAGGCAAACTCTTCACCCCTTTTTCAATGAGTACAGCGGTATGGGGGAACCTTTGTGTGGGGTGTTGGATATTACGGCATGCTATAGACTTGTTAGCTAGTTTACATAGCATGCTCCATTGTAGACAACATGAATTACTTCTACAATATTTGAAGAACAATGATTATAGAGATGGTTTCAGGGCACCTGCTAGTCCTAGCTAGGGCACTGGATTGTAAACTAAAAAAGTAGCCATTAGGGCTTCCCAGCTCCATTTCACACTAAATTAAAAAAACAAATGCAATAAAAGACTCCATTTAATAGATAAACGTCCAATGCTGAGGCAATACTGCCCCAGATGTAGCTTACACTTATGCGATAGCCAGATAAGTAAGGATCTGACAGGAAATTCTGTTGTAGTAAAATAATCAATGACATGGTGGCTCGATGAGGCGGAAGCAGACTTACTGATACCACCCAGAACTTCATTATTTTCCAGCTACAGGTAATCGGAAATTGTTTTATTCTTCTTACACCACAGCCATTTTCCATTTCCAATTCCTGTCATTGTTTACGTTGCCATGTTACAAAGCTACCAGGTTAGCTAGTTAGCTAAATTTAAGTATGGAAACAGCGTTTGCCGATCTATAAACACACACGTTAAATAATAATAAACCGTTTGGAGGATTGTAAACATTGCAGGTATTTTTGTGTGGGTTTTATCAGATTTTTTGCTTATGCAATTACTTATGAGAATACTTTGTATGTGTCCCTTTGAAATTGGAGCCAATTACATAATCACTTATTAGAACAAGTCTGTACTATTAAAATCCACAGGCGGTAAATAGGATACAAAACACTACAATAACAACAGCTAACAAAACCTCAACTGTCGAGTCAATATTTTCCAAAACATACTTTTTTTTAGCAGCTGTTCTTGGGTCAGGTAGAGACATGACTCTTCTGACCTTAACTGGTTTACAGGCTTAATGGAATTGGTACTGATTACTGGGTGATCCAAGCACATAATGTCCCAAGCTGATTCAATAATGACATCATGAGAGCAGAACTGAGACTTTTCCCATGGACTCGAACAGCCGCCAGGCCTGGACACTAAATCCCCCACACACTCCCAACCACCCCTATGACCACTCAAAGCAAACAAATACTAAATCAATTACTGAATCCATTTTAATCCCATAAAACAAAACAAGTAATAATATGAATCATCTTAATTTATAGCACCTTTCTTTTTTGTTTTACAAAAATTTGCATATGCAGTGATTGTCTGGAAAAAGTGCCCCACTCCCTGTTCTCTCCAAACAGCAAAGTGTAGGCTATTATGGATGTTCTGTACCAGCTAATGTACACCCTATCGTACTGCAACACATTTAGGGATTTTAGTGGATATTCTCCCTCAAGACAGCAAAACAAGGCAAAATAGTGCACTATACTGTATGATATATTATTTTGGGCATAAGGTAAGTAAAATTCTACCAAAAAGCTTGTAAGATATGTAAGACCGATAAGTGTAAGAGTAAAATACCACTAATAGAAGAGCAACAACGTTATTTCTTCATCAAAAAAAATTGGTAAACATCAAAGGGGACAAAGAGGTATTTGATCATTTTAAATGGGTCATTGGAGTATGTCATAAATGATGTGCATTTATTCAAAGCATCAACCCCAGAGGTGTGAGGCCAACAGTGCTAATCACAAAGCCACCTTTCCCACCGGTGTGAACATCGATGACAAGAAAATCTTAGCAAACAGAGACAAAAAAACAACAACAGAAAAAACAACACAAAAACCACCAGCATACAGTATATTGGTGGATGAGACAATCATTTTTCCCACATGTGTCCCAGGCAACAGTAAGAAAACAGCGAGGCAAAAAATCTGATGTGATCGCTACATAATCCATTTTTTAAAAACCAATCATAAAGACCAGGTGTTTTTGAGAATCTGCTTTTCAAGGCACAATAAGAAATAAAGTTTTATGGCTTCTTTGGAGTCGTTTCGGGCGCGGTGACACATAGCGCTTTCCCATGCCTAATAGATTGCCTAATAGATTTATGACTTATGCAGTGCAGCGATTTTGACTAATCGTGCTGCACGTACCAGAAGATTTTTTATGGAGGCAGCTGACAATCATGCTGACAATGTCATGTTTTGAGTTTCGTGCTCGGTCATGGTTAGCAATCACACTAGATGCGTACCATGCCCGAGTCCCACTGAAATGTGCCCGAGCTCACCTCTTCAAGCAAACCCGGGCACGGTACAGAGCGATCACACTATTCAAACAACCTGGAATTTGAGGGTCAAACGTGCTCGGGCACGGTACAGATTGCCTAGTGTGAGTACACCCTTAAAGGCAGCAAGAGGTCGTACTAGAAAACAAGCACAATGGAGCCTACAGAAATGATGAGGTCCATAGGGATTCCACCCTCTAAAGGGTGCCGGAATGGGGGAAAATACAGACGGTGGTTTTATTGCATGTACATGAAGGTCATAAACAGGCATGAAGTCATGTCTCTAAAGCCTCAATAATGAACCTTGCTTCAGTCCATGATCTACACCCTCAGCCCGTCAGTCCTGTCGCTGAATTATCAGCTCACGATCGATTGAGCAGAATTCATTGGGAGGGTTACATTCAATCGTCTCACTACCAGGCACAGCAATCCATGCTTGATTTTCAGGATTGTCCATCACGTCTGGAAAATCGACGACCAGTCAATCATCTAGATATACGTTTAGCACAGTGCTGGCTTTCTGAACTACTTTTCACTGACTTGACTCCATAGGATTTCAGCGTGATTAACTGTAGTGCTGCACTGTGCCAATATATTACCTCATATTGGAATTCATTCTAGGCTGATTTGGCGTATTAATGGCGAAGTGGAAGAGCTTTTCACCAAGAGTGTCAGCTACTCCACATCTAGGCTTGATTTAATATAACTCGAATGCCCTTTTCTACTTCACACATCACTGATTGCGAAAACAGACCGCTCGGGTAATGCTAACCAGCATTGATTTCATGGCACAGTTAGCAACGTAATCATTTATGGCTGTCTATCTCGTCATGCTGTAACCAGAATGAAGAGCATTTGCATATTCAAGAATCACACTATGTAATCACAGTGATCAATTACACATGCCGCAGGTGGTCCGCTCTATTCCAAGGCTGGAGCTCTAAAAGTAGCAGCAGCAATAGCAGGAGGGCGTGATGGCTACAGCCCGATAGCGTGCAGCTAAGCTCTTCAGTCGTCGACAATCTTTCGGCCATGCTGCAAACAGGAGGACGGTAGGAAAAAGCATGGGAACCTTGACGTCGTCTCTCGCACACACACCTATAAAAGGGTGCAGCTCTCTCTCAAGACATGAGAGGTCCAAAGATTAAAGGGGCACGGTTATTTTTAATCCTCACTCCAGTTGCTGAGGCCAGCATCATGCTGGGAGAATTGCCTAGACGAGGTGAGGGTCTGCCCAATAAACACACCATGTCTCCCTGAGGGTTCATAGCAAGGGTCCCAAAAGGAAAAGAACTCCGCCAAATACAACAAGCTTGTTATTGACACACACACAGATCTATGACAGAGTATGTGTTTTATAGAAATTGGCCAATGTGAACTCATTGGATAGTTGCTTTATAAAGGCATCCAGGTTTAGATGTCCAGAAAACTGCTCGTTCATAGAGTAAGGCATGGGAAGTTGCAGTCCTGCACAGTTTCAGGCATTTTTTTTTTTTTTAGAAGGGTTAGAAGGGTTTGATGGTCATGTGATTAATGATAAGTTGTCTGCTGGATGCAAGCAAAACAGCGCAACTTATAACTAATAACTAATCCTAATGAGGAATGATGAACTAGTTTGATTCATGAACATTCCACGACATTAAATGTAACTATAAACAGATGAGAAGTACAAAACTGTCGTTGTTGAATCACTCCCTCCAGGATTCCGCGCTCACAGAAATAAATGCAAAATCAAGCAAACTCTACAATATTTGGAGGAGCTTGCCTCGTTTTTCAAAATGAACGCAGGTTTTCTGCAGATTTGGACCAAGATGCATCATTTGATGCTTCATCACAACGTGCATTCAGCCGAATAAAATCCCTCTACGATTCATGTGCACTGAACAGGAGTACAGCTAAAACCATTTACCAACAAACTTCACTGCGAAAGACCGTGCAACACGATGTGGTTCTATTCAAGTAGTAAAAAAAAAAAAAATGTACAAAAAGCTGCAAGTTGCATTGCACATTTTTAACAATCTGTAGCAAAATCAAGCATTTTTGGCCGCAAACAATCACACAAACACTCCATAAAGTCCAGTACGGACTGTTTAATAAGTAAAATACTGTTATCGTTGGCAAATTGCTGTTGTATAAGAGGTATAAAACATGTGCTGTTATTGATAATCAATTTCAGCATGATAACAGGGTGATACCTTCACTATTGATTATTTACCTATTTAGTTCGTTGGACAGTTGAGCTGTTTACAGTGGTGTGAAAAAGTGTTTGCCCCCTTCCTCATTTCCTGTTCCTTTGCATGTTTGTCACACTTAAGTGTTTCGGAACATCAAACCAATTTAAACAATAGTCAAGGACAACACAAGTAAACACAAAATGCAATTTGTAAATGAAGGTGTTTATTATTAAAGGTGAAAAAAATCCAAACCATCATGGCCCTGTGTGAAAAAGTGATTGCCCCTAAACCTAATAACTGGTTGGGCCACCCTTAGCAGCAACTACAACCAAGCGTTTGCGATAACGTGCAATGAGGCTTTTACAGCGTCCTGGAGGAATTTTGGCCCACTCATCTTTGCAGAATTGTCCTAATTCAGTTACATTAGAGGGTTTTCGAGCATGAACGGCCTTTTTAAGGTCATACCACACACATCTCAATAGGATTCAGGTCAGGACTTTGGCTGAGCCACTCCAAAGTCTTCATTTTTGTTTTTCTTCAGCCATTCGGTGGTGGACTTGCTGGTGTGTTTAGGATCATTGTCCTGCTGCAGAACCCAAGTTCATTTCAGCTTGAGTAAACGAACAGATGGTCGGACATTCTCCTTCAGGATCTCTTAGTAGACAGCAGAATTCATAGTTCCTTTTATCACGGCAAGTCTTCCAGGTCCTGAAGCAGCATAACAGCCCCAGACCATCACACTACCACCACCATATTTTACTGTTGGTATAATGTTCTTTTTATGAAATGCAGTGTTCCTTCTACGCCAGATATACTTGGACACACACCTTCCAAAGAGTTCCACTTTTGTCTTATCGGTCCACAGAATGTTGTCCCAAAAGTCTTGGGGATCATCAAGATGTGTTGTGGAGAAATTGAGACGAGCTTTGATGTTCTATTTGCTCAGCAGTGGTTTTCTCCTTGGAACTCTGCCATGTAGGCCATTTTGCCCCGTCTTTTCCTGATGGTGGAGGCATGAACGCTGACCTTAACTGAGGCAAGTGAGGCCTGCAGTTCTTTGGACGTTGTTGTGGGGTCTTTTGTGACCTCTTGGATGAGTCGTCGCTGCGCTCTTGGGGTAATTTTGGGCCGCCCGGCCACTCCTGGGAAGGTTCACCACTGTTCCATGTCTTCGCCATTTGTGGATAATGGCTCTCACTGTGGTTCGCTGGATTCCCAAAGCTTTGGAAATGGCTTTATAACCCTTTCCAGACTGATAGATCTCAATTACTTTCTTTCTCAATTGTTCCTGAATTTCTTTGGGTCTCAGCATGATGTGTAGCTTTTAAGGATCTTCTGGTGGACCTTACTGTGTCAAGCAGCTCCTATTTAAGTGATGCCTTGATTGTGAACAGGTGTGGCAATAATCAGGCCTGGGTGCTGCAGAAATTGAACTCAGGTGTGGACAACCACAGTTATAGTATGTTTTAACAAGAGGGGCAATCACTTTTTCACACAGGACCATGATGGTTTGGATTTTTTTTCACCTTTAATAATAAACACCTTCATTTACAAATTGCATTTTGTGTTTACTTGTGTTGTCCTTGACTATTGTTTAAATTGGTTTGATGTTCCGAAACACTTAAGTGTGACAAACATGCAAAGGAACAGGAAATGAGGAAGGGGGCAAACACTTTTTCACACCACTGTATATGGAATCCGCATTTAAGATCAAGTTTGGGACTGAAGAATTTCATTTCAGTGGAAGTCAGAGGAAACGTCTAAAGCCTCAAAAAAAAAATGCTTTCAAATAAACGTTTAAATGAAGCAATTGTGTGTAATATTCCTTGGATGAGGCCGTAGCAATAACATTAAAAAAATAAAATCTCATATCACGCCTTATTACACTCGCTTCTTTGATGGACGTCGAAGATCCTCCTACTGTTCAGAATAATTGAACACTTCTGACACATTTAAAGCATATTTAGTCTCTGCATTTTAAGCAACAGCCGTGCACCCTTGACATTAACATGTCCCTGATGTCAGGAAGAGCCGGTGCCATTAGGAATAGTGATTACAGCGAAGAGTACACACTTGTTATAACTCCATTTACAGTGTGTTTTTACACCGAGGCAGGATCACCTCACAGTGAACGGATTAACCTGGGATTAAGAAGGGATGATGATGCAATGCAAGATGAGTTTCAGTTTTGTTATCCACAAATGCACAACTTTACATCACCTCAGTATAATTGGATAGCATTTTTTATTTTTTTTTAAAGTAAAAAATTCTACATTGGCACATGAGAAACTGAAATGGAAACTGCAGGAGTTGAAAAAGGTAGCGTGTGACTAAACAAAGGAGAATAATAAATATATAATAATTTAGGACAAATCGAACTAAAAATGCATGACCATGAAATACACAGAGCTATAAAAAAAAAAAAAAAAAAAAAAACAGGAAACAGGAAGCCATGATTAGAATGCATGATAAGACTTTGCGAAGAAACAAAGACACCAAAGACTATGAGTTTGTGACATACGAACTGTCCCTCTTTTCATATGGTGGCATTTATTTCGTCCTAATTAAATGCTAGGTCTTTTTTTTTTTTATTAATATATGGGTCTGTTTTGGATTTCGTTCTTTCCAGTCACTAATATGAAAATGAGTTTGACATTTTTTTTTATTAAATTTGTTGAAATTAAAATAAACAAGTGATTTAAACTTGGCAGCATAATCTTTATTTAAACTTGCAATAACTCATCATGGATTATACGATTTGAAGACTAGTAATCAAGCTTTACATTCGTGAGTACATGGAATTGACACAAAATCAGAAGTTCTACGAATGTTCTATGAATGTTTTTTTTTCCCCCCAAACCGGATATTCTTGAATATGAGATTTCTTGGGCAATATGTCCTGCAAGCAAATTACAACTAGAAAGCCAACTTAACAAAAGGCCCATGTCTCGTAAGCCCATACACAGATGTACATACATCAATCGGCCATAACATTTAAACCACTGACAGGTGAACTAAATAACATTGATTATCTTGTTACCGTTGCAGATGTCAGGGCGTGGGATATATTAGGCAGCAAATGAACAGTCAGTTCTCAAAGGTGACGTGTTGGAAGCAGGAAAAATGGGCAAGCGTAAGGGTCTGAGCAACTTTGACAAGAGCCTAATTGTGATGGCTAGACGATGGGACAGATCATCTCCAAAATGAGTGTTCCTGGTATGCAGTGGTTAGTACCTACTAAAAGTGTTCCAAGAAAGGACAACCGGTGAACTAGCGACCTGGTCCATGGCGTGTGGGGAGAGTGGAGTCCATGCCTCGATGGGTCAGAGCTGTTTTTGCGGCACAAAGGGGACCTACATCTGGCTGGTGGTTTTAAAGTTATGGCTGATTGGTGTAACAGTCAAATGCATATAATCACCCATTACCTCAAAATTGGTCAAGACATGACAGGTCCTTGACTATTTATTTATTTATTTATGTTATACATTAGTTAAATATATATTGCAAAATAATTATGAAATAAAATGATTTCATTGTACTATTTGCCTGGTGGACATGTTAGCATTTATTAAAAAAAATTTTAATACCGTATTTCCTTCATACAGTATCTGTGCAGGACGCTGGCCAGATGAGTGTGGAGTTTAATGAGTGTGGTCCTTAAACTTTTGAAAAGCAGGTGACTTGAGGCTGCTCTCTAATTGGCATGATTGGACCATTCTCAACGACTCTCTTACCCACTCAGCAGCTTATCAGTTGACTGCAAGAGATTGTTAATAATGTAGAAGTACAACATTTCTTTCATTTGAAAGAAAGTTTGGTTTTATCTTCAGAAGAAACCCCCCACAAAAAAAAAAAACCCTTTCACAAGACTTTCAAATTAGGAAAAAAAAACGATAAAGGAGCTTGGACCTGATTGACCCAACTTACAAATCCTGCAGCAGTCAAGTGATTGCGGACAAGCTTACACCCCGGGTTTCTCCGGCAAATTTGATGGCAATCGGAGTTGGCTAGCTGGATGCGATGTGCGTTTTATTGTCTTCCTTGTTTGCGGTTTCGAATCCTTACACCGGAACGTTGTGGATGAAAACATGAAACTAAGTTTGGCATGAAACTGAGCCGCAGCCATCTTGACAATGCTATGAGGCTACACTTTTTTGGGGGGAAGCTTAGCATTGCTGAACAGTTAAATGAAGGCTACAGGATTGGCATTAGAAGGCAAGGGCTTTTCATGTAGTGCTAATGGCCGTTGTTTTCGCAACATTACAGTGTGTGCGTGTTGTTGTTTTTTTGGGGTTTTTTTTGAGTGATTACCTTGATTACTTTATTATTGATAATAAACCCACATTAAACTCAAATTCACCGATTCGTGATACCTTACTGTATGCTTTAATAGTTGAATTTTCCATTTTTAGCTAAGCAGTGGCGATACATTGATATTTCACCTGTTAAATGTCTATTTAACAATTACACATTACTAACAGTGTGATTTTTGTGATTGTTTGTGCGCTCCCCAAAATTTTTTTGCACCACTCGCCACTGGTAATGGACCTCAATCGCACCCGAAACCTTTTACATAAATATATGCCCCATTTTGTTTTTAAAGTCCCAGGCCTACTGTAATCTATAATATCCCGCTAATGTTATGGGGCAGAAGGCCCTGGGACAGCCTTCTTTATTGACCAGGTAAATTTAGGGTGGGGCTGCAGATTTCATTTTCCTTTACAAATAATCAACATAACCGTTGAAGAAAAAAAAAACAAAACATCAAAGCAATTTGTGTTTCCTGATGACGACTTATGGAAAAATTGCTTCAAGATTCTACTCCCACTCACGCACTGACGCACACACTAAGCTGCTCGCTCTTAATTTTGTCAGAGAATAGTTCCTTTCAGTCAGAATAAAACTTCAGTTAGAGGCAGTTAGTAGGAAAAACAGAAACCGATCAATAGTGATTCAATAAGAGTCGAGAGAAACTGTTATTGAATAACGCTTAATAGTACAACTTAATCATGCCTTCGCTATGACATCTTCAACACCCACAGTCGGCAGAGCTTTCCATTCAAAATTGTGTATGTGTGTGTGTGTGTAAATCTCAAACTAATGTCACATTCAATGCCACAGTCTATTCAGAGTGAATTCAAGCCAATAAAGACAAGCTGCTATAGAAAATTCCGAGCTCTGAAGGTCAGCCCAAGCAATGCGTCTGCAACTTCGCTGGCTCTGAGCAGATGGCTGTTGGAGACTCGCTGCCTGTGAGCATCTATTTTGACAAACCGATCCCCGTCTTTGTCGGTGAACGTATAGTCGAGGTCTTTGCATGCGACTTCACTGTTTAAATTTGTCTTGAAATCGAAAGATGGCTTTACACTGTACCATTTTGAAACCGACTTTGCTATCAAAGACAAAAATCTCATCCCGTGAAATAATTATTTGGTACTGAATCGAAGTCGCCTCTCTTAGAATGCACCGGTGGCCGATTTAGCACCGTTACGTCCAGACAGTTGACGACAAAGTTCTCAATTGATGCTTTTCTAAAATCAGCAATAGGAAAATAGCATAGGATCAATCACGGAAAAAAAAAATAATTCACAGGACAGCTACAAATATGGTAGTGGCAATGGTGAATCAAAAAAATAGCCTCACTCTGACTTTGAGAAATGTTTCTCTTTATGCGACCACATTTTCTGAAGGAGCCCGGCTCTGAAATTGTGCAGGAGCATTGTGGGATATAATTACAAAATAAACTGGCTATATGTCTTGTGTCTGTTTCACTACAGCACATAGTTATTCAACAACTTGATCAAATCACTGTGTGAGCATATCACACTTACTGTACTTTTGTTAAACTGGTTCCCGACACATTATGATCTTTGTGAGATGACAGCCCAGGCAAAGTTTTAAAAGTAAATAAAAATAAAAATAAATACATTTTGGCCAAAGTCAGATTTTTCAGACTTCTTTGGTTTTTTTTGCTGTTTTCCAGAATTCAGACACAGCAACATCTGCTGCATTTTCAGATGCCCCCTGGCAGCTAGGGGGCCAAGAACAGATTGTGAAGGATTAGGCCATTGCGTTTTCACATACAACGTGATACATAGAACACAAGCTAGTGAATGGGAAGGCACAGAATCGAATTAATTATGGAAATGTTTGTAACCAGTCCGTCTACACGATGGGTCCTAGCAATGGTGGCTCAATGCTTAAGGGTCTGAGTTACTGATCCGATCCGAAGGTTGGGGGACCCTGCGCTCTGAACCCAGCTTCCTAACAAGCTGTTGAGAAAAGAATTTCACTGTGCTGTAATGTATGTGTGACAAACTAAAGGCTGCTTCTTCTAGCTAACTGGAGCTAGATAAAAAAAAAAAAACAAAAAAAAAACATGGATAACCATACGCATTAAGTGTGTCTATGAAAGGAATAGCAGCCAGAGAACTTTCATGTTCCGTAATGGGACAGATTTGAAACAAGAACAGAATAAGTGTAGTGTTAAAAGATTTAGATTTATTTGAAATTCCAAATAACTTTTCCAGAAGGATGCCATTGCCTGAGAAGGAAAAAAAAGCTTTCACTGCTACGGTAACAGTTCACACACAGGCCAAACTACAGGATCCCAAAGTTTATAGTAATAATACTGCAGGGATTTAGAAACATCCTATTGCTCCCCAGTATCTTTTTATGCCCTATTCTCCGGTTGCTCTTGCAAGAAGTGGAAATTACTGCACAGATTACTGCACAGCAGTGCAATTTACCATCAAATCTTCTTCCAGTTCTAGGTTCCTCAGTGGTATACACAGCACCTCTCAGTGACACTAATGATCAGCTTCTGAATTATATTATCACCTGACTTGATGATGTTATAATTGGCGTCGTACATTAAAAACGACTGCAATTACTCACGAATGCAAAATCTCGCCTTCTTACAAGGAAGCATGGGGGTGCATTTCTGCTTCCCTTTATCCAATTATTGCCATCGCGAACCTTTCCACAAAGTGCTGCGGCGGCACAATTAGAAACGTGCGCATTACACTCAAACCCACACTACTGCCATCTTCGCTTTTAACGAGGAAAATAAAGACGCAGATCAGATAAGTACAGCAGCCAAGCAATTATAGACAGCGTATCCATTCATTTAGAAAGCACTACATTAGTGCTCTCGATGAGTCTTCACCACGGGTGTAAGTGCAAAGAGAAGAATCTGCATTGTCCTACTTGCAGGGCAGAACCACACAGCTGTATATTCAACCATACATCCTACTGTAATCTCTGGAACCACACAGCTGTACATTAATCCATCCATCCATCCATCCATCCATTTTCCATACCTTTTATCCTACACAGGGTCACAGGGGAGCCTGGAGCCTATCCGAGGAAACCCCGACTCCAATTACTAATTGGTTACATATTACCAATGCCCCCCACCTCCAAACTGCATTAAGGTCAACATTGATAAAACCGTGTATCAAACAAAATTTACGAGGTAATCACCGCTAAATGTGTGATATAAGTCTGATACGAGACATTTTTTAGTGTAGTCTCAGTCACAATGACGGAGATGTGCCACTGTACCTGTCAATTCAAGGGTTGGAGGTGTGGCCTCTTTGTTTATCTGTCAGAGTGAAGGAGAAATGGCCATTCCACTTATCAGTTTGTTGAAAGAAGGTGTGGCTTGTCAGACTGTCAATCTGAGTGTAGAGGGTGTGGCTTCTTGGTCTGTCAGTCCCAGAATAGATGTTGGGGCCTTTCAGTCCAAGTGAAGAAAAGTGTCTGCTCTGGGTTTAACGTTCATATGAAGTAGGCGTGGCCACACATTCAAATCACACTGCCTGTACAATAGGAACTGAAATCATCTCACGCTCTATAGTGTGTACTGTATCCCTCATATATTATCAATAAGCATGAGACACATCCTACTAATCAGACAGGTCAACGTTGTAGAGAAGTACAGACAACAGTGAAAAACCTCAAACATCAATTATACCATAATGCAGTGGAGGACTTCGTATAACATGCTGTTTTAAAATGTACTCCGTGTTCATAAATATTTATACTCCCCCATGCTGCCTCTTAGTAATGCACTTCAGGTGGGAAGCAAATTGGCAACAAGTGGTACTGCTACAAAATAATACACCATCGAATTGTGCATTTCGAACACACACGGGTTATAATTTCATTTTAGAAAACGTTCCTTTCTGCTTTCCTGAGATCATGGGAATTCATATCAAGCTCGAGAGGTTTGTTTTCTGCCACAAAAAAAAACAACAAAAAAACGAAAATGTTACAGAGAGAGAGAGAGAGAGAGAGAGAGAGAGAGAGAGAGAGAAAGAGAGAAAGAGAGAGAGAGAGAACTGCCAGGTAACAGCACACATACACGCTCAAAGACTGTATATCCTTTGCCTGGTCTCTGTCTCAAACTAATTGCTAAATTGGCAATAGCAGGCCGTCCATATGATCAGACTACGAAGTTAAGTGACAGACAGGTTTAATATCCGTGTGCCGTGGAGGGGTTCGGGATTTCAGACAGAGTCAGATAGGGTCGGGCAAGCAATAACGGGAGAGGAATGAGCGAGATGAGAAAGACATGAGAGAGGGACACAGAAGGAAGACGACAAGAGGAAGACATAAAGAATGCAAGACATGAACAGAGGGCAGATGAGCAGAGATACTTACAAACAGTCTGAACTAGAGAATCATATACACACGTGCCAACGCCCAACCTGTTCTGTCTGTCAATCCAGAGGATATTAAGTGAAATCCTCTAAAACAACCCAAGGGTATACACACACACACACACACACACACACACACACACACACAGTGACTTACAGTAATCTAAAAGTAATCAAACATGTTTACATTTAAAGCCTCAGGGAACCTACGTCCATGATTGCCTTCTGATTACGTTAATGGCGCTGCCAAGGGCCACATGACATACAAATTATGAATAATTAGCCTCTTGCAAATGTTCGACTTGTAACATATTCAGAAATATATTAGGGGTAAACATTAATTGGAAGTTGTAGGCAAAAAATAGGCTAAATATTAAAAATAGGCTAAAAGTAGGTTGAAAAACATAGGCGAAGTCTAGAGAAGTCTAGTTCTCAGAGGTTGTACAGTCAGGTACCCTGTTAAACATTAAAAATAAAAAACATAACCCCACCAGATTTATTTTTACAAAGCGCTCCATTTTGGTCTCAAAATGGAGCTCTTTGGCATCAACTCAACTCGCCGTGTTTGGAGGAGAGGGAATGCTGCCTTTTTTCTGCTAAGGGGACAGGACAACTTCACCGCATCAAAGGGACGATGGACGGGGCAATGTACCGTCAAATCTTGGGTGAGAACCTCCTTCCCTCAGCCAGGGCATTGAAAATTAAAAGTAATTACTAAGTCATCACCAAGTACTAAGTTATGTTTTGCAGAGGGGTCAAATACTTCTTTCCCTCATTAAAATGCAAATCAATTTATAACATTTTTGACGTGCGTTTTTCTGGAGTTTTTTGTTGTTATTCTGTCTCTCACTGTTCAAATAAACCTACCATTAAAATTATAGACTGATCATTTCTTTGTCAGTGGGCAAACGTACAAAATCATCAAATACTTCTTTCACTCACTGTATAATGTTTGGCAAGACTTCGCAATGAACGAACGTTTTGTTGTTGTTTTTTTTTGCATTTTTATACTAGATGCAGGTTATCCAACTTAAATTTGGCCCAAATACATTACAACGATTAGTTTTTACTGCGTAACTATTGCTGATGAGTTTACTGTATAACCTTTTTGAACCCCTTTTGCTGGGTTTACATCTGAACTACAGAGTCAGGAAGTGAACCAGAAGTGGAATGGCAATAGTCGTGTTAGAATTTTGGAGATCCCAAACTTTGCTGGAGGGGATTTACAACTCCTGTGTCAATAGGATCAAATTACAAACAATCTTCTTTTTCATGGCACTCTCCCTTGTTTCATAAACTGCTGACATTAAATAGACTTTGAAGGAGAAGCTAGTTAAGAAACTTTAATGCCACTCTTAGTGTTAAGATCAAATTCTTTTTGAATTCAACCCTTTTGTATGAACACTAGGCAGGCCTAACCTTGGGTAAAGCTTATATAAAACATTCACAAGGATGACATTGGTCGTCTCTCCAACATAGCTTTTATCCAAACTGTATTCATGCTTGAAAGGGGTTTACACACTAGATTTACAAAAACGAAGATTATCTAGCCAGTAAAAGCCAAGCTAGCAAGTTAGGCCTATGTGATAATTATATAAATATGTAGGTTTGTACAAGTAGGGCTGAAAGATGGTAAATTTACTGCAATAGGACCTCGTGTACTAACAATAACCATAACACAAATGTGTAATAATGGAAAACAACTAGCTAAAAACAATGAAACATGGCTTTATTGTGCACAATCAATTCCAGAGATGATACTTTTGAGTTGAATTTGAATGGTCAAATATGTTCTGAAAGCCATAAGTCCAACCTGTAAGATTCTGAATTGTGTTTACTGTATGTCATGAACGTCCCATATCTGATTATGTAATGGTTTGGCTATTACACTGCTGGAAACGTGATCCTTTAACCAGTAACAGCATATAGTTAGGGGATAAGGGCTAAGCTAGTCCTGGGATTTGAACCTAGGTCATTAGCACAAACCATATACAGTGAGCTAGCACTCTGTGGTTTAACTTAATGATGCTATAAACCACTGTTCAGAGTTTCCCACAGAAGTGACGTGTTACAATCGGTGATAAAGCCTGAAATTCAGATGATGCCCCCCCCCTTAAGCCAATCATTATAGCCTTAAACTTTGTGCGTCAGCAAACCGACTTACTTCATTCCAATAAGGGAGAAAATTTATGGACTGCGCCTTTCCAGAGCGGATAAAAATAAAACATTTGGTGGTTTTCAAGCTTCTGAGATGTTCTGATTGACTGTAATGCATCAATCGGTACCACTAAAGTTGGCAAACACCAAATAGCAGTGTAAGCAATGTACGAGGGACAAGTGATCTTTTTTTTCCCCAAATTTATATTGTAGTTTGTCGCCAGAAAGAAATATATTTTGTTTTTCCATGTTTTTCTTCTGCCCTGAACTCCATGGTTTTTGGTCGGGTTTTTTACCATCATGTCCACTATTCTCAGGGTAGATTTAAAGCCTTGTCCATTGATTGCGATATTTGGGATTCCTCAAGCTTCAATTCCTTTGAGCTCGATACAAAAGGATGTTATTGCTTTCACATCCCTTATAGCAAGACGTTCCCTACTGTTATATTGGAAGTCTGCTAAATACCCATCTATCTCCCAGTGGATGAAGGACGTGATGTCTTTTCTGAAACTCGAGAAAATAAGATATACGATGAATGGTTGCACAGATAAGTTTTTTCATAAATGGCATCCCTTTATTGCATACTTTATGGAGTTACAGACACTACCCACTTAAAGCTTAGTGCCTGTTGTTGAATTTTAGAATATCTCTATAACCAGCGACAGTTAATGGGTAGCCATGATGAGCCGGAGGGGTGAGTTGTGGGTTAAATTTTGTTTTCCTTTGTATAAAAAGAAAAAAAATCTGTGAATATGTGCTGCTGTTGCTCAATTAGTTTTTATTTTTGGGAAATGGTGGGGAGGACAGAACAGAAAAGGCGATTTAAATAGGCTTAGCAGTTCAACAGAAATGTTCATCGGAAGGTCAGCAAAAATGTTTAATAAAAAAGAAACGTAGAAATGTAGAAATGTTCTGTAGAAATGTTCAGCAGAAATGTTCGATAAAAATGAAACTTTAAAAAAAAAAGAAGAAAGAAATATTACACTCTCTCGAGTGTTCACTAACGCATCACTTTCCTGAAAATAACAAAGAATAGCAACAGTCTAAAGACTGCAATAATGCCATCATGTCTCCTCACACGTTCATCTGAGTAGTATAAAGTATCACAAATGTTTGTGTTACAGGTTTCCTCTTTGCGTCACTGTTCCTGTTTACTCGTGTTTACATTCCTGATGTGGTCCTGTCCATGGTTTGTTACCTGATTATGTTAATCTGTTCTATGTTAGTCCTTGATTCATTTGTCTAGGTACACCATGTTGTATTTGGTTCCAAACCAGAAGCATTTTGGCACTCACCAATTTTGCTGAACAAAAAATATCCCAGCCCCTTTTCATTGGAAGCAGGTCTAATGACTCAAGATTTGATATTGGCTTTGGAACCAACACTGGCACCTTGAACACGGCAGAAAAGGGTTGCAATAGAACAGCTGTTGGTCCTCAACTATCGAAATGTCCGTACAGTATAAAACCATCTGCCAGCCAAATACAATAGCTTATGCAAATGCAATGGCTTGAATAATAACGCAGCATTGTGTGTGTGTGTGTGTGTTGAGGGATCACAGTGGCTTAGTCATTAGCAGTTAGCATGTTTGTCTTCAGGGTTGGGGGTTCAAATCCCACCTCTGGCCTGTGTGCACGAAGCTTGCATGTTCTCCCCATGCTTCGGGACTTTCCTCTAGGTACTCTGGTTTCCTCCCCCAAGTCCAAAGACATGGAGGCTTATCTGAATTTCCAAATTGTCTGTGGTGTGTGGATGTGTGTGTGAATGTGCCCTGCGATGGGTTGGGACCTAGTCCAGGGTGTCCCCTGCCTTGTGTCCCGAGTTCCCTGGTACAGGCTCCAGACTCCCCTGTGTAGGATATGTGGTATGGAAAGTGGATAGATAAATGGATACCGCAGCTTTGTGACACACACACACACACACACACACACACACACAGTGGCATTTGGCACAGGGTGTGAGTACACTATAGGCTTTGTGTGGCTTTATTATCAGTTGAGCCATTCATTAATGAAAACATTAGAGTCAGACTGAGTCTTAGCACATGCTTCTCTGTCCCGCTCCACCCCCATGCCATATGCCTCCAATTACATCCTAAACCAGGTCCCAGTTCTAAACACTAGACAACCTGTTAAGCAATGATTTACTGCAATGCTGGTCTGTAACATTGACATTGCAAAAGGCTTTCACAGTGCAGCCTGGATAAACATAGCACTGAACTCACAGGTTAAACATAGCAGTAAGTACTCACTTGAGTGCTGATTTACACACCAAGCCTTTTGCAACTTCATGCTAGATCTTGAGCTTTCGACAAAACCACGAAGATTTTCAAATCCTACTTGTGCTGTCTGTCTGAGCATATACGGAGATTTCACACATTCACAATTCATAGAGAGGGATAAAGAGATAGTGATCATCGGCCGAGCGTTAGGTCACTAGGGTAATGAGGTTTTAACATCAGATCATTTGAGGTTTCTCAGACACTAATGAAACATACACAGCTGTTGTGATTTTATATATATATATATATATATATATATATATATATATATATATATATATATATATATATATATATATACACAATTTTGAACAATATTGAACACCGCGCCTGCAGAGAACAAAACAGACAGAGAAAGAGACAAGCTTTTACAGCGTGTATCAGTTGTTGGTCTAATGGCTGAAATCCTAAACTGCACTTCCCTATTCCCTACATGTGTATTTGCAACACTCGGCAGCCCGATCTAATGGACGGATTCCCTGGATTAAGTGCAGATCTGGTGAATCTAACTGCGATGAATAAACAGTCAGCCCTCGGCAGTTCAGAGGAAACCACAGCTTTGGTGCAACTGTAGCACAGCACTGTGGGTTCAGGACTGTCTGTATATGAATGCTCTGTCCATATTATGTTGCGTGTCCACTTGGAAAGTTTTGTTGTTGTAGATTTGATTATATGCCATAGATTTGGTTACATGCTCAAGGCAACACATACACGTATTTGCATAAAGATGAACTAACATACTACGCGGATCCAGGAAGACCTTGGCCAGACTTGTATTTACAATTACGGACAAGTATTTACAATTCAAAGACAAGTTATGTACAATTCTATGACAAGTTACGAGTCTGTGAGAATCTGTGAGCCAATGTAGTTTTGCAACCCAGTGTGTGATATGCTATCGACCTAACACACGCCCTAATTCTAGCCAACTGCCACTAGGAGCCCAGTTGAATAAAAGGGCGTGGCCAGATGAAGGTAATACGTTTCGTTTACAAGTTGCATCATTACGGGCGGGGAAAAAACCTAACCTGAGTCAACTGTAGCTGCAATTTCTCGCATTGGTAGTAGCATGTAGTCTTTATTTATTCATTTTTTTGCTTAATTACTCGTTAATACTGACACGGAAGCTGAAAACGCAAGTTTGGATTGTAAACGTTATTAGCTGTATGTTCATTACAAAATGTAACTTTATTTTTTGTCGATCATAAAGCTGTCGACACCACATTGTCCGAAAAATCGTCCGACTTGATAGACATTGTGATAGTTGTCAGATGAGTGCTAGGAATAGCAATTTACAATAATACAGCATGTATTAATGTATCAAATAAGAGAGGGACTAGAACTGTTCCCTGGGGAACACCTTGATGATTTTAGTCATTGTAGATGAGTCGCTCTGTTTGGAGACATTATCTGTGAAGAAATATTTTTGAAATGTAATGTACCTCACAATAGCAGTGCTAGTACACAGGTAGAACTGTTTCTAACCTGATTGAGTACTCATTCGATTTGTCGGTGGTTTGATTTTCCATGACAGTAAATCAGATTTGAATTTCCAGATGTATTAAATAATACAAATACCTGCTGCATGAACAATGAAATTGAAAATGTGTATCTTGTTTGCTTGACAGAAATGAGCAAGTTGTTTCAAACCCAAGAGCTGATCTTGACTTTATAAAGCCGTTGTGCCTTCAACGAAACTCCTGTCTCGATCTATGCTCAACATGCACTTAAATTAGACATGCATCGATACTAAAATTCTCAGCCGATATCAATAACCGATTATTCCGAGTGATACTGGCCGATACCGATACAGATAGTTTTGGTGGTTCTGTCTTTTATGCCTTCCTTTAAATGAGTAATAATTAATTCCACAATTCTGAAGGAAATACAAATAAAAACTTTATTCTCTCCATTTCAACAAGTTGTTTCACAGTAACTGGTCTCATAACCAGAAAACACATGACTCTAACGAACATTAACACATGAACTAAATTCTGAAGATTAAGGTAAGATTTCTTAACTTATTGAATGTTATTAATTCATATTAACATTGACTGAATTCTAAAAAAAAAACCCTCCCGTTAGTCTCACATTCCCTCACCACACACAAAAGCATCTCTACTTCATCATTGACATCAAACTGCTAATATATATATATATATATATATATATATATATATATATATATATATACATATATATATATATATATATATATATATATATATATATATATATATATATATATATATATATATATATATATATATAATATATATAATATCAACTTTTTTATATTTTAACATTAACTGGATATGAAATACACTACTCTATAAATATATTTTCTATGCAATATATCCTTTTTGTCAACTCATCTTCATTCGTGTAAACTTTTTTGTGTGCAAACTTCATTTGTGTCAGCGCATCTTCATTTGTTCTTCATGTGTAAAATGTTTGTGGTGTCTTACAAACTGCAGTTTTGTCATCATTCCACACAAGAGACATTTTCTTTACACGCAGCACGAAATCCATGTGTTTTTCCCCGCCCTCTTTTGATTGACAGGATACAATCGGCCCTGATCATCGGATGTTATTAAACTATCGGCCGATGCTGAAAAATTGCCTTTATTGGCCGATACATCGGTGCATCTCTAGTTTAAATGTGAGATGATAGAACGTAGTAACACAGTTAAACGTTAAAAGCTTGTTTAAGAACTTATGCATGGAAACTGGCTTTGCGCACATTTCTCAAGCTAATCAAATGTATTCGATTGTGAACAATGGCAGCATATTTTTTAATAATTGGTCATTATTTGGTGCACAAATAACGTGAACCATATAATTACTTACTCATTGTGAGAAAGCACCGAAACGAAGCTCCAGTGCCTGAATAAAGCTTTAACAACATAATAAATAGCGATTAATAAAGGATCCAGTTTTGTTGATTGGTTGATTGGTAAACTCCAAGGTGTTTAAACTGCTAAATCAGCATAAATATCATTCAATATACTGATACATACAGCATGCATTTCGTTCTTGTATGACATGAATTATTTTCTCTTCTTCATCTTCACTTCTGCTACTTATAATGTAGTGTACCAATTGCCAGAGCAAAATGTATTCACTGTAATAATCGCAGTATAATAACTGTGCTAATGCTCCAATCTGCCGTTTGTGTATCTCTCTCTCTCTCTCTCTTCCTCTCTCTCCTGTTAAGCACATCAAATAAACAGCATTGACCAGCAGAGCTCTCACACAGCATCTGTGATGAAGTCCAGATACACCGTTTAAGTGCACATGAAAGCCCAAAGAGATGGAGACAGAGGGAGAGAGAGAAAGAGAAAGAGAGAGAGAGTTACAACAGAAGGGCCTGTCCTTCATGTCAGAAAGGAAATTACACATTAAAAAAAAAAAAAAAACGGCAGGAACTTTATGCAACACACAAACCCTTGAGCCTAAAATCCACTGAGCAAAGATCATGTGAGAGAAACGAGAGCTCAGCAGTTAAGATTATGAGTTCAAATCCCAGGACTGTCTGAGAACCTCTGCTGGACCGAAAGATGCAACGATCAAATTTGTTTATTTTCAGTTAAATATTATAGCATATATTCTAAATATTAGAGCTGTAATGAGTAGCGCTACAGGATAATGGCTAAAAGAGCAAATATGCCATTCTTTTGCTTAATATTAAAATCATAATTTCTCAACGTCAAAAGGGCTCAAATATGCAGAAGATGCTGGAAAAGTAAAGAATGTGCAGGACCTGGAGGATTTTTCTGAAGAACAGTGGGCAGTTTAACTGCTCGGGACAAACAAGGGACTCATGAACAACTCTCACAAAATATAAACGTAGCCGTGGATCATCCAGGTAACAACGCAGTATTAAGAATCGAGCGTATGTCAACTTTTTAACGGGTTCATTTGTGTAAATTCAGTTTAAATTATTGTGTCTCGTGGACTATATGTAAACATCGGTGATGTGAAATAGCTTATTCAGGACAGAACTAAATAAACAACAAAATGCCATTTTTATTATCCCTCTTATTGCTTTTTTTAATTATAAACACAATGTATGTAAACTTATGTCCTCAACTGTATGCTCATTCATACTGTATTTTATCAACGTATACAACTGTACCTATTGTAAGAGTAAGCCACCGTGATTTTTAGTTTTGTTTGTGCGAGCACGCTCTGATTGGTCGAACAATTACGTTGATAAAAGTCAGTAAAAAAGATTGAGTCACTTCATTATTATATATGTTTTTTTTTTGTTTTGCTTTGTTTTTTTAATATATATATATATATATTTAATTATCCCAAAGCACAGTTGAATTCTTGAATCTGTCATTTCCATGTTTTTGGACCACTAATAGAGGCACTTGGTGGAAAGACCTTCCGGTCGGATGAAGCAGTGCAACAGATGGTCCATTAGTGGCTGCAAATTCAACCGGAAGAATGGTTTTCTAACGGAATCCAGACACTCGTTAAGCACTAAAACACTTGCATTGAACAAAATGGAGATGATGAAGAAACATTGTACACCTTTTTGACTCCTATTTGCAAGAAGCAATGCAAAATAAGAAAATGAATGTTTTCATTTGACTCACACCGAAGCGAAAACTAGAATTTGTGGACATTCCACAAAATTGAACATAGCTATAAAAGGATTTTTAAAATGTTTGTCACTCTTTAATGAGTAAAAAACACCCAAGTTGGCAAACTGCTGGAGTATAAAAGAAATAAAACACTTATTGGACCACACGGCTCGTTATTTTCCTGCTGTGTTTTATTCCTTTTTATTTATTAGCATGATTCAAATCGTGTTTATTGTGCAGTCCAGCCTGGTTACCCAAATACTCAATTCTGATCCAATACTAAGGTCACGTTATTATCTGCAAAATCACTTTAATAATAAAAAAAATATATACACTATATGGGCAAAAGTTTGTGGACTAAGGACCATCACACCCATATGTTGGCCTTTTTGGAATAAGTTTTGAAGCACACAATTGTATACATAATTGTATCACCCAACAATCAGCACCTGACCTCACTAATCTGGCTGAATTGGAACAAATCGAGTGGAAAGCCTTCCCAGAAAAATGGAGGTTATTATAACAGCAAAAGTGAGACTAAATCAGGAATGGGGTGTTCTACCAGCACATATGGGTGTGATGGATAGGTGTCCACAAACTATTGCCTTTCTAAAAATACCGATCCGATACGGCTGATAAATGATGTGCAGTGGACGTAATGTAAACAGATCCTTTTAAAATATCAGTTGCAATGACATAAATACGCTGACCTTATACAACAGAGATGTTAGCAGTTTCATGCTCAGCCAGCTGGCCATCACCAAGGCCTTTACTTATCACTTCACACATTCCAGCCGGCTTCCATCATTTATGAGCCCTGCACTATGTTAACTGCTCCTGCTGGATTTCTCTGGATGCTCAACGCACTGATCAGACAAAACGAACCAAATTGTGGGGAAAAGCAAAAGGCAGGAAGGTCTAAGCCACGCTGTTCGGGGAACATTTTGACTCGAAAGTGCATTTTGCAAACGGCATATGTGTAATAACACGGCTTTACAACGTAGTAATGTTCTGACTACTGTGTGTAATCAAGAAATGAAGAGCTGTTACATTATATAACATCCAAAATGACAACATATGCACTGGAAAGTTTCAGTCTGGTGCTTTTTACGTATTACATACAGAAAGCTTCAAAGCTTTAAACTGTAAGAAACTCGAATTTTTCTGTTTTGTGTTTCCTTTTTTGTTTTTTTTTTGCCTCTTAATAGAACTTTTGCACATGGATAGAATTTTGCACAGGGATCATGTTATGAAATGATTCCACTGGGGTGGTTAAGTGTGACTTAACCCTTGAAATGCTTAAAAAAAAAAAACATTTAAAAAATAATAATAAATTCTACACTAAGAAAAATTCTTTAACTGTTCCAAAAAATGTGTCAAGCAACAATCAAATTTTACAAGGTTTCGGTGCTTGATAATGGCTGCACTTAAATGCTAATGAGTTTTTAGCATAGAATTAAATACACCAAATGTTTAAGGGTTAACTCAAATCCACCCTAATGGCATAATAATATTAAAGACATTCTAATGATTTACATTTTTTGTCCTAATAATAATTCAAGTTCAATCTATAATTTCCATAACAAATTTATTAATGTTTTATGTTATTTATCTGAAACAGTCACACGGCTTGATCTGAAAGACACTTTTATTTTTTTTGTATTTTTTAATAACCAACAAATTCTTCACTTGATTTATTTATTTATTTATCATTTATTTATTGCCACATATTGTATCTCTGGCTCGAATCCTTAACGGTGCTGCTGCTCTATTCTGTACTAGTAACAGCTGTCCCCAGCCTCACAGCAGCACTAGAAGCACAGACCCAGATGTGCTGTCACATGGACAGGAAGACTTTACGCTGTAAGCGGTTTTTCAGCACTGAAAGCAATCATATTCAACTCATACTGTAGCACTAATCTCCAGCAGGGATATAATCTCATAGAGTAGTGGGCGGTAATATGATGGCTGATCTGGTAGACTTTTACGTGAGAAAACACCACATGACACATTACTCACACAGAATTTGACAAAACCGTGTGAAATACAATGTGATTTTCTACCGCGGTTCTACGACGGTTGAGTGCGAGAACACACGGCAGGACATCGATCAGTACCCGAAAATTGTTCACTATGTCTCTATGTCAGAGGCGTTTCTCTTGCGCTTCTAAAGTGTTGTCACTGATCGGTGACAGGTGAGATAAGCCAGAAATATATTACTATTGTTTGATTACTATTTGCACCCCCCAAATAAAAATGCATTATTATTATTATCCATCCATCCATCTTCTACCGCTTACTCCTTTTCAGGGTCCTGAAACCTGGAGCCAATCTCAGGGCGCATCAGGCACAAGGCAGGGTACACCCTGGACAGGGTGCCAGTATTATTATTATTATTATTATTATTATTATTATTATTATTCAGTGTAATAGTAATATTAGAAAATAGCAAATGTTTTTTGAAATATATATTTTATTTTTTATAAGAATGTATAACACTACTTGTTACATTACCCTGGCATTAAATAACAAATTAAAATAAAACCTGTAAACACTTCTGCGAGGGGGTTAGTAATATAGCTGCTGAGGGCGTGATGGTAAATTTGACGTATTTTTCTCTTCTGACTGCCGTTATCAATCTCTATATTTTTTTTTTCCTCTCTTGGAAAGTCATGGAAAGGCAACACTGGATTTTTTTTTTTCTTTCACTGTTGGAGCAAATGGTAATGGAAAAAGGACATTTGCTCTGGTCTCCTATATACCTCTTTAGATGTTTAACCTGCGATAGTTTACTTAAACCCAGAAATGGATGTATATGCACGAACACAATCCATTATAGCTGATAGCTATAATAGCTAGCATTATAGCGGCAGGTCTTACAATTTTTTTGGAAATGTCTTGAATATGGCATTAAAACGTATTCAACTTGAAGTGCTGATACCTGCCGATCTACCCTGATTGACCAATAAAGCAGAGATACCCTGATCTATACCATGTTTTCATCTCTTCGTCATTGTTGAATTCTCAAATCTGAGTGTTGATTCGTTTTTCCATAAGAGCAGCTCTGAAAGTAGTTCTGGCTACGAGGCAAATCACAGGTTCATATTAATGCGCTCGTTCTAACAGAGTTTCGTTTCAACATTAACAACAGATGCGACACAAAAATGTGTGCAATTGTTGAAATGGTGACGTTTTCTGTATAGAGACTTTTATTGAGCATTTTCTGAAGGAGTCTCCAGTGTCAGAGCTTTGTAATGGTCAGAGGTAAAGCATTCTCCTGCAAGGGAAAGTCTTCCAGACAGAGTTTATTTATTTATTTATTTATTTATTTATTTAGTCTTATTAACTTCGAGAGAGAGAGAGAAATATGAGAGGCTAGTGAGGGAAAGACTGTTTATAGGAACTAAATTGTTTCCACAGCATTAAATGGAAGGGAGAGAAAGTACAGCGTGTTGTTCTTTAATTTAATAATGTGATTTTGCCATATTGCTCTGAAATAAAAACAAAAAACTTTGGGACATGCTGTTATTGGGACAAATAATCAACTTCTGCGTGGTCACATTGAATCACATCAAACCACCCCATCAATGATTACTGTTCTGTAAGCACTGTGAAATTGTAGTTTATTCCCTATTTATGTGACCCCACCATTCATAAATATGTTTTGAATAAACAGGTTTTCTGTTCTTTTCTTATATGTATAAAATACTCCAAATAAAAACAGAGATTAGGTTAGAATACGCTGTACTATTTCATTAAGCATTAGTAATGATAACGAATTACAAACTGAACATGACCACTTTTTTTTTCCTTCTCTGGAACTGTAAAATGCTGATCAAGAACGGTTTCTACAATTGCTTGAATGTCCAATTCCAAAATATGAAAATCTAGAAATCTGCCATTCTCCATTCATGTCATAATAAACTGTAACTAAATCAAAACACGTTGCTTCCCACGTTATTGTCAGTAGTATCTCATTTCCCTTGAATTATCAGAGTTCTCGGTGTGGTGAAGAGGATATTCTGGTCTGCCATTTCCTGATCAAAAGGTGCAAGAAAATAAGTCCTGGTGCCATTTCTTCTGGTGCCACAGAGGACAACAGGCAGAGGAATATATAAATACAAACGAGCTGATTAGAATGGAAAGCAGGATGCCCCTGAACTGGGCAACTCATCTGAATTCTGTAGAGGCCAACTGTGATGTTCCAGCCCAGTGGAATCCCCCATTCCCTCCACCTCCTGTAGTGGCAAATATATTGCTCTTACATATCCTTGTGTCACGAACCACTTCAGAATGTTAACAATTCTAAAAATGTGCCAATTTATGCTGTCATAAAGGAGTGCAACACAACAGGAAATAGTCTGTGAATATCTGGCGTTGTAAGCAGTTTATCATTAGACTACACTTGGAATTGGTTTTAAGCGCCCAAGACTTTTTTTTTTTCCTTCGATTTTCCAGTCAGTGTTATTCGTTCTAATAAAAAAAAAATCTTCTCGACACAGTAGCACATGATGAACTCTGGGGAAAGAAGTGGGACAACAGCCTGATGAAGATCTGACATTTTATAATCATGATAAGCATACCATTCTTTACGCTAATACATAACTGGCTTAATTTCAACTATCGGAATACTCTTGCTAAATGCTATTCATTATCATTGTAATTCATTACATTGGAACTATATAGAATCCTCTTTCAAGAGAATCAGTCCTTTCTGTATCTCCAGAATAATTGGACATTTTCTTAGTTTAATTGTATTTCTTTTTTCACAAAAATGTATTTCAATGAATGGTATGATTTCTCTCAGATTTAATAATAATAATAATAATAATAATAATAATAATAATAATAATAATAATAATAATAATAATAATAATAATAATAATTGATTTCATATTGCAGCATGAGATTAAGATAACCTTTTTTTACCCACCAAGGGTGCCAATAGTTATGGGGCTGACGGTAGCCTCATATCCTGCTCCTTTACCTCAATAATGAGAAAAGAGAAAATGAGAACTGGCTGTCTCATTACGTATACAGATCTTACGAAAACTGGATTTACAACTAGAAAATCAAAATACTAAATAAGACAAAAAAATTCATTTTGTGGCAAAAGTTAGTGAACCCTCAGAGGACTGTGAAAGTTTTACTCATTTCCCTTCTATACTGAAGCGACTTTGACTGACAGGCCCCAAGACAAAGTCAGAAACTCGAAACTGGGATTATGGATGAGTGCCGTTCGTCTTCTGTCTTCATATCTGTCTTATCCTCTACCGCGCCCTTGGCTGAGCCTCTCAGCCTACACTGAATCTTTAATGAACTTCCCTATTGATATTTCAAGAGCGTTGAAATACTCAATAAACACAACCATCTTCTCGTTCATACATTATTATTGATATTAGAGGCCAATAACACACGCATGCCAGGTGCCCATGGGCGAGATGAGTCTCGGGAAAAAAAAAAAAAAAAAAACACCTCAGCAAATAGATGTTCACCCTGGGAATGTGTATTCTGACTAATTCTGATGTCTGAGCATCCATAAGAGTTAATGGCCGCTTGGAAGGAATAAGGATTTTGATCGATGTCAAGGTTTCATAAGAAATCTGTTCTCACAGCAGTTCTCAACTCGGCAACAAATACGCATATGTGATTGACCAGACAAATATGTAATTAATAAAGTAGAACAGGGCATGTTGTTAAAAGAAAATATTCAAAGACAGGATGGTGTGATGCAGCCCAAACTGAAGCAGAGTTACTGTTACTCCTGGTTCAGGTCTATATGTATACATACTGAGGTAAAGTTTGGTGTTCCACAAGGTTCTGTTTAAGGCCCACTGCTTTTTACTTTATAAATGCTACCTCTGGGTCAAATTATTTGTAAACATGTAACTAGGTTCCACTGTTATGCTGATGACACACAGCTGTATGTTTCAGCAAAGCCAGATGACAGACAGAACCTTAATAATGTTGAGGAATGTGAAAAGGACTTTGATGCTTATTCATTTCCTTTTACTCAATTCTGACAAGACAGATGTACTTGTACTAGGACCACAAGCTTTGAAGTAAGCTTTCTGATTACATAGTAACTCTGGATGTCCTTTCTGTTTCATCGTGTGCAGCAGTAAAAGTCCTTGGTGTGATTATTGACCCCAGTCCTCCATCTGACACACAGAAATACAGTATCTAAGGAAACATTTGGTTTTTTATGATCCACCAAGCCTACTTCCATTAAAAGGTGCAGGGGGAAGAGCTTTCTCTTACAAAGTCACACAGTTATGGAAGTGGAACACTCCAAATAGTGTTTGGGACTCAGACACAGTCTCAGTGTTTAAGTCCGGGCTGAAAACATATTTGTGTAGTCAAGGTTTTTGTGAAGTATTTCTTTAGGTAAAGAGCAGATCTAGAGGGCTTACAGGCATAGAACTGGAATGTTTGGATGCTCCCATAACAACCCCCTCCCCCCCTCCCATTCTCACACATTCAACCTGGTTTGTTGATGGTGGACTGGCTGACTGCCTTATATTCCAGGGAGTCCTCATGTCTGTGTTACCTTCTGGCTGTCCCTTCAGTTATGCGGTCATAGCTAGTCTTGCCAGAGTCCCTGCTTGCACTCACGCAAATTACATTGTCCTTAACAATTACGGAACAATAAGCATACTTAATAATCTCTCTCTCTCTCTCTCTCTCTCTCTCTCTTTCCCACTCTCTCCCTCTCTCTTTCTGTCAAGCTACACATGATTCTCCTGAGATTCCAGTGATCCTGACCCCTTCTGCTCTCTGGACCTGCCTGATCCATCCTGATGTCCTACTTCTGGTTGGAGTTCATCAATTGGAAGTTGCATGCTGCTGCTGAGAATGGCCCCACGAGGTGTAGCCTAAAGATCACTGAGACTGCTGAGGATGGTACCACTTAAAAACCATAAAGATAGCTATGGACCTCAATTCATGTGAACAGATATGCAATGATGGCCAGGAGTACAACTGCTGTTATATAGCCTCAGCACTGCAATTACCACAAACCATATTGCTCTCAAGTCTCCATCAGTGAACAGTGGACAAGATCAACAAAACAGACTTCATGTAAAAACTGTAATGAATTTTCCTGGTTACACAACTGCACTATTTGATCATGTAGTATTAGCACATGTATAGAAGGGCTTTATTTATAACTGCACTATCCGTTGTCACCTAGATGATGATGGGTTCCCTTCTGTGTCTGGTTCCTCTCTAGGTTTCTCCCTCATATAATCTCAGGGAGTTTTTCCTTCCCACCGTCACCTCTGGCTTGCTCATTAGGGACAAATTCCATCCATCCATCCATCCATCTTCAACCGCTTATTCCTTCTTCAGGGTCGCAGGGAACCTGGAGCCTATCCCAGGAAGCATCGGGTACAAGGCGGGGTACACCCTGAACAGGGTGCCAGTGGGACAAATTCATACACTTAAAATCTATATTCCAAGTTTATATCTTTCTGTAAAGCTGCTTTGGGACAATGTCCATTGTTAGAAGCACTATACAAATAAAACTGAATTGAACTACCCCGTAGTGTTTGATTCATTTTATTCCACAGCAATTTGCCAACTTTCCAACTGTAGAGTTGAACCTCCACAACACATGCTAGTTCCAGTTAGTAACTGTTTTATCTCTGAATACAAAGTTTTATATATACATAGAATAACAGCTCTGAATTTTCTCCTATAATGACTGATGAGGTTGGAGAATACACGGCAAGGGACCCGAGACCATTCCTCCATACAGAATCTCTCCAGATCTTTCAAATTCCGAGGTCCACGCTGGTGGACTCTCCTCTTCGGTTTACCCCACAGGGTTTCTATGGGTCTCAGGTCAGGGGACTGGGATGGCCATGGCAGGAAATTGATTTTGTGGTCAGTAAACCATTTTTGTGTTGAATTTGATGTATGTTTTGGATCATTGCCCTGCTGGAGGATCCAAATATGGCCCATTTCAGCTTTCTGACAGAGGCAGTCAGGTTTTCATTCAATATCTGTGGATATTTGATAAGAGTCCATGATGCCATGTATCCTAACAAAATCTCCAGGTCCAGTAAAACAGCCCGAAAACATCAAAGAACTCTTCACAGTGCATTAAGACAATATAGACACACGTCCAAAGTTGACTCATAACATTTCTAGTTGACTGGAACTTCTTCATTATTGCCCTGATGGTGGAAATGTTCATTTTCAATGCATGTGCGATTTTCTTATAGCCACTTCCCATTTTGTGAAGTTCAACAACCTTTTGCCGCACATCACAGCTATGTTCCTTGGTCTAACCCATTGTTATGAATGACAAAGGGATTTTGGTATATGTGTTACCTCTTTTTTATACCAGTGTGAAACAGGAAGTCAAGGTTGAACAATTTCCTGTTTCTAGTCTCCCAGGCGAAGTAAAAAAAATCTATATGAATTCATAGTGGTGCCAATAATTATTGCACACCTATATTTAACAAAGATATTGTTTTGGATAAACATGTGTTCTGTTTGATATCCATGAGAGCAGAGTATTCATTTGTGAAATCTTTAAACAAAATATCAAAAGGTTAAAAAAGAAAAGAAAAGAAAGCTTCTCCATATAATCAGGTAATTATATTATCTGACTATACGGATAATCTGATTATATCTTATTATATTCTCAATAATCAGACATTTTATATTCTCAATAATCAGACGTTTTTCCGTTTAAAACTGAAATTTTTACTTCGACGGATTTTGCGATTTTTCAATCGCATAAATTAACGCAAAATTAAGCAAACTCCACAGTGTTCGGAAGAGCTTGCAATTTTTCAAAATGACCAGAGATTGGGCCCAAGAAACACATAACATGACGTCATCAAAACGTGCATTAGGCCAAACCCCTGCTCAGTTCACGTGTCGAACATAAGTACAACTAAAAGGTCTCATTTACCAACAAACATCACTGCACAAGGCCGGGCAAACAATTTTGTGCAATTGCAACTTTGCAAATTCAAGTGGTTTTCCACAAAAAAGCCCAAAAAAATCCACAAGTTGCTTCAGAAATTTTGAAAAAAAAAAAAGCCGCAGCAAAATCGATAGCAAAACTGCACACGTCACAAATCAGACTTCAGACATAATGCTGGACTTAAGCGAGTGTTCAAGGTGGAGTTTGAGTAAAACTCTCAGTTAAACATGATTCCAACTCTGGAGCTCTATCGCAGCTTGTTAGTTTGGGATCCATCCATCCAACCAAACTAGGGAGTCAGCAGGTTGTGAAACATTTGGACATATAAAGACACTGACAAACAGATGTGATAAAACAGATGTGACACCCAGACATGAGGCCTGCCAAGGTTTAGTTAAATGGCTTCCCATTGAGACAGATACCTTGAAAAGATGTGGCTACTGAGGCCTTCAAAATAGAACACAGATACTGTGTAGAAAATAAATGAAACATGCGCATAAGGGGTCTGTTGTTCATTTATAAATAATGGATTAAAATGTGAATGGCAGTTTTATGTGAAACAGCCATCAATAACACAAAGCCACTCATCCTGAGTATGAGCCTACTCATAGTAGTCATGGAGTGGCCAGGTCAGTCGCCGAACTGTGGCTTGAAAGCGTATTAAGTTGAAAGGTCTGTAGAGAGAGAGGAGAGAGAGAGAGAGAGAGAGAGCGCACGAGTGCACAATGGCTGTGAGGTGAGCAGGATGTCAGAGATGATCTGACTGAACAAAGACTGAGATAACAGCGCCACTTTCAACGTGTTTCTATCAAAATGTTTAAGACAGCCCATCGATACATGCCGTCCGTGCTAGTGTTAGGGTTCAAGTTCTGCACGCTTAACCAGAAGCTTGTGACGTGAAATCCGAGGGTTTGGATCAGTTTCTGGGAGAAAAAAAAAAATAAACATTTCAGGCTCAAAATGAGGCAAAAGTCGGCAGACTAACAAAAAGTTGGTCGATATAACGATAATTGTGAGGTCTGACTAACATATTTTTTTTCCGCTTTAGGGTTAAAGCTCAATCTCTGCTCAAAACACGTGCGTCAATCAATCCATTTATTAACTCAGCGTTTGTTATGAAACCTGTAGATTGCAGATATTTTGACACTGCTTTTTTAATCTAGATTTAAACCACTGGCCTTATACCTATCTTAGATATATCTGTATTTGATTGATTTTGGACCGCATAATCATGTGGTAACTGGAATTGCAATATGTCCCCTAAGATGTATTAATGTATTGTAATATACAATACATTACATACAATACAGTATATGTCATATGTTTTTCAACGTTAAGCAACAACTTTTGGTTGGAAATGAAGATTATTATATGATTATTTATGTGAAATATTCTGAAAGTCCAGACACATTGATATGTGTTCTTGGTGAGGTCAAGATCCGATGCAACTCCTCCGCAATCATCGATCCCGTCAGGACAGACTTCTGTAAGCGTTCGTTTTGTTCAACTGACAAGGCCGAGCTGACTGTGTGAGCCTACGTTTAAACAATCAATATTGGTATCAGAAACCAAGTTCACAAGCAAATAGCTACCGGAAATAAAAATATCTTGTATAGAAGACGCACCACATAATTTCAGACTAATAACACACAGCTCTTTTTTTTTTAAAACATGCTTTTTTTTTAATGTTGACATTATGTAGCTTCTGGAAGGAGATATATATTTAACAGAATGGAAGGAGTGTCCATGCTGTACGAGGTTTTCCCTACTATAGAAAGGCTTAGGCCTTTTTATTTGCAGAGCACCTTATGCTGAATGACCGTAAAACCGGCATTTAGGTGAAATACCAGAACGAATGTTAAAACAACGGTGAGAGTTCTGTACGCTGAGGGGGTAAAAAAAACGGAGAATCTGGCAACGGGAGTGAGCTGCCAATAAACAATCAGTGTTTGGATGAATGTTCGTGTGATTGTTCTGGGGCAGAAGCTTAAATCGAAGCTAATTAAACAGCTGATATTTTTCTTTATCGTCACCATGGGATGGTCATTACGACCATCGACTCGGATAAGCAATTTGCAAACCATTGATAAGGTAAACCTCAACAAAGAATAGATTAAGTTCAAACTTTTTTGTTAGGGAGTAATTCTTGAGGAGGTTAATAATACTTCACGATAGCAGATAGGGAAAAGATGAAAACCTGGTCAACGCTGTCCCCCGCAACCACCTGACCTCTCCTCTGTATATTGGAGTTTGCTTGATTTTACACTAATTTCTGCTATTGCAAGATTGTGTAATCCTGGAGGGACTGATAAATACATTATTGTTTATCGTGTTTTTTTTTTGTTTTTTTTTCTAGAACAAACTTTTGTGGCAGAAATGAATTATGAGAATGCCTTCATCATGTATATGCATATGCATAATTGAGAATATATACAGTATGGCACTGCTATCTTAGCTAAAATAACTATCCGCATAAAACGTTGTCCTTATATTGCTTTCCAAATCGCACGTGTGTTACCAAATAGCGTGTAAATTCCTGCCTACCGATGCAGCCTTCTTCCAGCAGTCAGGCATTTATTGACAATATCTTTGAGTGATATTATTTTTTTTTTATTAAAAAAGGTTTACTCCTCATCAACTCAATTATGGGTTTTTTTTCATCATTTTCAACATGGATCCCACTTGCAACTCTATTGTGTGTTGGCACCGAATTAGAGATAATACACACACACACACACACACACACACACACGGTCACACACCATTAATGGTTGCCATAGATGTGGACTTCTGACCTCTCATGAGTAGCTTTATGACATCTGCTTCCACTCAACACTAGACTCTTCAGTAGAAAAAAGAAAAAAAAACTGTTAACCTGCCAAGACTCCATTCACGACCGCAATCAAACACTAATGCATCCGTTGTTCATAGTTTACAAAGTGGCCAGTCTTGTTTCCAGCTACCATGAGTTCAGCATCTGGTTCTGCGTCTGAGGCAGAATAAACTTCCACGTGTCCTCCTCAGACTGACTCAGAGGCACAGTGATAACAGGACTCATTATTCCAAATGCCCTGTGAAGACCAACTCCAGTCCGAGATCATTTTAGGCCAGTTTGTAGAACTGGAGTTTGGAATCCATGCTTACAGATTCCACACCGTTCTGAAGGTGACTCTCTGGGAGACGGCACAGGGGGACGGAGTCAGGGGGAAAAAAAACGAAGAAAAGTGAAGATCCGACATTTTACCATTTTTCCAAACATGGTACTGAGTGCAGCTGCATTAGGATGGACTTCCAACCAGCTTCTATACTATGTTTACACTTCTGAGTTACTTCTAAAACTTCTAAGCTGATTCTTTCGAACTAAATACAAAACTTGTGAACTAATTCTGAAACATCTGAGATAATTCTCAAACTATTTAAACGATTTCTTAAAACGTATGAACCAATTCTAAAACGCATGACCTAATTCCCAATCTTCTGAGCTAATTCTGAAACATCGGAGCTCCTGAATCATCTGAGCTCATTCTAAAACTTCTGAGCTAATTACAAAAACCTCTGGGTAATTTGAAAGCAGCTTTAATTCTAAAACGTCTTCTAAAAATCTCATTCGAACATTTCTGAGCTAATTTCCCAACTTTTGAGCTAAAACTTCTAAACTGATTCTTCTAAACTGATTCTAATTCTGATATGCCTGATCTAAATCTCAAAAAACAGCTAAATCTCTGAGCTAATTAAAAAAAATTCTAAAATGTCTGAAATAATTTACAAAACTTCTGAGATAATTTACATACTTCTGGTCCAATTCTGAAATTTCTGAGCTACTTCTGAGATACTTATGAAATTTCTGAGCTACTTCTGAGCTACCTCTGAAACTTCTGAGCTACCTCTGAAACTTCTGAGCTACTTCTGAAACTTCTGAGCTACTTCTGAAACTTCTGAGCTACCTCTGAAACTTCTGAACTACTTCTGAAACTTCTGAACCATCTCTGAAACTTCTGAGCTACCTCTGAAATTTCTGAGCTACTTCTGAAACTTCTGAGCTACTTCTGAAACTTCTGAGCTACCTCTGAAACTTCTGAGCTACTTCTGAAACTTCTGAGCTACTTCTGAAACTTCTGAGCTACCTCTGAAACTTCTGAACTACTTCTGAAACTTCTGAACCATCTCTGAAACTTCTGAGCTACCTCTGAAATTTCTGAGCTACTTCTGAAACTTCTGAGCTACCTCTGAAACTTCTGAGCTACTTCTGAAACTTCTGAGCTACTTCTGAAACTTCTGAGCTACCTCTGAAACTTCTGAACTACTTCTGAAACTTCTGAACCATCTCTGAAACTTCTGAGCTACCTCTGAAATTTCTGAGCTACTTCTGAAACTTCTGAGCTACCTCTGAAACTTCTGAGCTACTTCTGAAACTTCTGAGCTACCTCTGAAACTTCTGAACTACTTCTGAAACTTCTGAGCTACCTCTGAAACTTCTGAGCTACCTCTGAAACTTCTGAGCTACCTCTGAAACTTCTGAGCTACTTCTGAATCTTATGAGCTAATTCTTAAACTTCTGAGCTACTTCTGAAACTTATGAGCTAATTCGGAAACATCTAAGCTAATTCTGAAACTTCTGAGCTACCTTAGAAACTTCTGAGATACTTCTGAGCTAATTTTGAAACTTCTGAGCTACCTCTGAAACTTCTGATCTAATTCTAAAACTTATGTGCTACATCCGAGTTAATTCTGCTATGCCTGAACGAATTCAAAAACGTCTGAGCTATTCTAAAATGTCTGAGGTCATTTCCAAACTTCTGGTCCAATTCTGAAACTTCTGAGCTAATACTGAAACTTTGGATCTAATTCTGATCTGCCTAATCTAATTCTAAAACCTTCCATTGAAGTCAGTTGTTAGTACACTGTAATTGTAGTCATGGAGTCGAGCTTTTGTTTAATATTTTACCAACACCTCTGAGGAAAACGTTGATTTTATGCAGTGGTTTCATTGGTTTCCACTGTCACTGTGTCTTGACATGGTCCGGATTTAAAGACTTAACAGCACCATGCTAGCTAGTTAACTGTTTATCCCTAGTTACTAGCTAGCTTATGTTTGGCAACCACAGGTACCAGCTGCCATAGTGACAGTGGTCTCATGCTTTTAACTACTTATGATGTGTCGAAAGCACACATTCCCAAGTTTCAACTGAATACAACACTCCAAAATTTTCCGGAAGGTCTAAAGATGAGCTAGGATGAGATAGAACTTTTAGAAACGCTAGCAAAAACGACAACTTTTTATTTATTTATTAAAGAATGACACATCATACATTTTTCTCCCTTTAAAGTTACAGTTAATGTTGTGGGACGTCTGCGAAACAAGTATGTTCACGCTATCACTTACTGCGTATAAACAGCCTCTCCTTGACGTTCTCTACACCTTAATAAGACTGCTGTCGTCGGACTATTTCAGCGAATCTTAGATTGTTCCGTGTCCGTGTGAGTGAGCTGTTACTATAGAAACGCTAACATATTCGAATGAGCGCTTTAATATAAGCCTGTGTTTTGACTTATAGTCGGCACTACTGGCTACGTTTGTGTTATAAAAAATGAAATCACCTTCTGACCAATCAGATTTCAGAATACAGCACTGCTGCGGTGTGTTTATGATTACATCATGAGCACTAGGCATTCGCTTTGAATCCAGTTCAGCTCTGTATTTGGGAACAACGGGGCGGAACAATTTCACCTTTGTAATTTGCCTAACTGGAATGGTTATCGCCCGTGTCAACATTTTGCACCATCTCATAACTCAAACACTCAAAAATCGCTCCCCGCTGTTGCATGTGTAAATAGTAACAGTGCATGGCAATCTGTCAGACACAGGTGAGAGCACACACACACACACACCCAGCGCAGATCATGTTACACACTTGACAGTTTCAAACCGCAGATCAATTGGTGTAACATTTAGCAATTTGGTCAATTTGCTGAGATGTTCCTGAGAGATATAGCATCTAGGGGGGCATGGTGGCTTATTGTTAGCATGTTTGCCTCGCACCTCCGGGGTTGGGGATTTCGAATTCAAGTTTGCATGTTCTCCCTGTGCTGCGGGGGGTTTCCTCCGGGTACTCCGGTCTCCCCCGTCAGTGCAAAGACATGCATTGTAGGCTGATTGGTGACTGGCATTTCCAAATTGTCCACAGTGTGTGAATGTGTCTCCTGCCTTGTGCCCCGAGTTCCCTGGGATAGGCTGCAGTCTCCCATGCGAGCCTGTGTATTATAAGCGGATGGATAACGCATCTGAAAAACAGCCATAGAGGTCCAACAGACACAATAAAGTATCTTCATCCATTCATCTTCAGAACCTGCTTCATCCTGCTGAATCCAGAGCCTATCCCAGGAACACTGGGTGCAAGGCGGGAATACATCCCGGAGAGGTGTCATTTAGAGGCTCCAGTCCACTTATGCATGGGAGGTCGGAGGAAACTGAGGAACCCGGAGGAAACCCATACGGACAGGAGGATAACCTGTGACACTCTGCACAGACAGTAGTAACTTCAGCTCAGGATCACAACCCTGGAGCTGTGAGGAGGCAATGCTGTCAAAAATAAAATCATTAACTCAGCTGGATATTCAGTACATACACGCGTAATACATTAACCAGACCGTTTTCCGTGGATTTCATTGTCTTGCACTCAACGGAAGACTTTCCAATGGATATTCCAACAGATTCAATCCAGGAACAACCAATGACCAAGACAACGTCTCCCTTCCAGACTCGTACATCTGGACTCATATTTATGCATGTGCACGATTGTGGCTGTCTGCTGGATTTGGATTTGGCTTTAGCTCCGGTAATAATCCATCCATATTTCAGTCTTACCTTGGCATTGGAATCCCTGTTTCCCGAAGCCCCTGCATGAGAGAGAAAGACAGAGAGAGAAACACACAGTCACATAGTGATAAGAAACCGGTGCATTTAGACAACTAGATCTCCCAAATCCTTTAATGGGCTTTTAGCTATCAGTTCCTTTCCATGCCGCAAGCAATCTAAGTCGATTAAAAAGACACTGAAGTACAAATAAACAATGTCAATATTTGATATCTGATACGCTTCAAATATTTGATGTGCCCCAGTCTCGGATTTCTCAATGTAACATCAAGCAAATGAGCACTATCACTCGTACAGTCCTGACACACACTCACACACACACACACACACCTGTAGCGTTAGCTCTGCTGATCACACATCTTCTAGTAGATGGATTTGTCATTAACATTAATACAGCGAGTGGAAATAAGGAACGTTAAAGACACAGGACATCATTGTGGCGTTTAAGCTATTTTTGAGCTGTCAAAACAGCAGCATGCTTAAATAAGTAAATCAATCAATCAATCAATCACGTTCAAAATGTTGAAAGAATAGCTATCAAGTGTGATGAGTTGCGAAAACTTTACGTGACAGATCCAATTACCGAGGAAGCGAAATGCAGCACTGTGGTCACATCGATCACATAAACAAAAGCAAAAAGAAAAAAAAACATAGCATGGGGGAACATGAATGTTATTAATGCTCCACGGTTGACTGGAGATCAGAGGTGATGGGAAATTATTTAAGGTAGATTATGGTGATGATGATGGTGTCATGGAACACATGGAATGCACCATGTCCCCAGACTGGGATACACGGTATACTGGAAATGACCAGAACACACGTTTAAAACACCTGGAACACATGAAGAAAATATTGGAACGTTCGAAATGCACTTAATGCGTTGAATACCGAAAACGCCTGGAATACACAAAAGACACAGGGCGTATGGAACACCCGGAACAGTCCGAATGCCTGAACCATCCTGGCAAAAACCCTGTGACCCTAGATACTGCACCATAATGGATGCAAGACAGAAAACAGCCACAACCGACAGAACACACTGAGCATCCAGGATGCCCATAATATACTGTATGGAACTCCAAAACACCACAGTCCTGGATTATGTCCCTGGAATGGAATATATGGAATAGAGAAAATGCCTGGAATCCACAGGAACACACTGTGAAAGAAACATCTGGGGCACACAAAAAGCCAGAACCACCCTGACAGTTTGGACACCAGACGTCACAACGTTCAAAAATTCAACACGGCAGGAGCTCCCCGAAGCCACGGAATCCGAGGTGGTCCTGGAAGGGAATATATCCCGAATATGGGAAAATAATCAGAATACAGAGAAGAGCACCGGAGATACAGAACAGATTCTGGGGAACACTGAATATTATTATGCAACAGAATGTGGCCAGGATAGACGCGACACCCCGAACACCTTGGACACTCGGAATACACACCCTGTGCACTGGAAACGAATACGTGGAATACGGAACAGACCCGAAGACACACCATGGACAGCTTACAGAGAACCCATGCAACACATGAGAACTTCCAAATCCAATCAAATGCACAAAAACATACTAAACAACCGGAAACATGCAGAACACCTAGGAATGCGTGATACATAAATATCTTAAATGATCAGAACACCACACACACACACACACACACACACACACACACACACAAGTTCAACTCTATTGAAAAATATCCCGTTCACTCTCAAAAGTTGTTTCCAAACAAGTGTAACTCTTTCTGATCCCTGCCTGAAGAGGGTCCGATCACACTGTTCGCACCCTGACCACTGCGTCCCCGAGTGTCCGGGCAGCACGGGGGGAAGAAGCCGTGCAGGGTTTACTGACCAGATGAAGTCGGTGCAGTGGCTGCAGAAAGTCGGCTGCTTGAAAAACCTCGCGGTGAATTTGTGGTTCTTCACTTCGTGGACGTTTTTCTGCCTCAATGCCCCTTTCCGGGCAAATCGGTTCACCACGTCCGACATGGACGAGTCGCTGACATCAGCCATGGCACAGTGAAAAAGAACAAAACAGTGTGGAGTCAACAGTAGAATCCCTCGTGCAGCTGATAGAAAGTTGCTGCGAGATGTGTGTGTGTGTGTGTGTGTGTGTGTGTGTGTGTGTGTGTGTGTGTGTGTGTGTGTGAGTGTGTGAGTGTGAGTAAGTGTGTTGTGTTTCCAGCGTAATGCAACAGGCTCGCCGCGATTCCGGAGGCGGAACTCAAGACCGACTCGCGCCCTTCCAGTCGTCACTACTTCTACACGGTGACAGCTCGTGCCGTAACCCTGCGCTTCCTCCTGGCGCTCGTGGTGACGTCACTCCGGTCCACTCTTTAATGGGAGGGATAGAGGCGAGCGAGGACACGTCCTGTGCAGGGAGCGACATCCGGCGGCCGAAGAGCAGCTGTACAAAACCCTAGACTGCTACTGCTGCTACTACTACTACTATTACTACTACTACAACTTCTAATACTTCTTCTTCTTCTTCTTCTTCTTCTTCTTCTTCTTCTACTACTGCTATTAGTACTACTACGATTACTAATACTTCTACTTCTACCTCTACTACTATTACTAATACTACTACTTCTACTACTATTACCACTACTACTTCTACCTCTACTACTATTACTAATACTACTACTTCTACTACTATTACCACTACTACTTCTACTCTACTACTATTACTAATACTACTACTTCTACTACTATTACCACTACTACTTCTACTTCTACTACTATTACTAATTACTACTACTTCTACTATTACCACTACTAGTTGCTACTATTACTATTTCTGCTTCTGCTACTATTGCCCACTACTACTTCTACCTCTACTACTATTACTTGCTACTGCTATAGCCTACTACTACTATGCTACTACAACTACAATGGCACAGCTGTTTATTTCTTCTTCTTCTCTACTTGTTTACTTATTTGCTTACTATCTTCTACTACTGCTGCCTGTATTGGTACTACTGGTTACTACTAGCTGCAAGCTGCTACACTCTACTACTGTGCCACTACTAGCTGCTACTCTTACTGCTATTACTAGTGCTACTGCTACTGCTGCTATTACCACTGCTGCTACTACTTTACTACTATTGCTAATACTGCTACCTACTACTATTGCCACTGCTACGCTACCCTACTACTATTGCCACTACTAGCTATTGCTGCTACTATTACTTTACTAGTACTACTACTTCTGCTCAGCTACCAATATTACTAATGCTACTACTATTACTAATACTGCTGCTACTACTGCTGTTATTGCTACTAAGCTTCCTACTACTATTACTATTACTAATACTACTAGCTACTACTACTATTCTTTTACTAATACTGCTAACTACTACTTACGATTACTACTGTACTGTTACTAATATAGCTTCTGCTACTATTACTATTACTAATACTACTACTACTATTACTGCTATTACTACTACTACTATTACTAATTACTACTACTACTACTATTACTGCTAATACTGCTGGCTACTATTACTGCTACTACTGTTACTAATACTACTAGCTTCTTACACGGTTACTATAGCTACTACTATTGCTATTACTAATACTGGTGCTACTACTGTTGCTAGTACTTGACTACTACTACTATTACTATTGCACAATGCTACTAGCTTTACTATTGCTCTTACTAATCGTCTACTACTATAATACTACTAGTTCTGCTATTACTATTACCAGCACTACTAGTTTACTACTATTGCTATTACTACTACTGCTACAACAATTTTTTTTGCTGTTACTATTGTATTGCTATTACTATTGCTGTTGCTAATGCTAGTACTGATACCGCTGCTGCTGGCTACTACTACTACTACTGCTACTACTGGTACTATTACTAATACTAGTGGCACAGTACTATTACTATTGCTATTGCTGCTAGCTACTGTTACTATTGCCACTGCTGCTTTATAGCTACTACTACTATTACTATTACTATTACTATTACTAATTTTTTTGCTAAACTGGCTCTGCTACTATTTACTACTACTATTACTATTATAATGCTGCTGCTACTGTTGCTATTACCACTACTACTGCTACTACTATTACTAATACTATACTACTACTATTACTATTGCTATTACTATTGCTATTGCTGGTGCTATTGCTGGCTGTATAGCTCTGCTTCTACTGTTGCTATTACTATTACTATTACTAATACTAATACTTCTACTACTATTACTAATACTAATACTGCTACTATTACTAATAATGCTACTTCTACTACTCTTACTACTACTACTTCTACTTCTACTTCTACTACTATTACTACTACTACTACTACTACTACTATTACTATTACTAATAATGCTACTTCTACTACTATTACCACTACTACTTCTACTACTATTACTATTACTATTACTAATACTACTACTACTATTACTACTACTACTACTACTATTACTATTACTATTACTAATACTACTACTTCTACTACTATTCTATTACTAATACTATTACTTCTACTACGATTACTAATACTTCTACTTCTACCTCTACTACTATTACTAATACTACTACTTCTACTACTATTACCACTACTACTTCTACTTCTACTACTATTACTAATACTACTACTTCTACTACTATTACCACTACTACTTCTACTACTATTACTGTTACTAATACTACTACTACTTCTACTTCTACTACTATTACTAATACTACTACTTCTACTACTATTCTATTACTAATACTACTACTTCTACTACGATTACTACTACTTCTACTACTATTACTACTACTATTACTATTACTAATAATGCTACTTCTACTACTATTACTATTACTACTACTACTACTACTACTACTATTACTACTTCTACTTCTACTGCTATTACTAATACTACTACTACTACTATTACTATTACTAATACTACTACTTCTATTACTACTACTACTATTACTAATACTACTACTTCTACTACTACTACTATTACTAATACTACTACTTCTACTACTATTCTATTAATAATACTACTACTTCTACTACGATTACTAATACTTCTACTACTATTACTATTACTAATACTAATACTTCTACTACTATTACTAATACTTATACTTCTACTACTATTACTATTACTAATACTACTACTTCTTTACTATTACTCTTACTAATACGTCTACTACTATTACTAATACTACTAATTCTACTACTATTACTATTAATAATTCTACTAATTCTACTACTACTTCTACTTCTACTACTATTACTATTACTACTACTTCTTCGTCTACTACTATTACTACTACTACTACTTCTACTACTATTACTATTACTGGATAGGCTCCAGGTTCCCCGTGAACCTGAAGACGGAGTAAGCGGTAGAAGATGGATGGATAATAATAATAATAATAATAATAATAATAATAATAATAATAATAATAATAATAATAATAATAATAATAATAATAGTAAAAGAATGAGATGGTTATAAAGATCAATCAGTGCATGTAAAGGTTATAATTATTAGAAAATATTTTTAACACATTTTTAAAAATCTGATAAACTACTTCAGTTACATCATAAATATAATTTCTTTACCATTTACAGTACTTGTTATGAAGAATTAAAGGATATACAGTTAGGGGAATTTTTTATTATTATTATTAACCAAAAAAACTATATATTCATCAGCATAAACTAATCGTTTGGGTCTCGCATGTAACCCTGTTCCGTGAGAAGGGAACGAGACGTCTTCAGCATAACACTATGGGAGCACCTGTCCCACGAACGGCATCTGAAGCTTGTGTAAAATCATGCCTATTTATAGGCCTGCCATTATCAGGTAACGTGGCAATTAAGTGCGTCGCGTGATATTAATATGGCACCTGTGAACTGCACCATCAGCCTTTATTATCTTCAGCAAAAGACTGCATGTCAGTTGTTTGAGTTAAGAAACAAAAAGACGCTTCATTTCCTCGCTATCTTTTCTCAAAATCTCAGAACTTTTCTATCCCTTTAAAAAAAGTGAAGAAAAGACAAAGGAATGAGCGAGAGAGAAAAATATGAGTGAGAGCAGTCAGGTAGTGTGTTACGGCTTGCTCCCGTTTCATCACGGGGAATAATGCACACTTTCTGGCTGAAGTGTCTAGGTATGTAGCATGCGATGACAGCCTCGCATGCTTTGATCATTCAGCTGGCAGGATGCAATGCTCAGCATATTGCGGATGCAATAATGAAGTTCTACGCAGATCACCGACTTGATTTAAAGAAAATCATAAAGTTAACCTCAGACTACGTCTCTGTCATGTTAAGTAAACATAATGGAGTAACCGCAATACTGATACGACAGATACAACTTACGGAGCAACACTGTGTTTGCTCATAGAGAGGATTTGTGAATTGATGATGCTTGATCAGGTGTGTATTACGAACCCGGAGGTGAGGCAGAAGCAGGTGCAGATCAGTGTCTTTATTTTCAAAACAGCAGACAAAACACAGGACACGGGGTCTACACTGGACAAGATTAACAAGGTTAAACATAGAACTAAAGTCAAGGCATGGAACGAGAGCAGGACATGAAAATAAGACTGCTTAGCATGCGTAATGCATTCACCATTACTTTCAGTTATACGACTAATACTGCGCGAAGTACAAAGTAACACGAGGGCTTTAAATAGCTAACATAATCAAGCTGGAACACAGACAGCTGGGGTAACCAAGCATCAACCAATGCTTGAACAGAAGCAGGACCAAAACCAAAACCAAGGCAAGTGTTCTCTCTACAGCTCTCTACAGCTGCTCGTGCATGTCGACGCCACAGTGCCATCTGCCGGCGGGAGTGTAACGGTGTTTCATTGTTGAAGGAAGTGGAAACACTGCTTAGAACAGTTGATTCACTATTTAGTAGGTTTTCTGTGAAGAAAAGCAAATGTTGAGCTGGCAAAGGTTTTAGAGGTGGATTCACTGTCTTTCAGACCCTTGATTGATGTACGTTGGCTGTCACGTTGCCAAGCAGGAAATGCTTGGATCTTGTTCCACTTCACTACCAAGTGACAGTGCGGTAAATACAGAGGAAATTATTCTGTTTGTCCATAAGGTGTGACCATCTTGTAGCTCGATTTCCTGAAGGTGAGCTTAACGAATGGTCTGCTTTAAACCCACTCGATTTTGATCATGGTACAGATGAAGTAACCAGCCTGACAGAGAAGTTCTAAGGCATTTTAAAATAAATGGACAAGACTGGCACAGAGCGTATCTGTCAGCAATACAAGAATTTCAAGTTCACTATTAAAGAAAAACGAAAGATGGAAGATGGGACAGTTGCCGAGATGATAACCTGGACAGTGAAAAGTGAAGAGTTCACTGAAGCTTGTAGAGTTGATTGACATTTGTGGTACATTCCAAGCATCTAGTGTAGCCTATGAGAGCGGTTTCAATCTGATGGATCCAGTCTACACTAGCAGAGGGCGTTATAAATCTGGACAAGGTCTACAACCATTGGAAAGCAGACAAGAACAGACAGGAAAAGTTTTAAGATAAATATATTTTAGTATTAATATATATATATATATATATATATATATATATATATATATATATATATATCTCAAAGCAGCATCTACAGTGAGGGAAAGAAGTATTTGATCACTGTATGTTAGTTACCAGTACAGTCACAGAAGAAATATTTGCTGAAGTTGCTCAAAGTTTTGAAATTTGCGCTCAGATAAATTTTTATTTGCTCAATGCTGTAAAAAAATTAAAAAATAAAATAAAATAAGAGGGAACATTGACCACAATTACACTTTTTAAGCAAAACAGTTCCCAAAAAGTAGATTGTTATTTTTAAAAGAACTTAGTTTCAAAGAACGTCTTGACATTTGGGACTCCAAGTTTTGAACAACAAAACTTTCAGTTCATCCACACTAGAGCATCAATAATCTGCTAATATCTTCTCCACTGCATCCCATTCATGCTTTATAGGGTTTCATTCAGGGTTCTTTCAAAAGGTGACTGGTTTGCATTGGATCATTATCCTGCTTTAAAAAAAATCCACTTCTGTCACGTGAATAAATTCTTGACTGATTCCTCTGAGTTCATGAGTTCAAAAATATAGGAAAAACAGCCCCAGCCATCTCCAAACTTCATAGCACCCTTAATGCAGTTTGATTGGATTTCTTCTCCTGGGTTTCTCCAAGCAAACGCTGTACCATCACCTCCACCCAAGTATAATTTAGATTCATCTGAAAATAAGACTTACTTTCTGTCTTTTCGTGCATGTTCTTTTGCAAATTTCATCATTGCTTTCTTATTCTTGATGCTGATGAATCATTTCTGCTGCATTACCCTCCTTCTGGAGCCATGCTCGTTGATTGTATTTCAAATAATTTGCGCAAAAAATTGCATCTGGTTATTCCAATTGTTCTGGGAAGCAGTTTCTCAATTTTTTGACTTGAATTTATTCACAATTATGCCTGGACATTGTCTGTTTTCATTCAAAAGTCCTTCATCTTTGAACCTGTTTACATCATATCCAACTGTATAAGAAGGAAGATTTAGGTTTGGGGGTTTTTTTTGCTGATCCGGAAAATAGTGTGGTCTTTTATCAAAACATCCCTCTTTGTAGTAATTTTTGCAATTACTTTGATCTTTTCATCTAGTCCCAAGATCATTAATAATCAATTACATTTACATTTATTCATTTAGCAGACGCTTTCATCCAAAGCGACTTACAAATAAGCAAAGCGATATATCAAGCAGGGAACAATACAATTACCTTTCATTTCTTACAGGTGCCCTTAGGAACTAAATGGTATAGTTCATCACATGAGCTATTGCTTGCTAAGTGTGCTTGTGGTATCTTTCTTTAATGTAGTGAAATTCATATTTTAGTAAGTGTGGCTAAACTGTCCAAATACTTTTGGGCGGCCACTGTATACTACACAGAGGCCAGATTTGCACATGGGGTTTGTCTGTCTCCAAAAAAACAGGTATAAATTAGTGTTATGGGTGTTGCTTCGAACTTTACAGTCAGCATTGCCAAGTGCATGGTTTTCCCACATAACTGGGATACTTATAAATGACCAGGCTGTCTAGCCCATGATTTGTTACCTGATTGTGATCACCTGTTCTATGTTACTCCTTGATTATGTCTATGATTATGTCTATGAATACAGTGGTGTGAAAAAGTGTTTGCCCCCTTCCTCATTTCCTGTTCCTTTGCATGTTTGTCACACTTAAGTGTTTCGGAACATCAAACCAATTTAAACAATAGTCAAGGACAACACAAGTAAACACAAAATGCAATTTGTAAATGAAGGTGTTTATTATTAAAGGTGAAAAAAAATCCAAACCATCATGGCCCTGTGTGAAAAAGTGATTGCCCCCTAAACCTAATAACTGCTTGGGCCACCCTTAGCAGCAACAACTGCAACCAAGCGTTTGCGATAACGTGCAATGAGGCTTTTACAGCGTCCTGAAGGAATTTTGGCCCACTCATCTTTGCAGAATTGTCCTAATTCAGTTACATTAAAGGGTTTTCGAGCATGAACGGCCTTTTTTAAGGTCATACCACAACATCTCAATAGGATTCAGGTCAGGACTTTGGCTAGCACCCCAAAGTCTTCATTTTGTTTTTCTTCAGCCATTCGGTGGTGGACTTGCTGGTGTGTTTAGGATCATTGTCCTGCTGCAGAACCCAAGTTCGTTTCAGCTTGAGTACACGAACAGATGGTCGGACATTCTCCTTCAGGATCTCTTGGTAGACAGCAGAATTCATAGTTCCTTTTATCACGGCAAGTCTTCCAGGTCCTGAAGCAGCAAAACAGCCCCAGACCATCACACTACCACCACCATATTTTACTGTTGGTATAATGTTCTTTTTATGAAATGCAGTGTTCCTTCTACGCCAGATATACTTGGACACACACCTTCCAAAGAGTTCCACTTTTGTCTCATCGGTCCACAGAATGTTGTCCCAAAAGTCTTGGGGATCATCAAGATGTGTTGTGGAGAAATTGAGACGAGCTTTGATGTTCTTTTTGCTCAGCAGTGGTTTTCTCCTTGGAGCTCTGCCATGCAGGCCATTTTTGCCCAGTCTTTTCCTGATGGTGGCGACATGAACGCTGACCTTAACTGAGGCAAGTGAGGCCTGCAGTTCTTTGGACGTTGTCGTGGGGTCTTTTGTGACCTCTTGGATGAGTCGTCGCTGCGCTCTTGGGGTAATTTTGGGCGGCCGGCCACTCCTGGGAAGGTTCACCACTGCTCCATGTCTTCGCCATTTGTGGATAATGGCTCTCACTGTGGTTCGCTGGATTCCCAAAGCTTTGTAAATGGCTTTATAACCCTTTCCAGACTGATAGATCTCAATTACTTTCTTTCTCAATTGTTCCTGAATTTCTTTGGGTCTCGGCATGATGTGTAGCTTTTAAGGATCTTCTGGTGGACCTTACTGTGTCAAGCAGCTCCTATTTAAGTGATGCCTTGATTGTGAACAGGTGTGGCAATAATCAGGCCTGGGTGTGGCTAGAGAAATTGAACTCAGGTGTGGACAACCACAGTTATAGTATGTTTTAACAAAGGGGGCAATACATTTTTCACACAGGGCCATGATGGTTTGGATTTTTTTTCACCTTTAATAATAAACACCTTCATTTACAAATTGCATTTTGTGTTTACTTGTGTTGTCCTTGACTATTGTTTAAATTGGTTTGATGTTCCGAAACACTTTAGTGTGACAAACATGCAAAGGAACAGGAAATGAGGAAGGGGGCAAACACTTTTTCACACCACTGTACATTGCTTGGATTTTTTTGTGTGTGTATGTGTGCGTGTGCACGTGTGTGTGTGTGTGTGTGTGTGTGTTGTCTTAGAGATCTGATCGATGTGCATTCCAGTGCTTTTGCTTGGAAAAACATGGATGCCAAGAGCAATGTCATATCTGACATATAAAGAAGATCTACATTAATTATATGTTTTAGCAAAAAGCAGCCACGTACAGTGGTGCTTGAAAGTTTGTGAACCTTTAAGAGTGTTCTATATCTCTGCATAAATAAGATCTAAATCATTATCAGATTTTCACACAAGTCCTAAAAGTAGACAAAGAGATCCAAATTGAACAGACGAGACAAAAATATTATACTTAGTCGTTTGTTTATTTATTTATTGATGAAAATGATCCAATATTACATATCTGTAAAAGTATGTGAATCTCTAGGATTAGCAGTTAATCTGAATGTGAAATTAGAGTCAGGTGTTTTCAATCAATGGGAGAATGTGTACAAATTGGGGAAATTCAAGACCATTGTTACCATACCGAGGAGCGGTCAACCAACAAAGATCACTCCAAGAGCAAGACGTGTAATAGTCCGCAAGGTCACAAACGAACCCAGGGTAACTTCTAAGCAACTAAAGGCCTCTCTCACATTGGCTTCATGTTCTTCATGTTCATTTTCGTGAGTCCACCACCAGGACAACACTGAACATCAATGGTGTTCATGGCAAGGTTGCAAGGACAAACCAGAAGGCTACTGGAAAAATGTTCTGTGGATGGATGAGACCAAACTAGACACTATTATGCTTGGAGAAAGGAAAATACTGTATTCTATCATAAGAACCTTATCCCATCTGTGGTGGTTGTAGTATCATGGTTTGAGCCTGTTTTGCTACATCTGGGCCAGGAAGGCTTGCCCTCATTGATGGAATATTGAATTCTGTATTGTACCAGCAGGTTCTAAAGGAAAATGTCAGGATATCTGTCCGTGAACTGAATCTCAAGAGGATGTCGGTCATACAGCAAGTGTTGACTTAAGCACACAAGTCATTCTACCAATGAATGGTTAAAGAAGAATAAATTAATGTTTTGGAATGGCCAAGTCAAAGTCTTGACCTTAATCCAGTAGAAATGTTGTGGAAGAACCTGAAGCAAGAAGTTCATGTGTTGAAACCCACCAATATCCCAGAGTTGAAGCTGTTCTATACTGAGGAATGGGATCAAATTCATCCAAGCCGATGTGCAGGACTGATCAACAGTCACCGGAAACATTTATTTGTACTTATTGCTGCACAAGGGGGTCACACCAGATACTGAAAGCAAAGGTTCACTTATGCTATTGTACTTCCCGGTTTTGACCCATGCTTGTTTTCACACTGAATATATATTATCTTTGTGTGATGTCTGCAAGTGCTTTGACCCATGCCAGGTACACTGATTACATTAATTACATACTGTTGGTTGGACCTAAATTAAATGCACTTGTGCCCTCATTCCCCTGCATGCTACATTATCTTACCGCAAATTTCATCATGGAACAAAGACGTGTTTGGTGTCTGGAGATTTTCTTCTTTTAGTTTTGCTATGAGTCTTATGGATTTTTTTTTTCTTTCCAAAATAGATAGAAATAGATAGAAATATGTGTTGTGTGGTGTACTGTAACAATAGTAATGCTGCCATCTTGGACAACTGGAACTACTGTTTCCTAAATGCAATTTGATGTCAGTCCACCTTTTAGACCCTGTCTACTAAAGCCTCAAGGAGGAATTATACTGGAAAACTGGAGGTTTTTGCAAAAACAGGGAGTCAAAGTTACATTTCTACATTAAACAAATGTCGTGTTCTGACCTTTGAGCTCAGGACAGATTTGTCATTTGAGTCAGACAGAACAGCCAAATAACAAATAACTGTTCAACAGTGCCACAATGATATTGTAAATAAAGATATTTATCTGTAAGTGCTCATGACATTTTTGCTGATCTAACACACTCTGAAAAACTTCCAATCTCATGCCTTGAAACGCGAATAGACGAATAAGCTGTTGCTGACACAAACAGCTTTGACTGGTTGTGTAAGACTCAAGGGAGGAGGAAAGGAGTGTACAAACAGTCAGAAGGTCAGAGATTTCTGAATGCTGGTAAAAGGCGGTGGCCCCCTTTGTCCCCCCATCCCCCCCTTTTTTTAAAAAAAAATTAAAAAAAAACCACCAAAAAAAAGGTTGTTTTTTTTACAACAAAAAAAAAAAAAAAAAAAAAAATAAACACGTGCTTTTTTTTTTTGCCCGGTGCTGCTTATATTTCATACGTGGCTGCTCACAGCTGAAACATCAGACAAAGGTAAAGTAAACCACTAACTTCTGATTGATGGATTTATGACTGACTGAATGTTTTATTGACTGGGGGAATAACTTGTGCACTAGGCAGCAATGAAACAGTATTTCTAGTAACCAGGTAAACAGGGACAGTTTTTTTTCTAAGAAATATTTAATCCATAAATAGAATTTACCGAAATCCAGATGTAGATTTTGATATCTAATGAGGAAACCAGGAAATCATTGTGATTAACCTGCTAGGATGAGCATCTTTATAATTACAGCAGCAGTCCTTAGGTACACATCTACAGTATTCAGGTTAGATCATCTGCTAGATCTTCCAGAGGGGAAGACTTGGGCATAAACTGTTTTGTCAAGTGCTAAGCTGTAGTCCATGTGGGAACATTCACAGTAGCAGAAAGTGAGTAAAAAGTACAGACGCTTCATGCCGAAGTAGAGTGTTGAGATGAATCAGGCAGTGCGTGTGTGTGCGTGTGTGTGTGTGTGTGTGTGTGTGATGATTTAGAAATGCAGTTTTGACAATCCTAAATTTTTAGATATAACTTTCCTTTTCTTGTTATCAACATTCATGGGTCCAGTGCAGAATTAAAGACACCAGCAACATGTTTTTGCTTCGAGACGACATTTTGCTTAAGGGGAAAATGGAGCAAGTTTTATCTGAATTGTTAGCATTACTTATATAAGTTCATTATTTCTTTCTTTCTTCCGTAATCTATTTGTTTTCCTACTTAATGATTAGGGGTGTAATGACGCACAATACTGGCATCACAATTCACAAATCAATTCAATTCTCAGAATATTTTGAACAAAATTTTAGTTAAAAAAATTTCTGCGCAGAACTAAGTCAAAAATGGCTATGAACAGAGGTTTAGTATTGTAAAAAGGCTTGCCATATCTTAAAAATATGTAAATAAAAAAATGTATAAATTCTCCCAAAAATGTGATTGAATTAACAAAGTCTCTGACCTGGGGAAAATGATTGACTGAAACATAATAAGCTCCATAGCAATGTCTCAGGTGTTATTTAAACCAGAAAAGAGCTCCAAAGTAGGCTAAAATGCCCTAGGAATACCTTTATTGGTGTGTGTGTGTGTGTGTGTGTGTGTGTGTGTGTGTGTGTGTGTGTGTGTGTTCCAGTGTGTTCCCGGCCTCCTGAGGAGGATGGCACAGAACTGAGTGGAGGACAGCTATTTTTCGAGCCAGGAACAGAGGTTACACTGTCATGCATACAGGGCTACGCAAGCACTGGGGGGTCACGCAAAATAACCTGCAAAAGTAATGGAGAGTGGACCGAGCTGCAGCTGAAGTGCTCCCGTGAGATAAAGCACACTATACACAAACATGTACCGACTAGAGAATTGATCGATCTCATTTTTATGGTTATATTTGTAATCACATGCAAAATCTCCCTCAAACTGCATCCAGTTTTTCAGTAATGTCACACAAACTTCACAGATGGTGTGCATTATTACTCCATTTTATCTGAATATGTCATGCTTGAGGTTGAGATGGATGCTAATGCATTTAATAATATACAAAACAAAACACAAAACAAGACTTCTAGAACATGTGGCAAGGAACAAATAAAGAAACATGAAACAAGCACGAGCATAACATCATATAGATAGACAGACCAAACAACGCAAGACCACTACTGCAGTGCAGAACGTGACTATTTATACACCAGTGTTAATGAGACATAACGTGAAACAGGTGAATCAAGACATGTATTCCCCAAACAGGGAATCGTAGTCTCTAGTCCTTCTCCACTATTTACATGAAGATCCAACCCACTTAACGTACAGCTCCTGAAGCGCGTAATCAGTTCAGGTCTGGGTCCTGGACCACCAGACCAGATGTCCCTAAGCATGTCCGAGTTCAATTGTGTGTCATCCCTCATGGGCCTGGACAGAGGATGCTTGAAGTGTTCTCTGAGGCTCAGATGTGGGTCGGTCTCTTCACATAAAGATGACGTGATATTCCTGGCCTGGCTTGAGCGTGGAGCGACAGCTACTGCACAGTCAGCTGGGGGAACAAAGCTCAAGGCAAAGCCCAAGGGGGAGTAACGTTCATTATGAAGATGGTGGGGGGTGGGGGGGTGGGGGGTTGGACGACACACGGCACTCTCTATGAGGCCAGAGGGGGGAATAAAGTTCTCTGCGAGGCCAGAGGGGGGAGCAAAGTTCTCCGTGAAGCCACAGAGAGGAACGATGCTCTCCACGAAGCATGAGGGGGAAGCAATGTCCTCCATGGAGCAGGGAGGAGGAGTGACATATGGCACGAAGCAGAGAAAAGGAGTGATATCTTCAGCAGAGCATGGAGGCAGAACGATGTCCTCAGCCGTGGAGGAAGTTAGAGCGACGTCCTCAGCCGAGCAGAATAGTAGCACAACGTCCTCAGCCGAGCAGGACGGTAGCGCGATGTCTTAAGCCGAGCAGGATTACACAGTGACATTCTCGACCGAGTCTATTCCACAATTTTACTGTGCATCTGTGGAAATAATTCAGGAAGAAAGAAGCCAATATGTGCAAACATAGGCAGTGTCACATGTAGTGTACAGATAGAGCAAAAATTAAGTGAAGCAACGGTGCTGAAAATAGAAGAAAGCAGGAGGAATGCAAAAAGTTTTTATCACAGCCCGTGAAGTGTTTTAAATGAACAGATTTTGCCTTTGGTGTTATGGCAAATTGCATTTATGCGGGTGCTAATGGCTCTAGGATTACAGCCAAAGAAAAGTGAGGCTGGGACAAGGAGCAAGGTTCATTCCCTCCCTCCCTCTCTCCCTCCCTCTCTCCCTCCCTCTCTCCCTCTCTCCCTCTCTCTCTCTCACAATCACTCACTCTCTCTCTCTTTACTTCATTCCCACCTGAAGCTCTGCTGACCTGCTCCCAAATAAAGCAGTTGGTGAGTATAATGTCACATGATGATAGTGGGCCTTTCAGATGTGGATTCAAGTTCAGGGCTACTTCAAGTAAATATGTTTAAATATTACCAAAATTAAAAAAAAGAAGAATATTTTAATAATCTGCTGTCATATTCTTCCATACAGTCACTTAATGTTTGCTCTTGGTTAGTGGTCACAGTGAAATAGACCTAATTTATTAATATAGGCCTAATATCAAGATTTATTTCATAATATTAATATTATAAAATAAAATGTATTATTATTATATCATTAAGTCCGCCCCTGAGGTGGAGTAGGAAGGTGGAACGATGTCCAAAGAGTAGCCTGGTGTAGTGACGTCCAGAGCAGGGAAGTAAAGCGGAGCTCTTGGCCACACAAGGAGGTGGCGCAACGTACTCAGCTGAACAGGGAGACTAAGTGGCATCCTCAGCTGAACAGGGAGACTGATTGGCGTCCTCAGCTGAACAGGGAGACTAAGCGGTGTCCTCAGCTGAACAGGGAGACTAAGTGGCATCCTCAGCTGAACAGGGAGACTGATTGGCGTCCTCAGCTGAACAGGGAGACTAAGCGGTGTCCTCAGCTGAACAGGGAGACTGATTGGCGTCCTCAGCTGAACAGGGAGACTAAGCGGTGTCCTCAGCTGAACAGGGAGACTGATTGGCGTCCTCAGCTGAACAGGGAGACTAAGCGGTGCCCTCAGCTGAACAGGGAGACTAAGCTGTGTCCTCAGTTGAACAGGGACCCTGAGCAGCATCCTCAGCTGAAAAGGGAGACTAAGCGGTGTCCTCAGCTGAAAACGGAGACTGAGCTGTGTCCTCATCTGAAAAGGGAGACCGAGCAGCATCCTCAGCTGAACAAGGGAGAGACTGAGCAGCGTTTACTCAGCTGAACAGGGAGAGAGTGAGTGGCATCATCAACTAAAAAGGGAGACTGAGCAGCATCCTCAGATGAACAAGGGAGAATGAGCAGCGTCCTCAGCTGAACAGAGAGAAACTGAGCAGCATCCTCAGTTGAACATGGGAAACTGAGCAGCGTCCTCAGCTGAACAGGGAGACACTGAGCAGCGTCCTCAGCTGAACAGGGAGACTAATCAGCGTCCTCAGCTAAACCGGGAGACTGAGTGCCGTTCTCCGTTGACTCGGCAGGCTGAACAAGATCCACAGTGGGGAGGGAGGCAGATCAACATCCTTAGTGGGGCAGGGAGGGTATGAGATGGTTTCAGCCTGGTTGGGCGACTCCTTTTTGATATATGCCCTGAGGGAGTACTGAGACTGAGTGCCATTCCTGATTGGCTTTGATCCGGGATAATCTCCCTCTTTCTCCCACCTCGGTTTTTCCCTTTCAAAAGGGGCCTCTTGGACGCTGAAAAGATCTGTTGCATCCATTTTATCGGGTCTTGCGTTCTGTCATGCTTGAAGGTTGAGATGGATGCAAACACAGAACTGAAGTTGAACATTTAATAATGTACAAAACAAAACACCAAACAAAACTTCTAGAACGTCTGGCAAGGTACAAACATTGAAACATGAAACAAGCACGAGCATAGCATGATACAGGTAGACCGACCAAACAATGCAAGACCACTAGTGCAGTGCCCAAGGTGACAATATATACACCAGAGCTAATGAGCCAAAACTTGAAACAGGTCAATCAAGACATGTGACTAGGTGCAGTGGCTGATGGGAATCGTAGTCTCTAGTCCTTCTCCACTTTTTACATAACAGAATACAATTTAGCATCATTATTCTCCAAGGATGGATAAATATGCAAAGTATATAGATAATAATGTATTTTCATCCTGAACTTAAAAATGAGAGAGATGGCGAGGAACAATAAACTATGGTTTATAGCTACTAACAGGAACTAACATGTTTTTGCAAACATTCTATAACATTAACTCAAAACATAACTATAAATGGATTTTTTTTTTTTTTAAAAGGTGCTCTTTTTAAACCATTTTGTAATTTGGAAAATTGCTGTGGTATAAGAATAAATGAAAGAATAATTAAATTATTTTACTTTATTATAGGAATCATGTCGAGGCATCACACCACCCCGTTGTTGATTGTTTTCCTATAAACAGCATGCACCATTAAGATGTATTACTTACTTACTCAACCATTCTTTAAAACCAGTATCAGATAAATATTCCTATGCAACAGAACACGCACATGTGACACACATACATGAAATAAACCTTTGATCCCACTCTTATGGTGCAGTCATATTAGGCCTTGCTGTGTTTACTTTTTGAGACATCTGTCAACACAGGCTTTGGTGTTTCTCCCAGTGCTGTCATACTCACTAAAGCTCAGTTTCAGCTCAACTTATCAAGCATGCTTTGATTTCCTCCACACAAGGCGGTTTTATATAAGCAATAATCAGTACAAATTAGTTACATGCATGTACGCCACATGCACGCACACATGCTACGCACATGCAGATTCCCATGGTGTGAGTTTTATTATGCTGTAATCTTCTCACACAGCAAAGCGGTGTCCGGTTCCTGAACGCCCGGCGAACGGAAAAGCGGACTTCAACAAGATTATTTACAAAAGCGTCATCACATATTCCTGCAATGAAGGGTGACTGCATTTCACTGTTCATATTGCTTCACATCATTTTATGGAATCTTGTATGTATTTCGTGTTTTTATTTTTGATGTACAGACGCCCTGTGCCGCAAAAAAAAAAAATATTGAAGTGCTATGCCATTTATGAAACATTTAGGAAAGGAGTCTCCAGTGCCAGTGCTTTGATAAAGTAAATTTTGAACTGCTGTGACATCATTTAAATTTCATATCTCATTTTTTCGACTTAGTAACTTGTTATTTCAAGATGTCACTATTGACATGTTGATAAGGCGAAGCTTTGGTTGATATGGTGAGGAGACATTTATTTGTCATCATCTGTGGAAGGAGTCTCCAGTGTCAGCAATTTATAACAGTAAGGTTTGAAGTGCTATGTCATAATTTCATATGTCAATATGGATATGTTATTGATATGGTGCTGGTTTCTGTAAGTAGACATTCATTTGACATTTATGAAAGGAGTCCACGGTGTAAGCAGTTTATAATAGTCAGAAAGCTTGATTATTTCAAATGGTTATCTGATTATTTTGACTGAAGAACTCATTAGTTAAAAAATATATCATTACTGATATATTGTTAATATTGTGAAGCTGTCGGTAAGTAGCCATTTATTTAACATGTAAGGAAGGAGTCTCTAGTATCTGTCACGGTCTTCGGTTGGTACGGAAACAGAAGCGGGTGTCAGGTGGATAACGTGAATGTAGGGAAGTTCAAAAGACGTAGTCGTAATGCAGGCAAAGGTCAGGCGATCGGGCAAACAAAACAAACTAGGATAGGCAGAGAGCGTAGTCGTAGATGGGAAACTAAGGTCGAGAAAAACGAGAAGACAAACTAGAGACATAAGGCTTGGCAACGCAGAGAACAAGGTAACTGAACATATTCAGAGTTCTGAGTGAATGACTGCTAAATACTTATGGAGAGAGTATGTGTGTGATTAGTGACTGGTGTGACTGATTAGAACTCTGGGGATGGAGAGCGCATGCATGCGTGAGAGGTGAGTGTCGCTTCTTGGGAGTCCTGATCAGGCTGAGCTATGCTATGAATTAACTTAACATCTTGTTATATTTGGCTTAATAACTTGTTATTTCAAGATAGTGTATCATTATTGACATGATTACATCATGTCAATATGTATCAATATATTGTTGATACAAGTAGACATTTATTTCATATGTATGGAAGGAGTCTCCAGTGTCAGTGCGTTCTAACAGTCAGTAGGTTTAGAAGTGTTTCAAGTTATCGTCTATTCATGACAATTTTATATCATCGTTTCTAATTCATATATACTATTAATATAGCACTGAATTAATCTAAGGAATTATTATCAATAAGAATACTTTGTTAAATATTACCTTTCTTATTCCATATGCTGTTTCTCAGATCGTAAGTAAGCCAAACATTGCTGAGGCATGGTATGATCAAAATGACTGTCATGACCATTATGGGATTCTGTCAGTTTAAGTGTTAGGAGTCAATGTAATGAGATACTGACTTGACATAATGGGTTATGAAGTCAAATGAAAATAATAATTCAAAACACCAACATAATATCTTACGATTTAAGTGAAAGTAACAAGACATTAAGTCAAATTAATGATGTTGCAACATTTCAACGTTGTTGTCCCCCACACCACAACTTGTGGTTCCGAGCTTCTGTACTCATGAAGGCTATATTACAAATATTCATTCAAATATTCCAGATGCAACTGGAAACACTTCCATGTCTGAAAAGAACAGCCGTTTTGACTCAATCGAATAGAAAATGATGCTATGCTCTGGTCTTCTCATTGTGTATATAACATCATCCTGGTGTTTATTTGTGTGTGTTTAGATATGTCCTGGTTGGAGCCAATTCCAGTGAATGCTTATACACAGGCCAGTGGAGTGACTCCACCCCACAGTGTGAACGTACGCCAACACATTAATCATGACCAAACCAACCAGGCTGAACTAAAACCCAATGTCCAGCATCACAGTCTAATCAGCGTTCTGTTTTTATTCCCCCAGCTGTTACTTGTGGTCTTCCGCCTATTCCACCTAACGCAAAAATCGTGTATGACAGGTATTTCGAGGGGGACACCGTAGTGTTCGGTTTTGGAGGGCTCTATGAGTGTATGCCTCCCATGGTTCTCGTTGGTGATAGAAGAACCACTTGCACTGCTGACGGCACATGGTCGAAACCACCAGAGTGCAAGTGTGAGTATGAAATACATCCACATCCTGAATGATAAAAACAAGTCTTTTTATCAGACATGATCCCACAGCGCTGTTGAATTCTCAAAACCGATTAGTCATAAGATGTTCTTTAAGTGTTCTAAAATCTCTGACTGTATTGCTGGCTGGAATCCAAAGCATAGGTTCCTTCAGACACTAAATAGGCTGATTGATGCCATTTGTTGTTAAGGGGAAGATCAGGTTTCAGTACCTTTTTCACCAAACCATCCCTTTAACCACTGAGATACTTTCATCCTTTTTTTCCCTCCCTTTGTGCAGTGGTAATGTGCCCTGTGCCCTTACCAATAGAGAATGGCTTTCTGTCATTTGCTGAGCTGCGAAAGCATGGGTATAATGAAAAAGTCAAATATGGCTGTCACAGTCCCTACATCCTTGATGGACCTGCGGAGGTTAGATGTGAAGAAACTGGCTCGTGGTCTACAATTCCTGCATGTATTGGTATGCTGTTGCACACACACACACACACACACACACACACACACACACACACACATCTCCTCCATAAACTCTACTCACTAGGGGTATAATGCAATGCTGCTATCTAAACTTACATTTACATTTATTCATTTAGCAGACGTTTTTATTCAAAGCGAATTACAAATGAGAAAATACAAGCAAAGCGATATACCAAGCAAGGAACAATACAAGTAGTGCTACTATACAAGAGCCATTAATTGAGTTCCAGAAGAAATTCTATCTGTATCTGTTTCTGTTAAGTTCTCCAAATATCTATAGCTTAATCTGGATTTAAACTCAAACTAGGCACAGCTTAAGCCAAAGGGTTGTTTTAGACTCGTGAAGACAGCAAGTCATGCTACCTCACATGGCAGTGTAACATACCCAGCGGATTGACCTTCTTCTGCATTCATGAGCTCACAGACGCCCACAATGAGCTAGTGCCGCTGTGATTGACAGTGGAGTAAGGGTGTGCCCACAGAACTCGTCTTTAGCTTGTTCTACTAACAAACTAGTCGCCTAATTTAAACATCCACGACCAGGCAGTTACTAAGGATGCTGTAAATAACTATCTGACGGCTCATTTATGTCTGTATGAAAGTAAAGACCTACCACGCACACAACGTTCTTGTTTATTTGTGTGATCCCAGTCTTGAAACACCTCAACTAAATGCCTTCTGAGTGTAACCGAATATGAATAGATTATTCAGATGTTCTAAACGAACACAAATATGAAGCGCAGGCAGAGTATTTAAATGTATTTATTTATTTATTTGACATGCTTGCCAGCTTCAGGGACTGGGATGCTGAGGAACGAAACAACAACAACAAAAAAAGTCACACAAGCATGTGGTTTTTCCTTTAATGTTGAACTTTAAAGAACGCGCTGAAGCTTGTGGGGGAGGATTGCAAGGTTTTAGCACAAAAAGACTTTGGCCAAAATGTTCGGACACTAGGAGCGTGGGTCTTTCTTCTTATTCTCGGTCTTTTTGTGGGAAACCAGTAAACGGTGGTGTAGATTTCCGAATTTGCAGTACACTATATGGAAAAACATTTTGTGGACACCTCACCATCACACCTACGTATATGTGGGTCTTCCTGAAATTGTTGCCACAAATTTTTGAAACACACAATTGTATAGGAGTCTTTATATGCTGTAGGACTTCCCTTTTCAGGAACTAAGCGGCCCGAACCTGTTCCAGCACGATAATGTCACTGTGCACAAGCCAAACTCCATGAAGACATGGTTTGCCAAGTTTGGAGTGGAAGAACTTGAGCATTACAACCCTGCTGCTTTTGAGCTTTAACCTAGGTGGATTAGTGAAGGGAAAGTAACACAGACTGGAGCTGGATGGAGCATAGTTGGGTTGATGGAGAAAGGAGGAGTCCATGCAGTAGTGCTTAATATTTACAGTTGATTACAAAGCGAAAAACTATATATACATGAGATAGCAATTGACACACCATATACAAGACAGATTCCAAAATCTAGCTTCTTGAAAACAAATATCATGTGTGGAGTAACAGTAGGTTTAACAGGTGGCACCCTAGGGAGAGAATGAGATGGTGCCGAGAGATTTGGCACTATTCTTAGATTTACTTTAACCCTGTTCTTACCTAACTGCTAAGGAGAAACTATCTGCTCCACTACCTTAACCTATACTGAAAATGTACGTGTGCTTCTCATTTCTTATTTGTGTATCCTCATTTCCTTTCCTTGCTTCCTTTCCTTGCATCTTAGCTCCACCCCCTTAGGATGCGAGAGAAGGATGCAAGGATAAGATGTGAGGAGAGAGGAATCGAAGCAAGTCGAATGGAATATCCTTGCTCTCTCAAGTGTCACTTCAAAGCGACATCAATTAATGATGACTGTTCTCAGCTGGATTGCCCCACTGCGCTTCAGGGATCTGCCGTTATGCTTTTTTTTTTTTGGTTTGTTTTTTTGATGTGCCGTTATGTTGTTGGAGCTTGGTTAATAACAACATTCTTAATAAAGCAAAACGCACTGATAGTATGTGAAATATCTGAGTTATTCAACAATGAATTAATGAACAATATATAAATTAGCACATCTTTCATGCAGCTTTTCATATCCAAACATGCAAGCATCAATACATTACAGTACTCAATGTAAGCATATTATTATTGAATCATTTTTCACGGAAAATTTCATCACATCATCAATGGACATTTTGTTTGTGATTGTGGCAGATGTAAAGGAGGAGAGGAATCTATACGTGCGTCAGGTTTTTTTTTAATACAAGAAACACTTCCGTATAGAATACTCTCCTTGCTCCTCGCCTCCTCGCGGCGCAGTTGCAGAATTGATATGTCCTTCAAGACGGTTGACATCGATCAATTTCCGGGTCACGGTCTGGAGTACGGAGGAGCGATGAAATGAGGAAGCATCAATTTGAGTATTGAGAAGCAGCCAAGGGGTGACACCCCTGTATGTGGGTCATTTGTTTTTATGGGGCCTGTACAACAACCAATTCTTTCTGATCGACCCATGACACGAATTTTGCAGGACACCAGCACCAGCGAACCAACACTAACATTTTCCGGCCTTGATTCTTGTGTAAAACCTTTTCCACTTTAAATGCCTTCTTTTTGTTGACAAATAGTTTTTTGTAATTCCTCTTCAATAAAAAACGCAGTCGATGACATCGCCGTCAAAATCACACATCTTTAGATGGGTGGGTCATGTGGTATGCATCCTGTTATAGTGAAATACTCGTGCGTATAGGTTTCCTTAAACCCTTTTGTGAACGGCCATCTTACTTTAGAAATTCTAACAATATCACATACTTTATATTTAAATCTTGGGATGATACCTGAACCCACACCAGACCCATATAGATTATAAGACACCACAGATGTATTTTCTTTGTTCAGATCAATAGGTCGCATCTTGATGCATCTGTGATAGATGGCGTTGTATCCATCCATGATGTCTTGTAGTATATCGATGTAGCGATTGGAGTTTGTAGCTGTTAAATACCTCCGCATCTTTTCTTTCAAGGTTCTATTAAAACGCTTGACAACACAGGCTTTTAATTCTGTGACAAAATGTGTAATTTTGTACTTTTTTTTGTCAACAAATGCTTGTTAAAAAATTTGTTCCCATTATCTGTCTGGAATTACGTCGGCTGCCTACCTGTGGTGTTGCAGGCTTTCTGCCCTCCTCTGTTCCTCACACCAGAACAAGAGAGGATGCACCTGCTGTGTCCAGTAAGGGCTCTCTGTTCTTATGTCCACCGCTCCGGCCAGTGGTGTAAGTTGATGCAGCTACTGGTCTTCTTTGGCAGCGACAGGAAAAGTGATGCTGTGTCAAAGCAGCACATCTCTACTTGGATAGTGGAAGCAATCTCTAGGGCTTACGACACGCGGTCTCACCATGCCTCTAGGCATAAGAGCTCATTCCACTAGGGCGGTCGCCTACTCGGACGCTTTGCAGATTGTATGTGTGGCTGCAGGGTGGTCTATGCCGCACACAGTCATTCATTATTACAGCCTAGATATTCATTCCACCCCGGGCTCGAGTGTCTTGCAGTGACCCTCGGCTTAGGTGTTTTTGAACAGGCTGTACCCTTGGTATGACGGACTGGGTATTCCCGTTCCCATACTGATATGCTAAATGCAACGTCTATGTTCCCTCTGAAAGGAAACGTCGGGGTTACACATGTGACCCTGTTCCCTGAGAAGGGAACGTAGATGTTGTATAGCTTTGTCATTCCAGGGCAGGCCTGTGAATTGCGTCTTCGCTTCAGATAATAGAGGCTGGCGGCGTAGTTCACAGGTGCCATTCTGTATATATATCATGTGCACACTTAATTGCCACACCACCTGCTCATAGCAGGCCTATAACTAGAGGCATGATTTTACACAAGCTTCAGATACCGGTTACGCGCACAAGGCATACTGTTATGCTAAATGCAACGTCTTGTTCCTTTCTCAGGGAACAGGGTTACATGCGTAACCCAGGGTTACATGCGTAACCAGTTCTGTGTAGCCAGTCCGAAACTTGTTTACCGGTTAAACAAACCCCTGTTTCTTTTAAAATACCGCCTTTTAGCATTTTTTTGGTTGTTTGTTTGTTTTTTACCTCCTAATGAACCCAGGTTAGAAGGTGTATAATAAATCTTTTTCATTTCTTTGGACATATTATCACTTCAGTCTCCACAAAAGAATAACTCAGATGGTTTAAATGTTTTGGCATTTCATTTCAGTAAAATGAGAGCAGTGGTATCATACAGCATCAGTAATTTCACAAACATCAGCCTGATCATTTCTTGACAACGTGATTACACATAAATCAGTCACACACATACACATTAGGTCCGCAATTCTAATACAACTGACACATTCAGTCACCAGTTCTAGTATTTTAACCCCGCATTAATGTACATATGCATCAAATCTGTATATTCATTTGATGTGGCTCTTACAACAGACATTTTTGAGGTTTGTTAAACGTTCGGGATCAACACCGCATCCGTTTACAGCGACAGGTACATCGACACTAATGATCTTGTACATTAAGTTGGTCATCTCACACCTAATACGATGTTTAAGTAGACTCTTTGCCAGTCCTTTCGCACAGCATGTTTTTCCCATTTCAGTATACCTTTCAGGCAACTTGTTCAGTGCATTTACAGCTGTCCACGGCATCGTAGACAATCTGCTTGTTGATGCCATCTACAACTTTCTCTCTGACTTGGCGAAGCTTTTCCACAATTTAAACTTCGCCATGCAGCTCATGCAAATTAGTGTCCACTGGGTTGAGTCCTCAAACCCCACCAACATACGTGTCAAAGAAATACGTGTCAGTTCAAACAAAAACAAGGATCTAATCTGACTTAGGTTATCCACTTCGCAGCCCAAGCAGAGTTCTTTCAGCTTTTTGCTAATAAGATGTTCCAGAAAGACCATGACAGTCGCCTTGATACAACTGTTGTGTCATAAATCCTAGCATAGGCCGCAGTTCTAGCTATTGCCCCAGTAGTGCCGTATGCCATTGTAAGGAATGTCATGTTGTGATACCCCAACTACTGTTGTCATAAATTTGTGGGTGGGGTTCCAGCGGTGTCGCATTGTGATAAGTTTAATGTGAACACGCTCCCCTCTCTGTGAACACCCCTTCTATCTGTTTCTTGGTTCCTGTGTTGGCAGTTTTTTCTCTTTTTTTTCTTTGTCGACTCCGGTGTGAACAGATGAAGCCCCTCACCATTTGTGCATTTACATACCTTCCTGTTTCATGTAAATATGCCCTTCTACCTTACCAATCAATAGTTAACCCATTGTCTCTGTTCTGTGTCAAGCCTGATATATTCTCTGCCTTTCTTAGAATAAATGAGAGATCTGGCCATTTGAACTTTGTGTGTCTGTGTGTCATTTAATAAACTCTCCCAAGGCCTTGGTGTGGGAAGTGTGTACAATTCTTTTTTGTATTCTCTCTTCTTTAGAATCGTAACCCAGAGATTCTCTAGTTTCAAGTCCTAACAGTTTTCTGGGGGCTCGTCCTGGGCTATAGATTCACAAATCCTAAAACATTGTCATCTGGCATCGCCAGGGCTGTCTTCAAAGTGTTGCTGTAGCAGTAGGCAGACATAGATTCTTGAGACATTGTGATTGTGTGTGGCGAATGTACCAATCTGTAGTCGCTTTTAATCACTGTAATCCGAGGGTGGACTTAAGAGACGATCTTCGGACCGGGTTAAACAACGACGTCTTTACAATAGATTCACCTTCATGAAGAAACTTTGTCAAACTATCATCTTGGTTTTTTTTCTTCTTAGAGCAAAAGTCAGGTCCACTCTCATTTCAACAGGACCTCTTGTTGATGAAATACACAACAGGATTCAACATGGGTATTAGGTGTTCTCGGAGCAGCTAGTGTAATAGATAGTTGCAGAGTGTCTTCTGTGTTTTAACTACAACATATTAAACCATTATTTAAACAACAAAGAACCATTGCGCACACTAAACTCATTAACATAAACACATCGTAAACATTCGGTGGAGCATCCTGCTCAGTACACCCCAGGAAAGACATGTCCCTATCTCAGACAACCAGACAGGTCACACACACACACTTCAAACACTTCAATTAGGGTTACCGGAGGTCATAAATTTACACGACCTTCAGAACTGTCAGCCAAAGGAACATGGACGGTCATAAATTACAGAAGGGTCATAAATCAATCTGACATTTTGAAACAAAGTTTCTGGAATAACTACTCCTGTTTCCCTGTTTGCCTTCCCTAGGGTTATACCAATAACTGAAAGGCCAGGAGGAAATAATAGAGACAGTGATATCAGTATGGAAATGCTAAACAGCACATAAGCCAATACCACTAACTGTTGACACCATCTGAAGACATTAATACATAAATTTAGCATCAAGCTTAACAAAGCAAGCAGTGTCAAAACACAGAGCAAACACAAAGCAGACCCAAAGGAAACCACTAAACCAGCCAGCCACATGCATGCAAGCGTGAGCCAAAGGCTGTCTTGCAGTCATCGCCGTGAGCCTTTTAAAACCAGAGCTCCTCCCATTTCTGCATTTCCCGGTCAACGATTGGTCTAGCAGTTACGATAAATGATGGTCGGTCCACCAATTGGCACGAACTGTGGAAAACAAGGAGAAAGCGAACAAGCAAAGTGACAACAAATAACCATAACCCTGACCGCAACACCTTAGGGATGAACTGGAATGCTGACAGCACCCCAGGCCTCTTCACCCAACATCAGTGCCTGACCTCACTAATGCTCATGTGGCTGTATGAACACAAATCCCCACAATCAAGCTCCAAAATCTAGTGGAAAGCCTTCCCAGAAGAGTGAAGATTATTATTACAGCAAAATGGGGACTAAATCTAGAATATGCAAATACGGGTGTGATGGGCAGGTGTCCACAAACATTTGGCCATATAGTGTATCTGCCATTGACAGACATTACAGTATACTCCATACCTGGGAACCCTGCTCACGGAACTTAAAAAAGAGCAATTTCAATAACATGATATTAACGGGAGATGAACTAACCAGTTGTGGCCCCATTGTCTCCAACATAAAGCCACATTTCTAACATATTGCAGCAAAAGAAAGATGCTTTCATATCTTGAGCCATTGCACCAAATAGCTCACAAAACCCTAAAATTGTGCATGATTTCTATCATTATTAAATGGGCATTCTCCACCGTCATTAAAAGTTATTAAATGTTCTGAGCAGTGACATCACTAGGCCTATTTTAGCCCTCTCCCCCAAAATATTCATTAGCCCCACCTAAGCAAATCAATATGTCAGCCAATATATTCTCCTTTTGATTTTGTTTTCATCAACAGTTTGATTCCATTGCATCTTAAACCTGTTTCTGGGCAGGCACTAGGACCTATGGGAGGCTACTGTATACGCTACACACCAATTTGTCCACACGTTTTCGGTTGACAGACACACATCCAACAGCTTACCCTGGGTACCTCCAGACAATGAGCAAGTTTACATGCACGTTAAAAGTTTGATTTCAATTGAGATAAAGCAATAATTCAATTTTTTTTTTTTTTAAATGTCATATAAACGCTTTAATCCTACTGAAATCGTACTGAAACCGAACTTCCGGAATCAGACTTGTAGCTTGAATTTGTCAAGCATGTATACACTTTAATCCAGCCGTTCTGTTGGTCAGTGAATGCTCCACATGGGATGACACAGTTTACAGTTTAAACCTTTTACGTGGGTTTTATTAATCATCGTACCAATTATCACGGTTACAGTTCGGTTACTCACTTACACACAGGTAACGAGAGTGCAGAATGACGCGGTCATGCACCCCTCCTGGTCTTAAATGGAAATACTCCCGGATCGTTACAAGAGGTGACGTGCAACACAAGGGATCGCACCAAACCGTATCAATCATTCTTGTCGCATCAATCAAGCATCGTGTCATGTATACTTGGACAGACAAATAAGACTGTAGCTCGACTACACAGTAGCTCGATTATAACTGCCCGTGTAAATGTAGTTCATGTAATTAACAAAGACAGTGTGCAGTAATGTAGTGTTGATTGCTGTCTCACTCACACACTCACTCACTCTCTAAATAAAATCCAAAAAGTATTTTGGCTACATAGTACAGCCATTTTTGTCTTTTGTTGGTGTTGAATGGATGAGGACAAAGTTAATTCCTTTACTTTTATATAATTTAAGAAAGTCATATTAGATTAGATTCTAACATAAATATGAGACAGTACAGTATACCTTGATTTAAAAATATATATATATATATCCCTTAAATCGAACATTTTAACAAAGACTAAGTAAGCATTTCCTTATTTGAGAAAAACATTATTGCTTTGAAACATAGTTAGCTTAGTCACTCAGTCACATTAGACCAAAGATAGAAAGCTTTCCAGAACGTTCCACAGAGAGTCTGGTTTAGAAGTTGAACAAAGTATTGGTCTGCAAATTGTTATTTCTTTTTCCAGTTCTGTTTCATCAGTGTTTTCCACTGTTTCCAGAGCATAGTGATAGGGTTAACATTATTAATAGAAAATAAATAAATAGCAGACAGGGGAGGACAGAACAGAAAAGGCGACGTAGAAAGGTTTAGCAGAAATGTTTAGCAGAAATGTTTAGCAGAAATGAAACTTAAAAAAATTATAATAAAAAAATTCATACAAATAACCTTCTGGTACAGACCCCTCCCACATCTGGCTTAAATACAAATATGAAAGTGGATATAAATATTTTTGAGCACTAAACAGATACAGAAACGAATAATGGTATTGTGTTACACCCCTAAATCTCTACTACACACACATTATAGATGGACATTTTTCAAATCATTTAAACCACAATGCATAACAAACAACAAATAAATGAATGATATACTGATATGTTTGAAATCTCATGCAAGACACAAAAACACACACTAGACAAACCTTCTGATCCTGCAGTCACATAAGGCCTCATCAGGCCGGTGTTTGCTTCCATAGACATCTGTAAACACAGATTTTCCTATTTTTCCCTTCTAAAATCAACATGTCAGCCATGTTTGTTATTTCATCATTGGTTTTTCCCTCCAGAATCCAGTTTACAGAAGGTAAGCTGGAAATTCCTAGTAAACTAGAAATTCCTAGCTGCGCACCACATGTTCCAGCGTGTGAGTTTCATTATAATTATGGACATACGATCAAGTTAGTGTGGAATCCTATCTGATTTCTCGTATGCAAATACCACAGACAAGAATTTCAACATAATTCCTTTGATCTTTTTAAGCTAATCAAAATAGCTTTGCTAAGACTTTCTCTCATGTCTTGTCTCAAAAAACGACCTTTATTGTTAGAATGAAACGGTTGTAGTTTTAAATTTGAGTTGACGTCTCACATTTTAAACAGTCAGAACTCAACAATTGTCGCTAGTCTTCCATTATAAGTTTTGAGTGACGTCAAAGAGAGGTATTTAAGTTATCGTCAGTGGTAAATCAAGATCTTGGAACTATATTGTTTAGCATCTAACAATTCTGTGATGTTTAAGACATTGAGACAAAGATATGAACCTCAATAAGAAGATATAACTTCTCTAAAACTTTTCAAGATCCTCTCTGTCATATTTGTAAGCAATAATTTGATACGAAATGTTCCAGAAATATCTGGTGGTTTTTAAATAACAAAAAGCAACAACAACAACAACAAAAAACAGGTGATTTTATTTCCAATCTTTAGTTGTCCATTTTTCATTGGTTTGTGCACATGGTAGCCTCAGATCCCTGTTCTCGGTTTACAGGAGTAGAACACAATGTGGTCTTCTGCTGCTGAAGTCCACCTCAAGGTTTGACGTGTTTTGTCTTCTGAGATGCTTTTCTGCTCAGCACGATTGTAAAGAGGGATTATTTGAGCTACCATAGCCTTCCTGTCAGCTAGAATCAGTCTAGCCATTATTCTCTGACTTCCAGAGACTGCTGTGTGTGTGTGTGTGTGTGTGTGTGTGTGTGTGTGTGTGTGTGTGTGTGTGTGTGTGTGTGTGTGTGTGTGTGTGTGTGAGAGTGTCCAGCAACCATACCATGGTCATTAACATGAACATTAAATGAGACCCTTGACATGTATCTGCAGGTCACACATTGCATTAGGATACAGGTGTATAGGTATTCCTAATAAAGTGGTCAGTGAGCATGTTTATGACATTAGCTCATTTGTGACAGAATAAAATCGTATAGAGCCTTATCATTTCAAGGTCTCAATTATATTACAGATACAAGTGGACAGAGATTGAAAAGATGCACAATTCATTCCTTTAAAAAAAAAGGAATAAAGGGACAATAAACAGCATCATTTCTGTGGCTTCCTGTCACTATAAATGATATAGAAATGAAATGATATTGTACTTAAACATGCACAGAAAAATGTTTTTACTGTTTTTGTAATATGGCCATTTTTTCAGACCATATAAATATATATATATATATATATATATATATATATATATATATATATATATATATATATATATATATATATATATATATAAGTTATAAATAAAAAGGTACAAATAAAAATGCAAGTAAAATAAATTTTTAAATTTCAGTATTGCTTTGAAATGTGTGGAGTTTTCCTCCAAGGGTCTCTTAGAGGTTCTCTGACAATCCTGGGATTCAACCTCACAACTTCTGAGCCATCATTTCAGGAATAACTAGACTATGTGGCCAAAAGTATGTGGACACCTGACCAGCACACCAATATGAGCTTGTTGAGCATCCCATTCCATATTTAGTCCTCCTTTCTTGTTATAACCACCACTCTTCAGCGAAGGTTTTCCACTAGATTTTGGAGTGTGACTGTGGAAATTGACGTATTCAGCCATAAGAGTATTAGTGAAGTCAGGTACTGATGTTGGCCAAGGAGGCTTTGGGATGCACTTAGCATTCCAGTTCATCCTAAAGGTGTTCATTGAGGCTGAGGTCAGGGCTCTGCGCAGGACACTCAAGGTCATGGAGCTCACAGGGATATTGTCATGCTGAAACACATTTGGTCCTCTTACTTCCAGTGAAGGGAGGTTGTAACACTAAAGCATACAAAGACCTTTTAGACAACAGTGCGCTTCCAAGTTTGTGGCAACAGTTTGGGGAAGGAAAACATACGGGTTTCCACATACTTTTGGCCATATAATGTGAGCTGGGGTTCCCAGCTCATTTTAATTATGCACCACTCGGGAGCTCTACTTGCCTTTTTAACAAAGTTAAAGAACTATGGGAAGTATTAAAATGATCAAATCCCTAATCCGAGATCAAGCAGCGCTAGTGGTCACAGTAACATTGGACACAGAAAGGATGAATGGAAAAGGACACTTTGAGATCTGCTTGAAGAAAAACGACAGTTTTGCCTCCAGGCTTTAAGATGACTCTTCCAGCACATATCATTACGATTCGGCTTTCATTTTCCACATTAAAATGTCTCAAAGACAATGGTTTAAAAATAAAAGTTTTGCATTTAAATCACAGTGAGGGAAAAAAGTATTTGATCCCCTGATGATTTTGTACGTTTGCCCACTGACAAAGAAATGATCAGTCTATAATTTTAATGGTAGGTTTATTTGAACAGTGAGAGACAGAATAACAACAAGAAAATCCAGAAAAACGCATGTCAAAAATGTTATACATTGATTTGCATTTTAATGAGTGAAATAAGTATTTGACCCCTCTGCAAAACATGACTTAGTACTTGTTGGCAATCACAGAGGTCAGACGTTTCTTGTAGTTGGCCACCAGGTTTGCACACATCTCAGGAGAGATTTTTTCCCACTCCTCTTTGCAGATCTTCTCCAAGTCATTAAGGTTTCGAGGCTGACGTTTGGCAACTCGAACCTTCAGCTCCCTCCACAGATTTTCTATGGGATTAAGGTGTGGAGACTGGCTAGGCCACTCCAGGACCTTATTGTGCTTCTTCTTGAGCCCCTCCTTTGTTGCTTTGGCCGTGTGTTTTGGGTCATTGTCATGCTGGAATACCCATCCACGACCCATTTTCAATGCCCTGGCTGAGGGAAGGAGGTTCTCACCCAAGATTTGACGGTACATGGCCTCGTCCATCGTCCCTTTGATGCGGTGAAGTTGTCATGTCCCCTTAGCAGAAAAACACCCCCAAAGCATAATGTTTCCACCTCCATGTTTGATGGTGGGGATTTTGTTCTTGGGGTCATAGGCAGCATTCCTCCTCCTCCAAACACGGCGAGTTGAGTTGATGCCAAAGAGTCTTATCTGACCACAACACTTTCACCCAGTTGTCCTCTGAATCATTCAGATGTTCATCGGCAAACTTCAGACGGACATGTATATGTGCTTTCTTGAGCAGGGGGACCTTGCGGGCGGTGCAGGATTTCAGTCCTTCACGGCGTAGTGTGTTACCAATTGTTTTCTTGGTGACTATGGTCCCAGCTGCCTTGAGATCATTGACAAGATCCTCCCGTGTAGTTCTGGGCTGATTCCTCACTGTTCTCATGATCGTTGCAACTCCACAAGGTGAGATCTTGCATGGAGCCCCGGGCGAGGGAGATTGACAGTTCTTTTGTGTTTCTTCCATTTGCGAATAATCGCACCAACTGTTGTCACCTTCTCACCAAGCTGCTTGGCAATGGTCTTGTAGCCCATTCCAGACTTGTGTAGGTCTACAATCTTGTCCCTGACATCCTTGGAGAGCTCTTTGGTCTTGGCCATGGTGGAGAGTTTGGAATCTGATTGATTGCTTCTGTGGACAGGTGTCTTTTATACAGGTAACAAGCTGAGATTAGGAGAACTCCCTTTAAGAGTGTGCTCCTAATCTCAGCTCGTTACCTTGTAATTACCAAGACACCTGGGAGCCAGAAATCTTTCTGATTGAGAGGGGTCAAATACTTATTTCCCTCATTAAAATGCAAATCAATTTATAACATTTTTGACATGCGTTTTTCTGGATTTTCTTGTTGTTATCTGTCTCTCACTGTTCAAATAAACCTACCATTAAAATTATAGACTGATCATTTCTTTGTCAGTGGCCAAACGCACAAAATCAGCAGGGGATCAAATACTTCTTTCCCTCACTGTACTTAATGTCTGACATGTTATATGGCATATTTCAGATTTTTTTGATTTGTTATGTTTAAATAAGAGCAAAAACACAGGAACTAATTTGTCTTTAACACAACATTAAATGTAACTGGATTAAAAACAGGAATAAGACACTTTGAGATGTGCTGTTATTGGATCATAATCACCTTCTAGTGATTATTCTCTTCTAACAGTACAGTTCTGACAGTTTTCTTCTTTAAATGAGTAGAGGTCTGTTACGCCCTCGCCAGCAGATGGCACTGCAGCGTGGCTTTAAAGAACGCACGTGCACGAGGTGGAACTCTAGTACGTGGACGCATGCCTTTGTTTTGGTTTTGTTCTCTTCCTGTTCCGAAATTGGTTTATGTTCGAGGGTGTCTCATAATTGGTTCCAGCTGTCTGTACTCAAGCGTGATTATGTTGGTTATTTGAACCCCTCATGTTGCTGTGCACTTTGCGCAGTATTATTCGTATACGTTAATGTGATGGTGAATGCGTTACGCCTGCTAAGCGGTCTTATTTTTATGTCCTGTTCTTGTTTCATGCCTTGACTTTAATTCTATGTTTAACCTCGTTAATCTTGTTCAGTATAGACCGCGTTTCCTGTATTTTGTCTGTTTGGAAATAAAGACGTTGATCTGCACCTGCGTCTGCCTCACCTCCTGTTTCGTAACAGGTCGCTATTTCTTATGTGCTCAAGGAATTAGATTGCCCTTTCATTGTATCTTGAAGGTTAATGTACATGGCTTTATTTATTTATTTATTTGTCTGAATCTCAACAAGTTTTACATAATTGAACAAATTACAACATTTAATCAAACAAATAAAAGCACAGTATTCAAATTACACCTATGTATACCTGCTTAAAAACATGTTTTGCTAGTACCTTTACTTTGATGAAACCTTTATATAAGAGTTAAAGGTGCTTAGCTAAAAGGCAGAATAAAAGTTTGGATTTAAAAATAGAAAGTGTTCCGGTAATTTGTAGTGTTGTTTATGGTCCTGTATAGGACAACAAATGCTCACCTCCATAAAAGCTGATATTGCATCTAAAACTGTACATACGCAAAAATATTACAGTCAGCCAATAAAGCAATGTAAAATGAAATCTTTAGGAGATGTCCAAATATGTGGCATACATTACCATTTTGACAAATCTGCTCCGCAGAAGCAAATTACAGCTTTCTCTTCGGAAATAAAAAGAGAAGAGAAGAGATTAGATGAGAGGAGATGAGACGAGACGCAAATAGAAGAAAAGAGAAGAGACGAGAAGAGGAAAAAAAGAGATGAGAAGAAGATGGGAGAGAAGAGAAGTGTTTCACGCTAACCGTTCCCCAGTGGTGGAATGCACTTCCAATCTCAATCCGGACCGAGGAATCTCTCACCATCTTCAAAAAAACAGCTAAAGACCCGCCTCTTCCGTGAACACCTAACCAACTCATATAAATAAATAACAAACAACGACACTCCACGACCCTGAAGAAGGAGTAAGCGGTAGAAGATGGATGGATGGATGGATGGATGGATGGATGGATGGATGGATAAAAACGGCACTTACACCTCTACTCTGTGCACTTTGCTTCCTCTGGAACTCAATTAATGGATCTTGTATAGTAACACTACTTGTATTGTTCTCTGCTTGATGTATCGCTTTGCAATGAGACCATGAGAGAGAAGAGAAGAGATGATAAGAACATGGGAGAGAAGAAAAGAGAAGAGACTGGATTAGACGAGAGGAGATTAGAAGAGACGCAAATCGAAGAAAAGAGAAGAGATGAGAAGAGAAGAGAACGAAATGGGAGAGAAGAGAAAAGAGGAGAAGAAAAGAGATGAGAAGATGATGGGAGAGAACAGAAGAGAACATGGGAGCCTAGAAAACCGAAGAGAAGAGCAGGAGATGGGAGAGAAGAGAAAAGAAGAGAAGAAAAGAGATGAGAAGAGTGGAGAAGAGAAGAGCAGGAGATGGGAGAGAAGAGAAAAGAAGAGAAGAAAAGAGATGAGAAGAGTGGAGAAGAGAAGAGCAGGAGATGGGAGAGAAGAGAAAAGAAGAGAAGAGAGAAGACCATGTAAGAGAAGAGCAGAGCAGAGAAGAGAAAAACAGATGGGCAATGGGAGAGGAGAAGAGAGAAGATATTATGAGAACACGGGAGAGAAGAAAAGAGGAAAAGAGGAAAAGAGGAGACAATACAAACATATTTTTTCAAGAAACAAAAAAAAGAGACTATATTTTGTGCTTTTAAACAAATTATTCTATAATATTCATTGCTCATTGTTATCCAGAAAAGAAAAGAAAAACTTTAAATAAACACTTTAAAAGGCATTCGTCAGTTCACCGTGTGGCCGCAAGATGGCGACAATAATTTTAGGTAACAAAAACATCAACCCACGGAAATGGCGCCGCTTAGTGAAGGCTGCTGGAATTCTCAACAAACAAACAAACAAAAAAAGCTGATCATTTCATTCTAACAATGTTCTAGTCAATAAAGGAGAATAATGTTATACGGTTGTTGTATTTTAAAAACCATTAAAGCATTCATTAAATTCTAGTCCAAAAGTGCACAGATGCCAAATCCAGAATTTCAGGTTCGAGTTCATCCTAAACCTCAGCATCAGTATATATCCCACTAAACCTTTACCCAATGACCTTTCCACACCACGATCATCTTAACGCCCTCATATAAAATCACTGAATATTAATACCATTTATTCTGATTAAAATATTACTACGTATAGTTCCCCCATCAGCTTTTGACTTATTGCATGTCTACTGTCTAATCTACCTCATTGTATGGTGTGTTGTTCCTTCCTTATCACACACGCCAAAGTTGATTATTTTCCAATAACAGCACGTCCGAACATGTTTCACTCCTATTATACCACAGCGGTTTGCCAACGCTGAAAAAAAATTCATCAAACAACAACGTATCAAATTTCTGTCTGTTTATAGGATTGTGGAACATTTCTTCCTGTTAACACTTACATGATAACACGTTTTTCTTCTCTTTAATAAGACACACACGCACAAAGAGAAACCACAAAACAAAGTCATCTGTCTTGAAGCCTCGTCCATGATGGAAAACTTACAGCTTTAACTCTGACTGCTACGTACTAAAGCTCTGACACTTACTCTGACACCTCCAAAAAAAAAAACCCCAAAAAAGTCCAAAAAAACCAACCCAAAACATCTTCTTAAATAAAAGTTCATCGTGACAGTGATGATCACACACATTTAAATCTGTGTAACTCCATACAAGTCCTTGTGTAAGCATTAGCAAGCGCATTAATATTAACCTTGCAATAAATCTGAAATTCATCTAAAGATAAAGTCTAAACACTTAGGCAGGATTTATTATCAGAGGGAATTTGCTGCTCACTGGTTGGTGTTTAAGGAACACATTCGATTATGGTATCTATCCCGAGAACACAGGGGGCGTGAGGTGGGGAAACATCCTGGATGGGACTCCAGGGCACCATACAAGCATATGCACATCAATCCACCTTCCAGTACGTTTTTGAAAGGTGTGAGGACGTCCGAGATCCTGGAGAAATCCCAGAAGGACACGAGTAAAACACGACTGGAAACTCTGCGAGTAACCCGAGCTCAGGATCAACGTTGTGAGGCAGCATTGCTAGGCTTTAAACGTACTAATTAAGTGAGAGAAATAGAATGATATAAGCAGGTGTATTGCTCCATCGGAGATTATACAGTGCACATGTTAATATGTTATATGAAAAATACATTTCAGTAAAAATACACATCAATACAGTGGGATGTGATTCAGAATGAATCATTTCTATGGACATTCTATAGGACATCATGAAGTTCAGGGTTTCATAGTCTGACAACCAATCTGTAATTTTAGAAATTTGGCAGACTGGTACAAATCACAAACCACAATTAACAGATCTATTAAATCTATTACACTGGAGTTAACAGAAGCCACATCTATGCCACTGGGATTAACAGAGGTCACACCTCTTTCACTGGAATTAACAGAGGCCACACCTCTTCACTGGGACTAACAGAGGCCACACCTCTTTCACTGGGATTAACAGAGGTCACACCTCCTTCACTCAATCTAACAGAGGTCACACCTCCTTCACTCAATCTAACAGAGGTCACATCTCTTTCACTGGGACTGACAGAGTCCACACCTCTTTCATTGGGTTTAACAGAGGTCACACCTCTTTCATTGGGATTAACAGAGGTCACACCTCTTTCATTGGGATTAACAGAAGTCACACCTCTTTCATTGGGATTAACAGAGTCCACACCTCTTTCATTGGGTTTAACAGAGGTCACACCTC
>CM022765.1:3162500-3322500 GCA_012411365.1 Ameiurus melas | reverse complement strand
TTTATTAAAGGATGACACCTCATGTGTTATATTAAATTATAGTTACTTTTAATGTTGTGGAATATCCATATAAAAATGTAGTTCCTGTTGTCATTTATATTATTGCAGCTATAAACACTTGTTCCTGCTGTTGTTATGTAGAAAAGATAACGTCTCGCATTAATGAACGAAAGGGGCGGTAATGTGATTAAAAGCGCCTTGTAAAGTCATCATCGTCACCATTCGCCAAAACTAACAATAGCATCAAAGAGCGGATATGAGTGCCAAGGCCTGTGTTCATCAGGATAACATCTCTCTGTCTGTGTGTGTGTGTGTGTGTGTGTGAGTGTGATGAGGGTATGAGGCAGACCAGTCCACTGGGAAAGTGGGTTAGAGCAGGACAATGGCTCCAAACTGGTCTGCAGATTTGTGTATAGAGGAGAGGAAAAAGAGGAAGAAGGCTTTAACTGATACGCTTTGAAGCCTGAGTACTTTGTTTGTAATAGATAAAAGAAGGAATGGTGAATGTGTTTGTGTGTGTGTGTGTGTGTGTGTGTGTGTTGGTGACAGTTGGCAGACCATCATTTAGAGGAAGAGGATTGTCACCACTTTGTCACTCTAACTGCTTGCTTATCATCATCAACACACACACACACACACACACATCCTGAAGAGGAAGTGTCTGGTTGCTCATCGGCAAATTTGGACAGCAGAGATGCTTTGTTGAGTAACACATTTTTCCCCCTCAATGATCTCATTCCTGTATTTCTAAAGAACAAGTAGAATAAAAGCATAAAATCGTGCTCTCCGTGTCCCTTTTGGCCATCCGCATTCTGGGGGACGTGTTCTCATTTTAACAATAGTGAGATTTCCCTCATCCACAGGTGTACGTATTGGCATTTAGATTAGAAAAGTTATAAGGAATTATGGTGCAGCATACTATACGTTTGTGTTTGTCCCAGTCTCAGCATGACTGTGTGATTAATTCGAGCTCATTTAATTCAATGCAATTCAATTCATTTTTATTTGTATAGCGCTTTTTACAACAGACATGGTCTCAAAGCAGCTTTACAGAAATATCAACACGGTATATAGATATTAAAGGTGAAAATTTATCCCAACTGTGCAAGCCACTGAGTGGCAACGGTGGCAAAGAAACACTCCCTAAGATGTTAAGAGGAAGAAACCTTGAGAGGAACCCGACTCAGAAGGGAACCCGTCCTCATCTGGGTAACAACAGATAGTGTGAAAAAGTTCATTATGGATTTATATGAAGTCTGTTTGGCCTTAGAAGCAACTGTAATCCCAGCAATCTGGAATTGGAGTAGATGAGAGCTCCATCCAGAGGTAGGACATCCGAGACGGATCAGGCAGGTCCGGAGAGCAGAGAGGATCAGGATCTCTAGTGTCTCCATAAAATCGTGTGTGGCTCGACAGAAGGAGAGAGGGAGAGAAGAGATTATTAGGTCTGTGCTTAGCATAAAAGAAAGTCTAGTCAGGGTGGGCTTGAGTAAACAAATACGTTTTTAAGCCTAGACTTAAACACTGAGACGGTGTCTGAGTCCTGAACACTAATTGGAAGACTGTTCCATAACTGTGGGGATCTATCAGAGAAAGCTCTTCCCATTGCTGTAGCCTTCGCTTTTCGAGGTAACGTCAAATAGCCTGCGTCTTTTGATCTAAGTAGGCGTGGCGGATCATAGAAAACCAAAAGGTTGCTTAGATACTGTGGCGCATTTAGTGCTTTATAGGTTAATAATAGTCTTTAATAATCAATGTGTGATTTCACTGGGAGCCAATGCAGTGTGGATAGGATCGGGGTGATATGGTCATATCTTCTGGTTCTAGTTAGGACTCTAGCAGCTGCATTCCTACTGGAACATCCAGACAGTAAGGCATGGAATATGAATCACATGAAAATGTAAATGAATCACATGAATATGAATCACATGAAAATGAATTACATGGAAATGAATTACATGGAAATGAATCACATGAAAATGTAAATGAATCACATGAATATGAATCACATGAAAATGAATTACATGGAAATGAATTACATGGAAATGAATCACATGCATGAATATGAATTACATGAAAATGAATCATATGTAAATGAATCACATGAAAATGAATCATATGAAAATGAATAAATAAACAAAGGCAATACAGTAAGAGGTGACGAAAGTAACTAATATTTCTCCATTATGTAGTGACAATATATTTCTTATCTTAGAAATATTTCTGAGATGAAAGAAAGCTATCCTAGTAGTATTATCTACATGAGCATCAAATGATAGACTGGAGTCAATAATCACTCCGAGGTCTTTTACTGCTGCACATGATGAAACAGAAATACCATCCAGAGTAACCATGTGATCAGAAAGATTACTTCTAGCTACACGTGGGCCTAATACAAGTACTTCTCTCTTATCAGAATTAAGTAAAAGGAAGTTAGTTAGCATCCAAAGTCTAATGTCCTTTACACAATCCTCAACTTTATTAAGACGGTGTCTGTCCTCTGGCCTCGCTGAAACATACAGCTGTGTATCATCAGCATAACAGTGGAAGCTAATTCCATGTTTACAAATAATTTGACCTAGAGGTAGCATATATAAAGTAAAAAGCAGTGGGCCTAAAACAGAACCTTGTGGAACACCAAATTTAACCTTGATACGCGTGGAGATTTCGCCATTTACATCCACGAACTGATAACGATCGGTCAGATAAGACCTGAGCCAGGAGAGCTCTGTTCCCTTAATGCCAACAACGTTTCCTAATCTATCAAGGAGAATAGTATGATCTATAGTAGCAAAAGCTGCACTAAGGTCGAGTAACACAAGCAGCGAGACAGCCCTGATCAGAGGTCAGTAGTAAGTCGTTTAGTACTTTAACTAACGCTGTCTCTGTGCTACGATGAGGTCTACGTACATTATGTACCATACAAGCCTCTCTGTGTGTTGTTACTATAGAAACGTATGAGTGCATTAATATAAACTCATGTTGCGCCTTGCTGATGGAGCTACTGTCCGAGCCATGGTGTTATAGAAAATTAAACAACAACTTCTGACAAATCAGAATCGAGAGTTCAGCAGTGCTGTGGTATTAAAGCAATGTATGAATAAGTGATCGTGTTATAGCTCTGAATTGTGTACCTTTACCAGTGTAATAGTGTTACTCACTAAGTATTGCATTACCTACCTCATCAGTCTGTGCTCTTTCTAAAGCACTATGTGTCAATCAACAATGAATTCAAATTCAGTTGATCCCCCCCCCCCTTCTGAGAAAGAGAAAGAGATGGAGTGAGAGAAAAAAAACCAGCAGGTTGCTCTCATGGTGGGTCTCTTCTTGCTCTAGGCGAGTCTTTACTCTAGCTGGTAGAATTTTGCTAGAATTGTTTAACAAAGACAAATTCACATACATGGCTGTTCCATTAGTTATGGCATGTGTGATTATTAGAATGTGGCTGCTGGGGATTTTACTGGATTTCGAGATTGAAGGTTAAACATAGATGTCTGCATTAAAAAGAATAATAAAAACTGTCCTCAATCCTCGGTGTAGGACTGAACCACATTCACCACAAAGACAAGGACAGCCTGTAACCTAAGGAGTTTTACTCTCAAATGAACGTGAACAAGTGAAGGAAGTATTTTTTGTCATGTAGGACATGTTTCTGTCTTCCGGTTTAACATATCACTGTCTAAACTTTTATGTCTTAGATCGAATTATTCATTGGAAACATGTTTTTAATTCCAGAATTGTAATCTTAGAAATACATGGTGCATGTTAAAAAAATTTTAATATCATGATAAAGTACATTTTGTTTCCTGTAATTTAATTCAAAAAGTGGAACTTTCATATTTTCTAGATTCATTGCACATAACGTGAAATATTTCAAGCCTTTTTTTTTGGTTTTAATCTTGATGATTATGCCTTACAGACCATGGAAATCAAAAATCCAGTATCTAAAATATTAGAATAAAGAATTTATAATACAGAAATGTCGACCTTCTGAAAAGTATGTCCATTTATGCACTCGATACTTGGTCAAGGCTCGTTTTGCATGAATTACTGCATCAATGCGGTGTGGCATGTGTACTTAATAACCCAATAACCTAATGGAAATGTAGAAGGACAATGCTACTACATATCCATAATAAGCCATATAAAGTTTTTATGTATCAAGAAGGGTAAGTATATCTACACGATAGCATTTGACTTACTTTCGTCTATAGAAATATGATGCAAGATGCAATATGATCTTTGAGACAAAGGTTTGATTGTGAGAATCACAAACCATCACCATCTCAAGGTTCCCCAATAATGATATTGAGTAACAGACAAAGAGAAATAAAGCAGTAAATTGAGTTATCAGGATTCACCTGCGCAGCCGTCTTGTTAGCTGACAGCTGCTCATAAGGGGCCTGTTAGAAGACAGAAACGCCTGATTGGAGAGTTTAATAAGGAGTAGACACACTCAGATTCTCACAGCGGGGCTTCTCTGTACATCATAAAGCTATAATCCTCAACAGAGTAATATAAGTGCACACACACACACACACACACACACACACACACATACACACACATACACACTAAAACTCTGAAGGTGGATAGCAAGAAACAGAAAGAGAGAGACTGATGAAAAGAGAATGAAATAATGGTGGAAGGAGAGAGGAGGAAGTGAGAATAGTAAACATTTCTCTAGGAAAACCAATAGAAACTGACCAACGATAGAAATCATATTTGTACACGGCGTTGTTTTTGAAAGGTACATGTGGTACAGCTTACAAGGGTATATAATATTTCACTCTTTGTGACACCTGGAAATCCCTTCATGACATCTGACATAAATGTACATAAACGTTTACAAAGGCTTGTCCTAATAGGCATCGGCTGTAGCATTAAAGTCTATTTTGATGCTGAAGTTAAGCCACGTAGAATTTTTTTGACATATGTTTGTGTTATGACTTTCTGGGCTGATTTGCATTACAACATGACAGCGCTTCATAGCACCGTGTATTTCTGGTATGTCACGTTTAGATGACGGTGATGATGTGAAACATGAAATATCAAAACCATGCTCAATCTCATTTAGAGTCAGAGGAACTACACGTAACCCTGTCATTATGGTGTCGTGGTGTTAGTATTGGTATTCGTAATCTTATAAATAGCAAAATTACCCAACTTTCCATTGCGATTGAATGGTGATGGGGGAAAAAAAATGATGAGTATGATTAATAATTTTCTTTCTGTGTTAACAACTTATGCAGATGCTGCATGGTATTTTTGAAGACGTCTCCAGTGTCAGCGCTTTGCAACAGTCAGAAGTGAATCTGTGCTTTTAAGTTTTGTGGACTATATTCACCATTAAATGTAACTATAAACGGATAATGTTTTGCAAACAGGGAAAGAAGTACTGTACGCTCGACAACGATGACATAGGAGTTTAACCAATTAAATGTATAAATCTGAATATCCTTTAAGCAATGAAATGTGTTATGACATTTTGGCGTAAAATATAAACAAAACTCGCTTGCTCTTTCCACCTTCTCCCATGCATGATGTATGTATGTTTACGTATGTATAATCTTTTTCAGCCGTTCACGAAGTGTATAAATTCTCATATGTGCACACACACTTTATCACCGCACGCAGTTACTCATAAGAACGTCTAAGCTCAGGATGTCTGGTGGGCGGATATGACCTCCAGATGTTGGTAGCCGTAGAGAACAGTAGCACCTGTAACCAGTACACACACACACACACACACACACACACATTGAAGTCATGCTCCATGTTGGTTATGCTCTCATCATCGACAGTACATTTGAACGATTACTGTACATTGCTGTAAATCATAGATGGGGTTGATGAGTGGGCCACTCAACGGGATGGAAACACAAGCAGTGTATGGTGAAACACTTGAAATGCAGAGTTTTGAGGGGGAAAAAAAAAAGAAAGAAAGAGCATCTCGGTGTGCATCGGTTTTTATTTTTGTCATCATTTTTTTATTTAGTCATACCAATCAGATGTAATGTGAATAAAATGTGCCTGGAGATAAATAATTGAATTGGAAACACATGGGAAAAGAAAAGGAGGATTTACTTCCGATAGTGGTTCAAATCTCTTGGCACTGGAGTTATCAGGGTGAACTTCTGTGAATCTGTGAGACTTGAGCTCTATTGATGAAGTACTGCGTATTTAGACATTATGTTCTTAATATTGCCGGTTGCTCACAGTTATATTTCTATAACTGTGTGATTTTCAATCCATTTTACCTTCTGCATAGTCTTAAACTTTAACTTTTTTTTAATTTTTTTTTTTTTGTTATTAAAAGGATATTTCAGAAAAACTGAGTGCAGTTCTATCGTTAATACATAAAAGATATAATACGTATGATACATCTGAGGATGTATCATGTTTTCTGAGTCCACATATGGAATGAAAGTCTGAACCAGTTCAAAGATATGGACCAGTTCAACGACTGAAAAAGACCAGTTTCATGTAGCGAACTGAGAACCAGCTACTTTGTGACGTGAAGTGTAGAATAGCTCCAGATTAAACAATGAGCTACATCCTGCCTGTATAATTTCTTACCCTGACACTTTCTTTTTTTTTTGTCTCGAGATATGATCTCTGCTCTACGTGTAGATTTTGAATAAAAGTGCCAAAATCGAAAATCGAAAAAAGTTTAAACCATTTTAAATGACCGTTCTGCTTGTTCTTTTTGAGGTATGTGTTGAAGGGATGTATACACTATACGGGCAAAAATTTGTGGACACCAGACCATCACCCCAATATGTGCTTGTTGAACATCCCATTCCAGATTTTGTAATGCTACAGTGTACAAAGACATTCTATACAATTGTGTGACGAACCACATGAGTGTGATTATTAGGTTGCCACATACTTTTGACCATATAGTGTAGATGTAACATATAGAATGTTCTACATTCATTAAGAAAAATACAACAGAACGGCTTTTTCCCAAGCATGAGCGAGGCCGGCTTGCATCAGGTGTTTCCGCTTTCACGGTGGTGTTCAAAAAGAGGCCCACAGCCCAAGGGAGACGTATGGGATGCCATAGACAGACTGATGTTCCCATATGGCTTACCTCTGACTGTCTCTTCCTCTTCTTGCTGCATTGAAAATGTGGAGCACCTGTCCTGTAAAGCTGTTCTGTTCTTCTTCCAATATCTAAAACCCTCAAAAAAGGCACATGAATAAAGAACCAAGAAAAGAGAAGAGGCGTGATCCTACTCCATATTGATCCTCGCATTAACACACTAAATCCTCACCGGAACACGTCAGGAGCGTGGTGTGTGTTAGATCGATGTTTTTAATAAAAAAAAAAAAAAAAAAAGTAGTAAGATGTAAGAAAAGGAGTGTGTGTGTTTGATGGTATCTTTGAGGCCCGGGGGTGTGTGTTGCATCATTTGGTGCACTGATTCATAGGCTGGAATGTGAGAGCTTTAGGTGGAGGAAAGGGGGGACAAAAAAATCCATCCTTTTTAAAAATACATTTTAAGATGTCTGAAGAAGCATCGAAAGAGTCCGTGCTGCAACGAGGGAGATAGCGGAAGATGGGCCTTACACACTGATCTCAGAGTTTAGACCTTGGTTTCCTCTTGTTATTGTCAAGGTTGAGATTTGCCTAGATGAAGCTGAAACAATGTGTAAAAGAGTGCAATCGATCCAGAGCTCGACGCTGAAAAGTTGGAAGGGTTACAAAAGTGCGATGAAAAGCAGGAGATAATGGTTTGAAGCATCTATAGATTCATTTGGATGCCTGATTAGAATGCAGAATCTAAGTAGCATCTGTGCGCTCCTGTCTCATTTGGTGTGCATTTGTTGCCATAGTGTGTCTATAGTACGTTAGCAACACCGGAGTTTTTAGTGTGTTTCGGAAACATAGCCAGTGCTAGGTGTTAAGTTTGTTGGAATGTGCTGTGTGGCATGAATTCACGGTCAGTAGCGCGTGTTCAGGTGTGAAATCAGGACCTATATTGTATCTTAAGGATTCGTTCATAGTCACGGCCTGTTGTGCAGACGTACAGTAAGGCCTGCTGTGCGTGTTCAGGTTCTGTGGTGCAATGAGAACCTGTAGTATAGCTTCAGAATCTGGAGTGTGTTTTCAGGCCCTGGTGTTTTATGTTTATGGACTGTGTTTAGGGCCTGCAGCTGAGAGGAGGAGCTATATCGAATCCGTCCAATACCTTAGCACTCTCCACACGCATGAAGGATCTCGGAGCGCGAAAGCAGGCGAGAGCCACGTTCTCGCAAAACCTTCGGCTCATCTGCATGTGGTGGACATTAGTATGTTCAAAGACGCCTTTGGAAAAAAGGGAAGCTTAATGAATAATGAATCTGTAGCTGATGTCAATTTTAAATGGATTTTAGAATTACAAACAGCATGTAAATCGCCAGCTCTCTGAAGAGGAGCCCCGGTGCTCTGCTGTTGTTTCCTTTCATGCAGCTGTAGACTTACTGCTGCTAACCGAGAACTGACAGATAGAGGAGAGAAAGAGAGCGGAGGTGAATATTTCAGACAGCTGGCGCTATATAATATGAATAATATTAGGCAGCGTATAAGTATCTGTATTCTATAGACTGAGCTGCCAGTTTATTAGGTATACCTTGTATTTGCACTCACTGACCATTTTATCAGATACCATAGGCTCATATTTTAGCAATCCAGTTTCTTGACAGTTTCTGCATGAGTGTATCAGCTGCATTTTTTTTTTCTTCTTCTTTCTTTTAACTCTTTTAATGGGCAATGGCACACTGGCTGTGTGTCATACAGAACATATATTCTGTTTTAGCCAGCACTTTAAGCCACACCGGCTCAATAAGATATATTCAAATCACTCACTTCCGCTTAGTATATCTTGTGAATTACATTTAAAGTTAGAATCTACAGCAAAGTCATGCTTGTGAAGCCCAAAAGCCTCAGAAAATTTCATGTGGAGACAATGTCTGCGAAGGGATGTGGGAAGACTTGACAAGCTCTCAAGCATACTGGCTAAGGTTTTGTGTCGGCTGTCTCGTACGAGTGCTCCGGTACTGCAGGTGATGCTATTAAAATTTGTTCACAATTTCCATATGCTGCAATGTGGCAACAGAACAAACTCCTTTGTCCTGTCACCCATGACAGGCTTGGTTCCATTGCATGTTCGTCCACCCAACTTCCATGTGCATGACTCAGCAAGTGAAAGTCAAGTCAACTGAAGTGGCTTTATTTTCACTTCAACCATATACAGCTGGTACAGTACACAGTGAAACAAAACAATGTTCCTCCGGGGCCAGGGTGCTACATAAAACAACACTGGGCTACAAGGCTACATTCAATATTTTTATAGACACAGAAGCAGGCAAAAAAATAAAAGCCGGAATGCTTTGGTACCTTTTTCCAGACGGCAGGAGGGTGAATAGTGTGTGTGAGGGGAGTGTGGGACATCACACACAATGCTGGTGGCTTTGCGGATGCAGCGTGTGGTATAAATGTCTATGATGGAAGGACGAGAGACCCCGATGATCTTCTCAGCTGTCCTCACTATCCGCTGCAGGGTCTTGCATTTCAAGACGGTGCAATTCCCAAACCAGGCAGTGATGCAGCTGCTCAGGATGCTCTCAGTAGTTCCTCTGTAGAATGCGGTGATTGAGGGTAGGGAGAGGGGCTTTTCATAGCCTTCTCAGAAAGTAGAGGCGCTGCTGGGCTTTCTTGGTTATGGAGCTCGTGTTGAGGGACCAGGTGAGGTTCTCTACCTCTATGGAATTTGGTACTCTTGACGGATGTCGGTGATCTGCATGTGCAGATCGAAGTCTTCATTAAACACGTAACTCAATAAACGAGAAAACGAGAAACTGGAATCGTGGCATAAACCGAGATCATGAATCAAGGCATGGAAACAAATGATACAAACGACATCACCTATCTAACCTTTACCAACTATAATACTGAGCGAAGTGCTCAGTAACCGAGGGGTTTAAATAGTAAACATAATCAAACCAAACCATGGACACCTGGGGCACATTAAAGACACTTAAACTAAACAAAATGCTCAAGCAGGAAGCGAGCGAACCAAAACAAAGTCATGTGACCAGTCAGGAGCCGCGCCACAGTGCCCTCTGCTGGCCGTGGTGTAACAGGCGGCATGAAGCTCGTTAGCCCGTAAAAATCCATAAATTAGCCGCATCATTGTCTAAGCCGCAGTGTTCAAAGCGTGTGAAAAAAGTAGCGGCTTATAGTCCGGAAATTACGGTACATCTTTGTGTACACCTTCATGGAAAATCTTGATCTGTTGACAGTAGCCATTTAAATACATTTGTTTTTTGCTTTTTGTTTTTGAAGGATGGGTTCTCTTTTGAGTCGGTGTCCTCTCAAGTTTTCTTCGACATGTCTTCCACGTGGGTGCACGGTGGCTTAGTGCTTAGCCTCACACCGCCAGGGTCAGGTTTCAATTCCTGTGGCTCTGTGTGTGCTGAGTTTGCATGTTCTCTCCGTGAAGCAGTGGTTTCCTCTGGGTACTCTGGTTTAAAAGTCCTCCCCCAGTTCAAAGACATGCGTGGTAGGCTGATTGGCGTGTCTAAAGTGTCCGTAGTGTATGAATGGGTGTGTGTGTGTGTGATTGTGCCCCGCGATGGACTGGCAGCCTGTCCAGGGTGTACCCCGCCTTGTGCCTGATGCTCCCTGGGATAGGCTCCAGGTTCCCCACGACCCTGAAAAGGAATAAGCAGTTGAAGGTGGATGGAATTTTTATTCAACTATTCAAAGGGGCAGTTTAGAGACACCGATCCACATACAGGTTTGATATCAAGTTCAAGTGGGGTTTTTATTGTCATTCCTCTATATAGTTTGTATACATCGGAATGAAATGAAGTTTCTTCAGGACCATGGTGCAGCACGGAACAGTACGCAAGACTACATGAAGTACAAATGGACAACAGTGTGAGATGAGTGCAAAACAATAAATACACAGGACAATAGATACACAGAATATGGACTGTACATTGTAAACATGAACTGTAAATTGTAAGTTATTGTGTAAAGTAGCAGAACAAGTATAGCAGCAACACTGGCAGCAAAAATGAGCTGCATAGTATAAAGTGAATGATGCAGCTATGTAAAGTGCAATGTGCAGTGCTACTGAGTTTTACTGGGTTAGGTGTTTGACTAGCCCAGGTGAGCTTTGGGAGTCAGCAGGTTGTTGAGTACTCTGACTGACTCATTAAAGAAACTGTTCCTGGTGGTCCATGAAAAGGGTGAGAGGGGTCATCTGCAAAACTGGTGGCTTTGCGGATGCAGCGGTTATTGAAGGAGGTGTCAGTAGTGAATAGAGAAACCCCGATAATCTTTTCAGCTGTCCTCACAAGTCACTGTAGGGACTTGCGGTCGGAGGCTGTTCAGTTCCCGTACCACACGGTGAGACAGCTGGTCAAGACGCTCTCTGTAGTCCCGCTGTAGAAAGAGGTGAGGATGGGAGGAGGGAGTTTGGCTCTCATCAGCCTCCGCAGGAAGTGGAAGCGCTGCTGGGCCTCCTTGATTAGGCAGGTGGTGTTGAGAGTCCAGGAGAAGTCCTCAGTCATGTGCACACCAAGAAACTTGGAGCTTTTGACTCTCAACACAGTTATTCCATTGATGTGCAGTAGTGAGTGGTCCACTTGGATTCTCCTGAAGTCGATAATTATCTCTTTAGTCTTGTCATCAGACAAGATATCAGACAATGGGAGGAAATACATATGGACATGAGGAGAACATAAGAAACTCCATTGGAGCTGTAGAACAGCAGAGCTACCTTTTTTAACATCGTGCCACTCATGTATTCATTGAGCTTCAATTAAAACATGAAAAGCTGAATCTCTTTTCATCTTGTTGCCACATGGACCTACTGGAGGTCAAAGCTTCTCTGTCTTCTTGGTGTGTGATATATCTGTGTCCACCATAGCTTTTTTCAAGACATCAACAAAAAAAAACCTGTAAACACACATACACACACAAGTGACCTTCATGGTACCTCATAAAATGGCCAATGAGTATAACTACAAGATGAGTGTAACTAATAGTGTACATGTGCATAAATGGTGTATGTATTTGGATGGTTAATGAATCATTGCATGGGTGAGACGTTATTTGTTGAGCCATTGCAGGCGAGAGCAGATGATTCCGGTGGACTTCAAAGCCTCTTGCTTCGAGGATGTTGCTATTTTCTCAGGTGCCTCTGGAGGTCTGGAAACTTGTTAGTTTATAAACACTGCTCGAGAGGATGCCAGCTGTGTACCAGGACTGACCCTCAGCAAGAAAGTGACAGATAGAGAGAGAGAGAGAGAGAGAGAGAGAGACAGAGAAACAGAAAGAGAGAGAGAGAGATCAGAAAGACAAAGAAGTCTGTTTGCCAAATATCTGACTTCTCCAAACCTCCTTGCTGGATGCTTTTACAGAAAAGCACAATAACAACCGATCTATCAAAAAGATTGGATTGTTTCTTGTGTCCGAACAAACTGCACTGCATCATCATTCCACACAATTAGACACTTTCAAGCTCCTGTTAGAGTTTCCATGACCAGACCGACTCCAAAGTGGTGGCTCCAGCAGGAGAGCGACGCGTTAGAAAGCTAATGAATTTCTGTGTTTGTGTTTCGTGAAGTCCAAACACATGCCGACCCTCAGAGGAGTCTCGTCCACTTCAAAGCACAGCACTGGAAACACCTGCAGAATCCCAAAGCCGAGGAGCAGCAGGGTGATGTGACAGCGCAAGCCGTGCTGTTTATCTGTGTTAGTGAACAAAACATTGTATTCTGAAACATCCACTTCTAAAAAACCATGTGGCCTAGGCTCAAAAGGAAAATGTTCTATTGAAGCAAAGAAACTTTATTTTAGGGTCATTGAAAACAGCAAACATCAATGGAGCACCACATAAAAAGCTACTCTCCATGTGAAAAAGTTCATGCTGCCTTTGAAATCAAATTTCAGAGCTTTTTGTATCAAAAATGCAAAAGTTTTAGTGTTAGTCGTGTGTTCGTCCAATGAAATGCTCTCTACGACATACAGATACTGTATATCCCACCCCTGTTGCATCATTGTTGCATTTTTGTCTTCATGCAAAATATTTCCTTTCCCAACCACCCTTTGGTTGATGAAAGGTGATGATTCTGAAGTTCTCTTGTCACCATCGGTACCACTGACTGTAGGCCTTAGCTCAGGCATATGCGACATAACTTGAAAAACACACAACGTCCATTGTCTAGAATGTCATCCCTGTTAAAGTGGAAATGAAGGTGGTGTTGAGAAATATGTTTCGATTCAAAATGAAACATTATATAGCCAAATGTTTGTGGACACTTGATCATCACATCCTTATGTGGTTCTTCCCCAAACTGTTGGCACAATATTGGAAGGACACAATTGTATACAATGTCTTTGTATGGGGTAGCAGTTGCTTCACAGAAACTAAGAGGCCCAAACCATGACAATGCCCCTGTGCACAAAATGAGCTCCATGAAGACACGGTTTGCCAAGGTTGGTGTGCAAGAGCTTGAATGGCCTGCACAGACCCCTGACCTCATCCCCACTGAACATTTTACGGGTAATTTTGAATGGCGAATGCACCCCAGGTCTTCTTGCCCCACATCAGTGACTGATCTCATTAATGCTCTTGTGGCTGAATGGACAAATTCTCACAGCCACGTTAAATCTTGTGGAAAGTCTTCCCAGAAAAGTGGAGGTTATCATAACAGCAAAGTTGGACTAAATCTGGAATGGGATATTCAAAAGCATATATGGGTGTGACAGGTGTCCACAAATTTTTGGCCATAGAGAGTACATCAACATATGAACAAAAATCATAGCTCTCACACCAGTTCTTGGGGATTTTAAAACTATAAAGACATGGAAATTATAATACATGGTCAATCAGATTGAACATATTGCATATAGTTTACATAAAAATATTTAGTTACTCGTCATTTTTACATTTCATTTAAACAAGATTCTACTTATTAGTTTGAATTATGTAGAGTGCGTGAGGTCGATTCATGTGATATTAACGTGATCCAATTATGTTATAAAATCTCGCAAGGACGTTGGCACTGATGGGAAGAAATAACCAATTAAATCATGTGTGGCACAATGGTGCAAAGTGTAACATTACTGCTTTACGACCCCGGTCACCGGGGTTTGATCCTGACCTTGGGCGAAAGTGCAGGGTTCAGTTGTATTCAATTCTTTGAAAATACACGATCGAACATGCTGACTGTATGAAAACAAACCGTGTTAAAGTGCCCCATTATGCTTTTTCATATATTATCTTTCATGTAGTATGTTATAGAGCGGTTTGTGAATATAAAAAGTCTTCAAACTTTCAAAAATCGAAGTGCATGACAAACTGAGTTCTTGACTCCCAAAAGAAGGAACTGATTCTGAACAGCTGAAACGAGTCGTTATTAATTCCAGAATTACTCCCTGTACGTAGGTTTGTAACAAAAAGCCCCGCCTCTGTTCTTCATTGGCTGCTCGCGAACATGTGTGCTTTGACTTGCCCTAAAACATTACAGTTGTAGTTGCCCTGGAAAAAGTTTGTTTCAGGTCTGGAAGACATTTTTTTCTGTGCTACAAAAGATGAGGATGTAAAGTGTCAGTGGTTAGAATTCATTTTTAAAATAATACCACAGCGGTTCAACCCCGACCTTCGTTTGTGTTCCGGTCATTTCACTGATGACTGCTTCCAAATCTAACTGAAGTCAATGCAGGAATTGTGAAATGATTATTCATTAAAGATGGGGCAGTACAGGTTTTATTTGGACTATCTTGCACCTCTGGATCGCAAGTATGATTAATTATTTATGTATATATTTTCTATAGAGTGCTCCAAATGCGTAGCTTTCTGTTGTATACATGTACAGCGAGTGCACAGCTGTAGGCCTCTGCTAACCAGCTAACTCACGTTATTGTCAAACTACATACAAACTTACCACCGAGAAACATCCTGTTCTCGTCATGCTTGTGATGGAGTTTCGGCTTGATCGTCTGATGTATCACTATTGGACTCGGGCTCGAGGTAAAACTGAAAGCCTTATTACTGAGCTGAAATTCAGAAATGGTACCGGGCGTTTCGTTTCCGACATGACCAATCACAACAGACTGGGCCATGTGACCAATCAGAGCAGGGGAGGCTCTCTGAAAGGAGGAGTTTAAAGTGAACGGCTCTTTGAGTGAGTCGTTTGTGACACTGAGAAAAAGAGCTGATGATGCAATGTAAATTATGAGGAAAATTAAAGTGTTTTTTTGACCTCGGATGCATGTAAACCTATTGTATGAGACATTTAAAACAAAATTAGGCACGTTTAATACAGCATATAGGGGCCCTTTAATGTAATGTGTATCAGTGTGGAAAGTGGATGGATGGGTTAATCTCTCAATTCCAAGGCTGGGAACAAAAGGGAGCAAAAATTGCCATGTACTCCAGATGGCGCACTCTCTCCTGTCAATCACTGTGACAGTAGCTAATTGTGGGCATTTTGCAAGTGTGTGGTTGGTTTACTTGTGATAGGGAGAGCTGGCTGTTGGTTGGGAACTAGCAGGTGCCCAAATTGGGATGATGTTTTAAGAACAAACAAAAAAACCTTCCCCAAAATGTTCTTTAGGGTAATGCCACAGATTAATTTTTGTAGTTTGCTAAAGAACCGTCCAGTGTATTGTTTTTTACCATTATTTTGGTGCCATAATGAGATGAATAATGATTTCCAACCACAAAGATCCTTTCATGTAAACATTTATGGTGGAAATTATTGTTCAGTGTTTGTGTCAGTGAGCTTTGCATGTTCTTCCCGTATCCATGTGGGTAGAACAGAAGAAGTCGTCTATACCTAATTTAAAATAATAAGCAATAATCAATAAGTCTAAAAATCTAGGTTCTTCACATTAGATCGCCTTTCTGTGGCATGTTTTCATCCTCCCCATTTCCCTTTAGGAACCTTTCCTTTGTGCATATCAATGGAAAAGGCTACCAGCTGTTTTGTTTTTTTTGTTGTTGTTTTTTTTTCTGCCCGGTGCCTCCTAAGGAGCATCTGAAACCATTTAAATCAAACCCAGTCATAGTTTCCACAGTGCATTATAGGCATTCCAGCAGCTCCTTGCTCCGTGCTGGCCTGCCGAGCTCTGTGGGGGGAAAGGGGATGAAGACGATGAAGGGGACTAGGAGAGCACAAATATTCGGCCCTGTCGAGCTCCCTACCGATGCTTTCAATGAGCAGAGATGCTGGGAGAGCCTTCAGGGTCCAACCCTTCCCTGCGCGCCGATAAGACGGTGCCCTTTTTAGTCTCTTTGTATACCTTCTGGCTGAGGAGAGGAACAGAGAGGCCGAGGGAGGGAGGAAGGGAGAAAAGGAGAGAAAAGATGAATCAGAAGGCTCGGCACGGGCTGGCGCACCCCCACGGTGAGGCGTTCACTCAAAAGTCAGCATGAAAACAACGCAAAGTGGGGGGAGAAAAACGCAAAGAGAAAGAGAACAGCATGAGACGCTGGCTGCATGACAGCCATGGATTAACGTTTGTAAACTATGTGAAGGAGGCCGTTTATAATCTCCACAGCACATTTCAAATATTAACCAACAAATTTTACATTATATAGTTTATTGCCCCCTTTCAAAATGACATTAAAGCCGGCTGATTTAAAACACGCTCGCCTGGGAAATGCCACCCTGCTGTGCTGAACTCTAATGCTAATCTAACACACCTGGCTCAACTATTCAGATGCTGCTGAAGACACTCATTAGCCGTATCAGTTTTGGTAGACTTCCGCTGGTTACAGTATCCATAGAGCGCTAGGAGTCTAGGAATAGGGTCAGACATGCCTCTTTAAAATACTTCTATACAGATACATGCTATTAAATGTCTAGGAGGCTAGCTTTGCTAAGAATGAGGCCTTCAAACTTAGCAATCTGGCGCTGACTATCACTCATACTGAGTTAAAAGGCATTATGTAGCTTTGCATAAAAAATGCAAAGGGCAAAGCTTCCAAGTGACGTAACAGAAAAGTGTTTATGCTCTCTGGATGCGAGGGATGGCACAGTCTTTCTCCCCTGTCAATCAGAGCGACACCTCTTCCTAGTGCGTTACATTGCCCTCTGACCTCTCCCCTCTCCCATGTTAATGAACGTAATGCAAGCTTCATATCTGATTGCCTGCGTGACATTAAAAACAGCCTGCTGCCACAGCTTATTTGTTGTGATGTATCGATACGTACAGGACGGTGCTGTGAAAAATATGTCTTATGTTGTTGGGCATATCTCATGCTAAATCATTTAAAAATGTCAAAATAAAATCTAAGATGAAACAAAATCGACATGAGTAAACACAAAATAGAGTTTTTAAATGATAGTGCTATTTACTGATGCAAAAAACCTATCCAATACCAACTGGGCCTTTGTGAAAATGTACTTAGTTACTAATTCCCGAAATCCAGGAATCTGCATTCATAATGGGGTTCAGCTGGACTAGATGCAACCAGGCCTGATTACTGCAAACTCTGTTCAATCAAATCAACATGCAAATAGAATTTGTTCAACAGATTCTGTTGGTTAAAAGATCTTACTCAGTAACACACTATGCCAAAATTCCAGAAATGATGAGGAAGAAGGTGATTGAAATACATCAGTCTGGGAAGGGTTACAAAGCTATTTCAAAGGCTCTGGGACTTCAAAGGACCACAGTGAGAGCCATTATCTCCAAATAAAAAAAACATGGCCCACCTTCCAAAATTCCTCCAAGAGCACAGCAACTACTCGTACAGCAAGTCTCAAAAGAGCCAAGGACAACATCAAAGGACCTACAGGGCTCTCTTGCATCAGTAAAGTTTACTGTTCTTGACTCCACTATCAGAAAGACACTGGACAAATTGGCATCCATTGAATTGTGGCGAGGTGAATACCACTGCTAACCCAGATGAACATTAATGCTCATCTGAATTTTGCCAAATCACACCTTGAAGATCCTCAAACATTTTGGGAGAATGTTCTGTGGATTGTGGAACTGTTTGGAAGACAGGGGTCGCATTACATCTGGCGTAAACCAAACACAGAATTCTTCAAAAAAGAACATCTACAGTCAAGCATGGTGGTGGAAGTGTGATGGTGTGGGGATGCTTTGCTGCTTCAGGGCCTGGGCAACTTGCAGTCATTGAGGGAAACATGAATTCTGTTCTCTACCAGAATGTCTGGGCTTCAGTCTGCAAGTTGAAACTCAAGTGCAACTGGATTATGCAGCAAGACAATGATCCAAAGCATAAGAGTAAGTCCTAGTCCTAGACGTAAGTGAAAGACTGATCTCCAGTTATCTGAAGCGACTGGTTGTATTTATTGCTGCTGGGAAAAACAAATTTAATAAGATTTTTTTAAAGTTAATTTTTTTTTTTTTTTTTATTTTTTTTTTTTTAATTTTTATTAAAAAAAAAAAATTTTCCTAAAAAAAAAAAAATTACACAAAATAAAATTTAAAAAATTTTACTCACACTCAAAAACGGTTGAATAGAATGTAGAATGATGATGACGACGACAACGTCCGCTCATTATCAGTTAGCAAAAGGATCTCGAGTGGCCTTGTAATCAAAAACATTGCCCTTGCTAGCACCAATTGCCTTCTGGACAGCGTCTCCTGGCGCCGAGTCTTCTGGCGCAGGATGCACATGTGGTGCTATTGACAGTGATTGAGAACAGGACAGGTCAAAAAGTCACACTGCGGGCGCGCTGCAACAACTGCTGGACACTGGCTCTCGATTTCGGGGCCAAGTTTAGGCAAACACACAACGCAGGCTTCAGCCGTCCATTCAGGAAGGGAGGTCCGTCTCTGGTGGTCCGCTGTCATATCATCTTTCACTGGACAAAAGGCGCAGGAAGGGACGCGAGATCCACGCATGCTGAGGGAGACCGTGTTAACCGACCCCCTACACACACACACACACACACACAAATACGCAGACATACACACACACTTCTCGGGATGGGGATCCTACAGGCCCACAGCTGTTCTGGACAACTGTTAAATTGATTATTTATAGAATTTACAGAAATGTCGCTATGATTTCTCCATATTGATGACTGTGATAATTAAATGCCATTAATAAACCATTCGTTCGGGATCATGCAATGCAATGCATTTTCATTTAACAAATAATAAGAATTCAAAACTCATATTGTCCACATTACAAAAAACATATGCACCTACTCCTGTCCAGGGTGTACCCCGCCTTGTGCCTGATGGTCCCTGGGATAGGCTCCAGGTTCCAAGAGTAAGGGGTTGAAGATGGATGGATGGATGGACATTCACCTAATGTAATTATTCCACTCTAAAGTGCAGATAATGCACTAACTGCCCTAGTCTGTATCCACTACCAAAAATGAACTCGTGTTTTGTTGTTAAGTCAAGTGTCTCAAATCTTCAGAATAGCAAGCATGGTAAATTTGGTGCCAGTCCATCACAGGGCACACAATCACACACCCATTCATACACTACTGACACTTTAGACACGCCAATCAGCCTACCATGGATGTTTTTGGACTGGGGGAGGAAACCGGAGTACCTGGAGGAAACCCCCACAGCACCGGGAGAACATGCAAACTCCGCACACACATGGCAACCGGCGGGAATCGAACCCCGGACCCTGGAGATGTGAGGCGAACGGGCGAACCATTAACCACTAAGCCTCCGTGTGCCCGGGTTCTGCAATCACTATGTGTAATTAAACAACTAAGATTTTGTTTCAACTTATCAAAGTCATGAGATCTCAGTTCAGATGTTAGATCCAACCTAGATCTCACTACTTCCATCTGAAGTGCCCTGATCCTTGCGTCCCATAAAGAAACTTTCGGAAATCGTTAGGTTTTGTTTTTGGTTTTGTCAAGTATTGTATTATATATTTCATATAATACTGTCATGTGCATAAAGCCTATTTTACCCCAAAAGCAACTCAGCCCATGTGTGAGCATTCATTACTGTGCTTTCTTGCACCGGTTTTGTAAACATATCATGCAAATTCCTGTATACCTGTGTACATTTTATCAACATGCATTACCACTGTACTCTATATAATCACAACGTTTGTTATATACGACGAGGTTTTCACTTCTACGCTCTGCGGCAGGTAGAAATTTCACAAAGTTCAGATTTTACCTGATGCCCAAGAGTGTGATGCTGCAGTTGGCTACAGACTAAAACATTCACCCATGTGCTGTTTTGATTATGGGCATATACTGCTAGATATAAACAGTATGAATATTGTATTTTGGAGTGCTGCTAGCTAGAAGAAGAAGAAAAAAAAATGGCATGTTACCAAGTGAAAATGTTGGATATAGTCAAATTTATCCAGTAGTTTCTATCTAATTTATTACACAATAAACTAAATATAATATTGTCATACCCATTGCTAGACATTTTTTAAAACTAATTTCAAGCTTTTAAATGTTTTAATTCTATTGGAAATACTGTGGGTTTAATCTTATATTTGATTTACTGTAATCTTATAACTGTAAAAAAAAAAAAAAAAAAAAAAAAAAGATAAATGTGAATATATTCAAGAATATTTCACTTGCCTAGATGTCGTGTATTGTCGTGCATGACCATGCAATGCAAAAATGTGCTTATTTTAATTTTAAATAGCCAGACTGACAGCATGTTGGATGCTGTGCCGCTGGAGTCCGGTGTAAAACAGATTTGAGAGGAACTCCAAATAGAAGACATTCATCCATCCATCTTCTACTGCTTACTCGTTCTTCAGGGTCGCGGGGAACCTGGAGCTTATCCCAGGAAGCATCGGGCACAAGGCACCCTGGACTGGGTGAATTATAATACATCATCAATAAAATCTAATAATAAAATATTCCATAAATCAAGTTTGAGTGTATAGAACTACATTATAACTCACAGTGTCACTCTGTTGGAGGAAAGAGGAAGGTCATCCCTTCCAGCCAGAAGCCAGGGACAATTATGCGCTCGCTATTAATATTCTCGGCCATGGTTGGTTGTGCATTCTGTGAAATGGATTCTGCCTCATTTGCTGCTTTGATGAAAGCGTCCACCAAATGAACAAATGTAATTGGTTCGCCGTGTTCATGTGGCAGCTGTACAGTATCACTCGTAGCCTGGAAGTTAAGCAATGAGCTATGGCTCATCAGTTTTTCACCCATTAAGCCAATGCAGTAATTTGTGGTTTAGACGTTATGAGATTCCAGGAGAAGGAAGCCGATCGAGGCAGGTAAAACTCACTGAATAGCAAAGTGTGCAAATGAGGCAAATAAATCAAAGTATGGTGGAGAATAGAGTCTGTTGTGGAGGAAAAAGCTTAATATGGGATTAAGAGGCTTTTCTTGGTCATCCCTGTCCGCAGTACACCCCGGGTAAATATTACTTTTCCTCCATTTCTCTCACTGGTAAAATAAATAAATAAATAAATACATCTGCAGCAGTTGGATTTTAATCATCAAGTCATGAATAATGTTTAAATCACTGTTTCATGCTTGTGACGTAGGTGACTCCATTACCAGGATGATCTCAATCATCTTTCATTGAGCATTATAAATGCGTTATCAATAGTCTGTTAATTATTTATTAACATGGTCTTAATTTGAGAGGGGACACAGGGGAAAAAGGAGGACAGGCGGGGTTGGGGTCGATGGTTGTGACAGTCTAGCACTAGTACATTTTTCTTATTATTATTTAGCAGTATTAATAAAATTTGCATTTTACACCACATATATCGTTCATAATTATAGTAATACGCAGGAAATAAATTTTAATGCCTAGTGTCATAATATCATAATATCTAATTATGCTAAGTTTCATTACATTACCAGGTTGACTAAAATAACTACATTTTAATAATCCCTACCATTTACATCATTCATATGATGACCCTTGATTTTTCTTTATTTCTGTCTTTTTTTTTTCATTTGTTTTGGGACTATTGTTTACATGTAGAAAGCCTCATAACAGAAGAACATGTGCACAATCCTCTTGTTTTCATAGCAGGAATACTGGATTATGTAGGAGACTTTAATCAGTTTTCTGTTGAAACGAGTGATCCAGGCCTCAGGATGATTGAGACGCGGATAAAACAGCTTTCCCTCTCGTCTCTGTGGATAATAAACATCCCCAGTGATCTCCCAATCACTTCATTACATCCAGGTTTGGGTGCCTCTCTCTTTTTCTGTCTCTCTCTCTCTCTCTGTCTCTGTCTCTCTCTTTCTCTCTCTCTCTCTCTCTCTCTCTCTCTCTCTCTCTCTCTCTCTCTCCCTCTCTCTCTCTCTCTCTGATGTTTGTCGAGGTTCATTCCATCCTCGCCATGCTGATTTATTCATGCTTTCCTTTGTCAACCCTTTCCACAGTTTTGGACCGCAAGATGTGGGTTTTTTTGTTGTTTGCTGCTCTCATCTTGAGCATTGTGATTGTTATTTCCCAAATGAACACATGTGTTCATTTACATACAGCACTGCAAGAAGCTACAAAGCTGCCAGAGGCTGCCAGGGCCTCCTCTTTCTCATTGTCTCTTGCTCTCTCTCTCTCTCTCTCTCTCTCTCTCTCTCTCTCACTCTCCTGGGACAGAGATGGAAAAATGTTCTCTTAGGTTTTAAGTCAATGAATATTTTTCAACCTCACAATACACACCCCCCCTCCCAACACACACACGCACATACACCTCTTTCAGTCTCTTCTCTCTGTGATTCATTGATCTGCCTTTGGTTTAGCAGTCATGCCGTTTGGGTGAGTTCATCCTGCATGAGTCTTTCTTCATCCTTGCAACAGAAGGAACGAATTCTACACATGGTCGTGTTCCCAATCCATATGTTCCTGGTCTCGCTACGCATCTCCTAAATACAATTTTCACATGCCATGCTCAGTCATACGTTATGTACGCACTGTGATCATAGGAACCGGTATTATAGATTCCTTATTATTATAGTTCAGCTTTGAAACACTAAAGCAATGTACACATAGTTAATAAAAATCTACATATAGGGCTCATATAGTATTATAGATAAAGTCAGAGAAACCCTTATCTTAATAAAAAACTGATGTAAATACAAGGAGAATTGGAGTATTATTATGGTAAATGGACTGCACTTATATAGCGCCTTTTAACTTTCTACAAAGCACACACACACACACACACACCAACCAATGCAGCAGTGCTGCCATGCAAGGCACTAGCCTGACATTGGGAGCAACTTGGGGTTCAGTGTCTTGCCCAAGGACACTTCGGCATGTGGGTCAGGAATCGAACCGCCAACCCTGTGATTAGTGGACAACCCACTCTACCACCTAGAGGTGGTAGAGTGGGTTGTCCACTAATCACAGGGTTAATATGGTAGACCATGTTACATCACATCCTGTGTAATGGGAATTTCATGGGAAATGTTAAGAGGTGCATCCCAATACAGCAGTATCTGAAGTCAGCAAGGTTGAAGGAAACAAAGCTTGAACATTACCGGTAAATGGCTGTCGTGTGAATGTGGTATCCCATGCCATTAATTATTAGAGAGACTCGGTAAACAGAAAAAAAAAATAGAGGAAAATGTGTGATCACTTGCAAGCTCCTTTATTTGAATGACCTCATTCTGATATATTTCTATAATAATGGCTGATTCGTTTGGACTTTTTTTCATGACCATGTTCTTTCTCTAGGTCTAATAATAGACAGGATAAGAAAACAACAACAACAACAACAACAACAACAACATTTATTTAACAAAGAAAAAATGTATAATCATTGAAATGGGGAAGTTTCCTGTAAGGAGACGGAAAGAGTCTCCAGAGTCAGCACTTTGGACAGGACAGAGGTGTGTCTCTGTGTTATCTCGTCTTATTAAATAAAAAAGAGAGAGAGAGAGAAAACCAGAAAGAGTCTACTTATAACTGTTATCATTTAAGTGATAACAAAAACTTGTTTAGTGGATGTTCCATTGAATGCAACTATAAGCTGATAAATAGTAAAAATGTACCATTCTTTAGTTAACAAGAAAAATATAACTGTTGGCAAATCGCAGTGGCGTAAGAGTAATTAAACACTTCAGGATGTACTGTTATCAGAAAATAATCCAATTCAGAGTTTATTCTTTACTATAATTTGTTTTCTCTAAGATTTTCACGTGATTCCTTACAACTATGAGTCATACTTCAAATTGGACCAAAATTGAACTCTACTTTGCTAAACATCTAAATCAGTGCCCCATTTTCCATTTAAAGTAAGCATATGATTGGCCGACTTGTCTCTTTATAAATGGACATTTATCAGTTTTTCGGTTTTGGAATGGCTGCAAATGGGTTGCTCGTTGTGCATGTATCACTTCAGAATGGAATGTGCAGCGATTTTCCTAACTTCTGACAAGATAATAAGATCTGCTACTCATGAAACCACCCCCGGACTCAAATCTTCTGTTTTGTTGCATTGTCCCAATTTTTAACCAGTATTGCAAGCCAATACTTCAAATACTCAAAAAAATAAAGGGAACACTTGGAGTTACATTGTGCTCCCTTTATTTATTTATTTTGAGCAGTATATAAACTATAGTCTCCATGGTAAAACCTGAACAAGAATTTAGAAATGTATTTTTTATTGCAGTAATCTTAGAACTGTTACATACACAGTGTTGTAGCTCAGCAGTGTAGTTTAAAAAAAAAAATCTAATTCAATTTGTCAGGAGAGTTTAATACCAGAGCAAATTTCAAATGAGACCATTGTTCAAATGTGCATACTTGATAATGCTTGATAAGTTCATTCCAATCTGTTAGACCAAATGTAATGTAATGCTAGCAGTGACTTGAAGATGAATGTGTAGCATTTTTTGCAAATTAAATCATGTTATACCAAGTAACCCCACCCCTTAATCTAATCTTAGTCATCCAAATATAAAATAAAAGCATGTTGTCGGTTGACACTGATGCAACTCAGTTAAGGTTGGATAAACTGTAAAAAATAAATGAATTAATAAATTAATAATAATAATAATAATAATAATAATAATAATAATAATAATAATAATAATAATAATAATAATAATAATAATAATCATAATAAATAAATAAATAAATAAATAAATAAATAAATAAAAGTATTCTTATCCATCCATCCATCTTCAACCGCTTATTCCTTCTTCAGGGTCGCAGGGAACCTGGAAACTATCCCAGGAAGCATCGGACACAAGGCGGGGTACACCCTGGACAGGGTGCCAGTCCATCACAGGGCACAATCACATACACACACCCATTCATACACTATGGACAATTTACCACCCTACCAATCAGCCTACCATGCATGTCTTTGGACTGGGGGAGGAAACCACAGCACGGGGAGAACATGCAAACTCCGCACACACATGGCCCTGGCGGGAATCGAACCCCGGACCCTGGAGGTGTGAGGGTGTGACCTTGGAGGTGTGAGGCGAACGTGCTAACCACTAAGGCGCCGTGCGCCCCAAGTATTCTTATTGTTGTTGTTGTTGTTATTATTATTATTATTATTATTATTATTATTATTATTATTATTATTATTATTATTTCACCAACAAATTTTCAGTCTTTGTCATTAATATGAACAACTACAACAATGGTCTGTATGAGGTAATCAATAAGGCAACCATGTTTACACAACATAGAAACCCCTACAGCATATCTCCAGTCAAAAACACACAAAAATTGATGTATTGTGCAAGTCAAAGCTTTTAGCACAAATTTTTTAACAAGGTATTTGAGGGTGTTTTTATGTGCAGATTGCACAGAGCTGCCATCAAGCCGTTAAGTCTGTTGTGTCTACTAATACTCTGAACCTGGTGATGTCTGCAAAGGTTTAAAAAAATAATAATAAATAAATAAATAAATAAAAAGGACATTTTTCAGTATATGGTATAGACACAGAGTAACTGAATTATTAGGCTACAATCCAAGTGACTTTCTCAGATTTTTAGATATAGGACATTGCTTTAGTAGTGTCCTATTTATATGACCATATATAAATCATATAGATGATTGAATTATTAAAGTGAGGAAGCAGTTGGATGTAAACGTAAGCATAATTTGATTAAAAATCTAAATGTAAGAATCCAAAGAAAGAAAAGTAATATTGATATAATGTGAATTGTGGTGGTCTCCTGTATTGCCAGTGGAATTGGATTTTGAAGAATCTCTTCTAAACATATGTGGAACTGGTATCAGTTTTTCAAGCAGGTGAAATAAGAGTCATTCAAAATTGCACATTTGAAAGCTTGATTACAAATTTCATATTATAATTCCGACTGCATCTCCAAACACTGGGAGCTGTAACTTAAAGCCTGAATTAAGACTTGCTTTTAACTATGTCTACGTGTACAGAGGCTGGCTGCCGCACATATCCTGCGGTCATTAGAAATGGTGCTTGTGCATGTCCTCAGAAATAGTTAGGGCAGTTGTGACCTAAATAGTTGTTGCAGTATAACTCCATGTGGTACAGTGTCCAAAACTGACTAAACAAATTAGCATTGTGTACTATTCTAGTTAGCCATTGAGTACTGACACTAAGCTGCTTTCCTATTATGGTTAGTGCTTGAATTTTATAAACCTCATGTAGCCTTCAATCCTACTCAAGGGTCTGACCTGAGTACCAGTCTTCCGGAATTTCTAGCTTAGTAAATACTTTTGAGTAGTCAAAGGTCAGAGTTTTTGATTTTCGACTCAACTCATGACACGTGCCACGTTTTGAAACGTGCCTAATTTAGTTTTAAAAGTCACAAACAATAGATTTTCATGCACCCAAGGTCAAAAAACACTTTAATGTGCTCATAATTTAAATTTCAGCATTACCTTTTCCACACAGTGTCACAAATGACTCAGTAAATGATCCGTTCTAAACGACTCATTCTAAACTCCTCCTTTCAGAGAGCATACTCTGCTCTGATTGGTCAGATGTCCCAGTCTGTTGTGATTGGCCTATTGCTCTCAGTGTGTGTCAAATCAAACGGCCAGTAGCATAACGAGTTTCAACTCCGTCAGTTCGCGAGCAGCTGGTGAAGACCAGAGGCGGGGTTTTTGTTACAAACCTACATAGATTAGTACAGGAAGTAAAGTCTGGAATTACTAACGACTCGTTCAGCTGTTCAGAATCGGTTCCTTCTTTTGGGAGTCAATAACTCGGTTTGTCATGCACTTTGATTTTTGAAACTTTGAAGACTTTTTACATTCACAAACATCTCTATGACTACATGAAAGGTGATATCTGGAAAAACCATAATAGGTGCACTTTAAGATCGCTGTGCATGACATCACTAAACATTTCAGTTCGATTGGGAAACCAGATGGGTAGGGATTGCTTTTTGATCTGAATTTTTCAGTGTTCTTCTTTATGTTTTGCTAGAATGCATAGAACAAATTTGAAAGTAAAAAAATGTCAACCATAACTGTCATTTTGATAAGTAATCTCTATTTAAATGGAGACTTGGGGGTGACTAGAGCCAGAATACGTGTGCTTTTAGAGCAAACTGAATCTGTCATGGAATATTTATATTTCTTCTGTCAGGTATAAAATAACCTGTAGATATAACAAAGGGGTGGATGACAGGAATAACATACCACTATTTTCCAAGACATTTTATCGAGACAAAATATGCATCATGATTTGTACAAAAACTGATTTTAAAAAAAAATATATATATATATAGTGTATATATATATATATATATATATATATATATATATATATATATATATATATATATATACATAATTATAAGACTTTTTCACTTAAATGAAACACTACTATATATATATATATATATATATATATATATATATTTATATATATATATATATATATATATATATATATATATATATTAGTAGTGTTTCATTTAAAAAAGTAAAAAGTCTTATATATTATATATATATATATATATATACATCAAAGATGCCTCCAAAAAGTGTATCCCACTGTGTGTAGGTTTTCTTTAAGTAAATTAAGTTTAATTATATGTTTTGTTTTTTTTAAATACCGTAAAGAGCAGTAAACCGTTCTAAACGAAACAAAGTGAATATTTGGTGTGACAAAAAAATAATAAAAATAGTAGTCTCTAGTAGAATTAGTGCAGTTTTATAAGGAAATGAGCTGTACGTTTTATTGAGCATCTTGCAGAACCAGCCACGGTTCTTCTGGAGACTTTGACTGTTGCACTTACTTTATATTTTTGCAGCAAAACCCAGCAGCCTTCATTGTGTTTTGTTTTGTTTTTTTCTGAAAACTGTCTCTTGCGTAATATGCTGCTTTCTTTAATGACATACATAAAGACATTTGATTTTGTGCTGGGAAATCTTAAATCTTTTTTTGTACTGACTTGATAATGTCGAAGTCAAAAAATAAAAAATCTATAACAGTTTGTTCTTAAAAAAATAAAAATTAAAATAGGGTATATATATATATATATATATATATATATATATATATATATATATATATATATATATATATATATATAAAGATTTGTTTCCAAAATGTGAGCAATGTGCTCAGTCTGTCCCAATAGAAGAGACTACACAAATCGATAATGAAAACTAACTGCCTTGACTCATTCAATGTAATTTATTAAACCAGTCATGTCAGAACATGGATTCATGCACTCCCCCGGTTAAAATACGCAATACATTTATGCCTTTTTTTTGTCTTCTTCTTCTAAATGTTCTTGGCAATATGACAAGCTAGTTGATGTTGCTGCAACATTTTTTTTCCTCACAAATATGCAAGAGTTCGTGCTTTTCTGAAGAAATTAGGGAGGAACAGCATGGCTCAGCTGTCATCTTTAATTAATCAAGTGCCATGAATCCTAGCTTTTGAAGAATGAGTCCTCAATGAAAAGCAGATTACGCTCAATATTTCAATCAATTTGACCTCTCATCAACTGCCACGTGAGGCTCTTGAAGACACAGTGGTGCCACGTAAAGACTCCTACACCACCTCTGCCTCTCACGAGAAGCAACAGCAAAGACAGCATGCCATTCAAGAGGCTTGGAATGAGACCTTTGTCCAGTGTCCAGTCTGTTTCGAAGCATAATAGGACTCGATCAGCAATTCCTGGCACTGGCATTTACGGATGATGACTCACTGAAGACAGTAAGTTACAGTAAGTGACTGTACGTGAAGACCACATCAAAGCGTTCCACAAAACCATCACACACACACAGCCTGTCATTACTCAATTATTCCATAGGGCTTCCTCCCCTCTCTATAAGTCACACTGATGATGACGTTTCCTGTTTATTAGAGCAAGAAGGCAGATGGATGGAGAAGGAAAAGAAGGAAGTCAGTGCTAGTCCGTCCTATACATGGAGGGAAGCAACAGAGAGAAAGTATTCTGCAGTTCAATGCTGAATGTGTTGATGGGATGAGCAGGCGTTAACAGGACATTGTTTTATTTCAGTGACAGCTAGATGACCCTTGTCAAACACTATGAGCACTGTTGCTAACAAAGCTCATTGTGTTGAAATTGAATCACCTCATTTGCTATAATTTGCCTCACGGAATTCTTTACCCATGTTTTTCATGAACCATTGGAGTAAGTAGATGGATGAACGTAATTGGACAAGTATACATCTCCAACCAAATATACCATGTACAAGATTTACATTATCCAAAAGGAGAAGAAGCACCAGTCGACCACATATGTGGGAAACAGGTTTATACAATGTCTTTTAATATCAGACCACAAGCCACTTATGGTGCAGTGTCATCGCCACCTTGCATGTCCAGGGTCCATGTTCAATCCTGAGCTCCCATTACTGTCTATCCAGAGTTTCACACGTTCTCCATCTGTCTGAATTGGTTATTTCAGGTTCTCTGGTATAAACAAAATAATCCCCTGCATTTCATTGATCAAAATATGTTCCAGTATGTATTTCCGCAGACCAAGGGTATTCAAGTCAAATGCTGAAGGTCCACCGACATAAAATTCTTTGCGTACAGTGGATAAGCAATGGATAAGCTCTTGTCATTGGCTTGTTTGTTTGTTTGTTTGTTTTTTCAAACTTTACATGCTGTTACTTTACTAATCAGACCAGCCGGAGTAAATGAAATGAAAATTCATTTGAAAGTTTCCAAAACTGTAGTCCATTAACTATGGCCATATGTTGATCAGTACTGCTAAGTTTTTTTTTTTTTTTGAGTGCATAGTTTGCAAAGCTATAGGCTATATTTCACTCCGATATCTGTCAGCATACATTAGCAGTGCTGTTCGGGGCGGAACCCCCCAAAAAAAAAAAAAAATACAGTCCTAGCAGTAAATCTGCAACTTACAGGCCTCAGGAGAGATTTGAGTGCTGGGGGTTTATTAGGTGACAGATCAAAACTTGAGCATGAAACCCAAAATGGGTAAACAAAAACAAAACATTAGATACAAGGTTCAGAATTTGTGTACATTCAAGAGCTGGCAAGACTTCGTAATGAATGTTAGTTTGAATTTGCTTTATATTCTATGTAAACAGGAAGTGCATGTGCAGTAGTTCAGTTTTCGTCGGAACGGGACCCGTAATGCGGTGTAATGCACTGAGCTGATGCCTCTGGCTTCTTTTCAATCACTATTGGCATATGGTATTTACAATATGTACTGCTGGTGATCTACAGCAGGTTAAAGAAAATGCACCAGACACACTGTCTAAAATGTATTTAGATGCATAGTGCCATTCTATGATTAAAGGGGTAGTCTAAATGTGGGCCAGAAATGGGCTGTCACCCATCTGTTATCTGGGTGTCAAGCGTTGTCCTGTAAAAACAGCTCCTGCAATGCACTGATCTTGTCCTCATAGCCCTGTTCCTCACCATTTATCTTCTTAATTGAACTGTTTTTTGTTTGTTTGTTTGTTTGTTTGTTTTCACTGAAGATAGTGTACAGCAGCAAAGCTAATTTTCTAAACCTGTATATGTTGATTGGTGAAAATGACAGCCATTAGATTAAATGCTTACAATCAGTGACATGGGTGTTACCCAGACCAGTCAACCTGGACACTATTGGTATTCATTCATTCCTGGAAATCACTGACCGAAATGAAGACCAATGCATGCTTGAATAATTATCACAGCTGTTCCTCACTTCCACCCAGCTCGCTGGCTAAATTATGAGCCAAATAAGATTGGAGAGTGAAGGACAGAGATTGAATAAACATAGTACATTCCAGGAATCTAACACTCAAAAGCTGTTGAGGTCCGGTAGAAAAGGTCACACTGCCCTCATGGAGAATTATTTGTTTTTAAGCCATTTGTCAGACTGGATATATGTGTTTATGTCAGCGATACACGTAACAAATCCGAGATGAAACTGACAAGCACGGGAAATTCTGACAGTAAGCACACACCCAGGGAGCGGAGGAAGGACGAATTCTTCTGCCATACAACATTTGAAGCTTATTTGTTCCATCTGGAGGCAAATTGTTTTCAGATGCGCTACACTGCCAAACCGAATTGCAAACATCCACTCATATTTTTTCCCTGCGTTATTGCAAAAGCATCCTGTTTTGATTTTTTTTTTTTTTTTTTCACATCGTAGAAGAAATTCACCATTAGAGCGGATCTTCATGTTTCATCTTGACCTTCTGAAGACCATCCTCACAGAAAAAAAAAAAAAAAACATTGTTAGCTGCACTCTTTCAAATAGAAACCAGGTTTAAGGCCAGAATTAGTAGTACTATATGGGTCAGTCCAATAACAGAAAGGTATTATTAAGAATTATGGGTTGTTATTTTTTATTCATTTATTCGTTTTTGTTAATTGAGACGTGATGTAGAAGGGATGAGATCAAATTTCATGCTTAGCGGAAAAGGCTAATGAGAGGCCATCACGTGCAGTGAAAAGTCAAAGGCATGCATTCCACTCGCAGACCTGGAGGATGACTACACCCTAAAGCTCAGTGTTGTTTCCTGATCCAATACATTTGATTAAGCTAGGAATGCAATGATCTCACTTTTTTTCTTTTTAAATGCTATGCTGATATTAGTGTTTTGGACCCATGCCGATATGTGTTGACTTTCTGCAAGCTTTTGTTGCCATGTCATGCCAAATAGAAGAGGTGTGCTTTAAGAAAATATCTGTCCTGTGATCATCTACAAGCTCTGTGTTTCTATTAGTCAGTTAAGGTATTATCAGGGTATAAAGTACATTGGAAATATGTTATATCTGCTCCAATACCAAACCAATGAAGCATTTCAACCCAGAATCTTCCCCAATATTGAGCATCAGATCAGTACATCCATAAACTTAGCTAATGATAATGTAATGTGCCGCCCCGTGATCTTTCAGGATTTGAGCTTGTTGTGTTTTCTTAGTATAATTTTGACATCACTGATTCATTAGTTTGGGGATTTTTCTTGGTTTGTTTGGATGCTGAGTGTGAATTTTAATAAGCGGAAGTAATTTAACTGGTTTTCTGAACCCTAACCTCAACGGGTGTTTCTCACATTAGCGTTTGTCACATTAGCATTTCTCACACACTATCTCACAGGAATTGGTTCTGATTTATTTCTGATTGAAATCTGAATTACAATTCGTCTTAGTGCTTTATCCAGCACATTTCTGACTGAATACCCGTGGATGTGTTTGACTTACTATTACAGCGCACACATTATCTGTTGACCTTCTTGAATATCAGTAAACCGTGGTGGCTATGATTTTTGGAGACGGAGCTATTCACTTTTACATATAATTAAACTTAATTTACTTCAAGAAAACCTACACACAGTGGGATACACTTATCAGTGGTTTTGTAAAGTAGAGTGTACATGTTTTTGTAGGTAAATCTGAACTCAATTTCCCATTAAATTTACTGTATTTATAATACTTTAATTTATTTAAAGGTTTCAGTAAGACTTCAGTAAGATTTTCTTTGTACTCGTGCGTGTATGTTGATCGATGGCAATTACCCATAAATTACCAAGCAAGTTCATGGCACAACTAATTTACATTTAGTCATGCACACAAAACTCCATAAAAGGCAAAGAGCTGAAAATGTGGTGACCAAATGGTGAAAGAGCTCCTTCTAAATGTGGCGTGATCCGAAATCTTCCAGTAATGCAGCTCAGCCAGTGCAGAACATCAGCCACCTTAGACACACTTCCTCTTTTGACACTGTGCCATTTATTTTGAACAGCTAGTCTAATTTTATGGATTTGCTTTAGATTGGTTTCTATCAAGTCATCTTTACTTCCATCTTCATTTCTCCTTCTGTTGAGCCACACATGATTTTATGGAAATGCCAGTGATCCTGACCCTCCGGAGCTGCCTGATCCATCTTGATGCCCTAACTCTGGATGGAGCTCTCATCAACTGGAGGCTCGATTCTACTACAGCGGATGACTCGAAGCAGTGCAGCCTGAAGGTTGCTTAGAATGGTGCTGCTTGAAGCACCATGGAAATGGTTTTGGACCTCAATTCCACATGGACATCCTTTCTTTTACTTTCACACTGTGCATTATTACCCAGATGTGGACGGGTTTCCTTCTGAAACCTCTCAAGGTTTCTTCCTCATATCATCTTAGGGAGTTTTTCTTGCAACCGTCACCACGGGCTTGATCGATATGGATAAATTCACACACTTACAATCTGTATCCTGTGTTTATATATTTCTGTAAAGCTGCATTGAGACAATGTCCATTGTTAAATGTGCTATATAAATAAAATTGAATCGAATTAAATCGAACTGAAATGAATAACAGTGATTATCTCGTTACAGTGGCACCCGTCAGGGGGTGGGATATATTAAGCAGCAAGTGAACAGTCAGTTCTCGAAGTTGAACTGTTGAAAGCAGGAAAATGGAAAAGCGTAAGGATATGAGCGACAAGAGCCAAATTGTGATGGCTAGACGACTGGGTCAGAGAATCTCCAAAGTGGGTGTTCCCAGTATGCAGTGATTAGTACCTACCAAAAGTGGTCCAAGGTAGGACAACTGGTGAACCGTTGTCAAGGTCACTGGTGCTCAAGGCTATTGATGTGCATGTGGAGTGAAGTTTAGCCCATTTGGTCTGATCTACTATTGCACAAATTGCGGGAAAAGTTCATGTTGGCTCTGATAGAAAGATGTCAGAACACACAGTGTATCGCAGCTTGTTGCGTAAGGAGATGCGTAGCCGCAGTCAGAGTGTCCATGTTGACCCCTGTCCACCTGAGCATCAGATCTGGACCATGGAGCAATGGAAGATGGCCCGGTAGGTGGTTTTAATGTTATGGCTGATCGGTGTGCATGTGTGCGTGTGTGTGTGTGTGTGTGTGAGAAATATATATGTATGCAACAACCCTTTGAAAAAGTCAAAATCTGGAGCCGAATTACAGAAAAGGTGAATTGTGTGAAAAGAAAACGTTTTAACATCAAAATGGATACAAATATATATCTACTGTACCCAGTAGATCGTGGATTTCAAGCATATCACATGGGGAAACTGCTCTTTTTATACAAAGCAAAGTGTCTTGCTGACTGTCAGCCAGAATACATTTACACACACTCAGGAGCACGAGTAGGATATGATCTTTTATTCCGAAAATTTTTGCGATTTTCATGCATGTGAAATTTCTTGTGTAAATGCTCCTACGAACGATTTACATATAAATCCGTTCGCATCCGGGTTACTAAAAATGATGCCCATTGTGTCTATGAAGTACAGCAATATTAATGTTCTAAGACATATTGCAAAGATTAGGAGAGAGAAAGGGGGATTAAGGAGTGCATAATGGCTGTATCAGGCGATCATGATAAGACGTACTGCACATACTGCAAATCAGAAATGTGTGCCACACCACAGTGTAGCGTTACCATGCAAAGACTGGGGGAAAACAAGACAAATGTGTCTCCCTTTGCCAATCCCTGAACTTTCTGAGCAAGTTTAAGATCTTTTATTGTGGTTTTTGAGCTGTACTGTATTTGAGATGGAAAAAAATTTTTTATGCTGAGACCTGGCAACCCTGTGCATATAACTTGGGAGCTCACAAGAGTTTGGCTGTTGTGATAGATTTTCTGTGCGAGTCTGCTAGTGTTCCCAGTCACAAACACTGCACCCCCTTTCCAGAAATACACAGAATTTACATGCTTGCCAAGAACACTTAATATTCAGTTGCAGCTCCACGGCGTGTTTGTCAGCAAGTGCAACGTCTTCGTTCCAAATTTAACCGTCTCCCGAAAGGCTTTCCATTTTATCCACATTACAACATGTTTGGCATGCGGAAGACTGTAAGAGATAACACCACACGTGCCAGAACCCCAAGATGTCTTAATCAGGTTCCCGATAGATCACGTCATCACGTCATCATCTGTGAAATACTCACTCACATTTTGAACTGGTAACAAGCATCCGATTGTCTGACGCAGGTTACAGTCATGCCATCCCACTTAGGAACATGAGGAAGTGAGTGTGTGTCAGAACTATTTCAGGGTGCTTTGAAGTCTTCTTTTGCATCACCCTGGAGGCAAATGCAGAGACTCTGCAGTAAAATTCGAAACGCTCTGCTGTACTGAGGGGACTGGAGGAACGTGATGGGGGAACTGTGCTGGATCCAAAAAATTTGTGCTGAACACCATGATACATATTATATACTGTCAAATAGTGGCCCATATCCACTTCCACCTCACAGCACAGGGTTTGATCCCTGATCCTGGTACAATAAAGGACCATGAACTTAATGTCTGTCCCATGTCTGTACAGAGCTCTCCCTGTGTTCCATTGGGGTTTTTTTCGCCATTGTTCACTTTCCTCAATCCTTCCAAAACCATACCAGTGGATAGAACGGTAACTGTAGATAAGTGTGCATGGTGTCCTGCGATGGAATGGTGTCCCCAACCATGAATCAAGGACCGGAGGCTCATATGAGAATTGTATAAAAAGGGGGAGCCCCGCTCCAGGCGATTAGGACATCACTTTTTGAGACGTCCCAAACTGTTTGGATCTCATGTAACGAATGAAATAAATTGGACCTTCACCTTTTCTCACTCACTTTTTCCGTGTGGTGATTTAGACTTTGAGTATCTCAGCTGAAAGCTGTTGTAAGTACATTCGATATTTCCTAAATTGTTGTAATTGTAATTGTATAGTAGGTGAAAATTTGACCTACAGTATTCCCACCTCACACACACTGTTCCAGAGATAGGCTCCATCACTCACCATGACCATCACCAATATAAAGTGGTACCTAAAGACAAATGAACGCTTTAATGGCTGTTCTGATCACAACATTTGAAAACAAAGAAGCTGTTGGATATCCATAACACAACTGACCTATTTAACATCACTTACGAGCAAACCAGTCCTACTGCTCGTCAGTGCTTAAGCTTAAACTTAGAAATTACTCAGCTCAATTTACATGAAAAGGTTACGGTCAGGGCTTCATTTGTAAATCTGCAGGTCCCGGAACACTAAATGGGTAGTAATCAGGCAGGTCGGGACGCACGTGAAAGGTCCCGCTCCTCGAACTTAAAGACATGTAAAAGTGCTTCCAGTATCTCACATAGCCAACGATATTCAATCCTGATACGTAACTGATCACACGGGTACAGAGACCTAATAGTATAACTTGATAGCAGTGAGTACAAAGGGAAACATTCATGGTTTGCACATTCTACCAGCTTATTTGCTGTCACCTCAGTTAGGTACAAAACACATTTGCCAAAAGCACTTCAAAAACAAAGCTACGCTTCTATGACTTTATATTCGTGTCAAATTTCTGCATATTTTGAGCACACAAAAAGCTCGCACTTCCATTATAGAAGCTCGCACGCGCGTTATTGGAGCTCGCGCCCGTTAAACTACAACCGTGAGAGGAAAATAAATATTTACATGCGGGAAGGGGAGCACTCTACGCTCTGCTCGCATGAATACTTTGTCTTTTTGTCGTCGATGGGCGGGCCTAATTGGCTTAACTGTAACCTCAAATATCACCGGCGAGCTAATTTTCAAAAATCAGTTCCGATTGGCTGCCCACCACCGTGGCAAAGCGTTAGCGAATTTACCCGTTCGTTCATGAGAGACACTTCATACACGGACACTCTTCACAAGAGTCATTCGTTTGTTTGAATCCGTTTTCCTCTCGCAGTTGTAGTTGAGCGTGCGAGTGCAAGCTTTGTGTGCGCTCAAAGTATGTTTGTGCAGAAACTTGACACACACACAAAAAAATGTTTTTATTTATACTAATAATTTGACATGAGGGAAAAAAATCATCTTACTTAAGACAAAATATTACACAAAGCTGTCATGTTAGTGTCCTCCTACTGTCCTGTGTCCCCTATGTATCCATGAGCACACAAATGGCTCAGAATTGAACTTTGGAAGCATTGGACCCAGAACTTTCAGACGAGATGGTGTGGATGAGAAGGGTTCACGCTGCGAGCTACAAATGAGATTGATTTTGAAGAAACCCTGCTCACTCTCCACTCGAGATCGGTGGGGTATTCACAGCAGCCAACATCTGCGTCAGTCCTTCTGGAACCTTTTGTCTATTTGAGTCCATGTACTCCCTAAAAGCCCGACTGACTGTATGAGGGCTGGTAAGTGTATTTAATTCTGTGCAGTCAATCTCACTTTCAAAGTCATGTGCAGGTTGGTAACGTTTAGCCTTGTAAGTGCTTCTGAAAACCGTCCACAATCAGGGTAGTGTTGTCACTGCTAGTCGAGGGAACGATCACCAACCTTCATCAGTGACCCGCTGCTAAAAATGCCTTTTTAGCATTTTGTTTGTGTTCTTAAAAAATGCTGGTAATCATAACTGCCTTCTTTTCACCATGACACATCCTACAACGCATGCTACATGACTGTAGGCTTCGCTACGTGACAACAAATTCAGGTGAACTTTGAACTTGAACTAATTATGTTGTGTGAAAGAGGCAATATTTGAGCATTTCTTTTGTCATTTTTTGTTGTTCTATTTTCCTTTTAGTGAACCAAGCTGTGGTTAGGGTTATGCTTTAGGGATGGCATTCATACCTTTTCTTATGACTTGTTTTGTAAGTAAATAACACGAAATCCAACGACACTCACTCTTTCGAATATGTAGAAATTTGGCTTTGGTATTTTAAAGAAAGTAAAGAAGAAAATCTAGTTTTGTGCTTTTTGGTGCTGCTTTTGTAATTAGGAAGAATTCCAGTCATTCTGAATTAAATATCTGAGCTATCTAGTGTCGTTGCATTACAAAGTGACTATAGAGTTTACTGTATTTGATGAGACAATGTTTGGAGATTTCCGCAGGCAGACAAATGGCATTGTTAAAAATTCTCAATTGAACTTTCCGTTCGTGCTCCATTCAAGAAACGCATGCTTTTACTTCAGTGAACTCTTTCACAACATAATGAAAAGCTACGTTCAACAACACCTTTTGTTTTCGTTTTTTCGGAGCACAATTTTTGACCCTCTCCCATCAGACACTGGGGGTCTTCCAGACTTCAACATGGTTTCTCTTCACATTCATCACCCGCTGTCATCGATGCCCCGTGGACATTCTACAGTCTCGCCGCTCTCTACAGCGCCAGGTAGGGTGCCAGGGAAGGACAATGCCCAAGGATTAGCATTAAAAGGCCAGGGACTGGGCCCAGCATCCCAGGACGCTTTGAGGCCTGGGGGGTGGCGCAGAGGGCTGCAGCGGCTGGGGTTAGAGCATCAGGAGTCCAGGGGAAACGGCGTATGGAAATGGCTGCCGCTAACACCCACCATGGGGCCAGCTTGGTACACAGCAGGAGTCTCTGTGTAGAAGCGTACATCTGTTCACAACGGGAGAACACGCCTGACACAGAGATAATTCTTTCCCTTTCTTCTTCTTCAGGCTCCTCCTTTTTGTTCCCCCCTGTCTCACTTCATTTCTTATGTTGTTTTTCATGTCTTAGTCATTGTTTGAGTCAGAACTGAGTAAACGTTACTTTTCAGTAGCCTTGTTGGTCTGAGTTTCGATCGTGTTCAGATGAACTGACATGGACAATAGTATAATCAGACTGATGATAGTCTGTCCCAAACGGCTAATCTTTGTTTTAAACCAGAGCCAACTTAGCCAACGCAGCTAGCCACTCGCAATCACGATTATGCATGCGGTCTTTCAGAAGGAATAGGATTACTGTTAAAAAATGTAGCTTCCATTTTTCTCCCCATGTATACAAAGCATAACTGTCATGATATGTGTCATTTTAAGCCGATTTTCTATCCTGTGATGCGATGAATTGGAGCGAATAAGCTGGAAGCAGCAGATGGCTAACAGCCCAGTGCGGTTGCTTTGGTCACCTGAATGCTACTCGCAGAGTTTTCTGGTTAGCATAGAACCAGACAAGAGAGCTACACACAGAATGAGCTATCAATCGTGTAAAAAGTGTAATCCGTAGTCTTAAAAAAATTATTCGTCTGTGTTTGGATGGCAGGCATATTGGCAAGTTGTCATGACAACAGGGATGTTCTGCTGATGAAGACTTGCCGTCGACTGTCCAATCGGATGACGGCAGCATAAACTGCAGCGTGAGCGCAAGTGTTGAGGGGGATACACGTTTTCCAGATACACACAATGCCAAGGACGACGCCCTGGTCCAAGACCACCTACGGATCATAATGGGCTACAGGAGAGGGATGGCTAACGGACTGACACGATCTACTTTGGAATGAGAACAAGGCGGAGGAAGAAACGAGACAGGGCCAGGTAGGGGGTCGCCTTAATGTTGACTGGTCTGAATGTCATCGATTATCTTTGCCATCTTTGCAGTCCGCCATTGTGGGTTAAGGCTGAGGAACACAACGTGAAAATGCGGACATTTGGCGACAAGAGTACCGTTTAGAAATCATGACACTCTAGCAGGTGGTTATAAGAGCAAAGATGTGTGAAGAATGTCAAACATATTGGTATATAATGAGCAAAATAACAAACCTGCTAACACTGTGTCAAGCTATTACTGGCATGGAATGCTAATACGCCAATGCTAACAAAAAAAGAATGGCCTTTTATTCCTATGGTGATTTCTGCATTTTCTCTCTTTCTCCCCTGTTGAATTGGATTAGAATAGGCAGCGGTGAAATGCCTTTGGACGACTGTAGCCACCGTTTAGCAATGGATGCACTGGAAAGGAAAGCCCGCTTTTTTTTTTCCATCTAGCACTGCAGGTAGCCATATACTCTTACCCTCTCCAACAGAGATCCTTTCGGACCGAATCACAGAAAATATCTTATAAAGATCCGACGAAGGGCCCTCACATAAGACGATTAAAATCTTCATTCATTCACAGTGAATCTCTTTTACATCCCCTCCTTCTTCCCCCTCTGTTCCTCAAGCTTCGCCATCATGGGGTCTCGGTGGGAAGCCAGTGAGAAAACTGACCCCCAGTGGTGGATATCTTTGATTCTTCAAACATTGGGCTAAAACGCAGGCTGTCAGCATGCGAAACCCACCTTTATTGACTCTTGGTTGGATATCAAGCAGATTAGACATTGGATACTGGTCTTGTTTTGAAAACTTTTTTGTTAGTTCTAACAAGATCAATGGTCGGGTTGAACCCATAATCGTACCATTAGATTTGCTTTGGAGATAAGTACCACGTCATATATGTGTAAATAAGTATAGCATAATGTAAAAAAAAAAGATTGTGTTTTGTAGAATATGTATAAGAAACTTATCTAGGTAGGGTATTGAGATTGGCATGCATTCAAACCAAGTACAGGTACATTTTTGGAAACAATACCAATACAGATACCGATACTAAAATAAGTAACCAACTTAGTATTAAGCAATCGTGCAGATCGTGGAGGATTTTATTTACATGTACACGTTTTGATATGTTAACTAGTTGTTGTTGTTGTTGTTTTTTTAGCTATCTATATGAGTTAGCTTTGATCAAGTAGAGCTGCAGTCAAGAGCAGGTTTTGTTTCACTTTGGAAAAGTGCTTTACTACAACTATATGTTAAATACGTTTTGTTGTTTTTGTTGCGTCGGAATTCCATATTGTCAATGAACAATAGTCGCTGATGGTCAAGAACATCATACTGTTACATTCATTTAACTAAGATTGCTGTTGGGTTCTGCTAGAAAATAAACTCCTCGACTTTTATGCTTAAAATATTATGGCAGTGGTGTCGATTGCACCTTGACTCGCAAGCAACTTAGACTCTGGAAGCAGTCGTGTCTCATCATGGTTGAGTTCTTGGACTAGTGATGTGACCTACGTTCAACCGCTTCTCTCTTTGCTCACTTCATTGCAAATACCTTTGTGTGTGCATGCAACTCATGGCACCTTGTGTTCATTTTTAATGACCAGACTTGCTGATACTGCTCTGTGATAAAGATACTATTTAAATGCCACCAGTGCCACAATGTATACTAGCTACACTAGGCTGTCAAGTGGTATGAGATGTTGGTATCTGGGCATATTTTAAGAAATATGTGTACAAGTAAATAAGCCCAGTCTCGGACTGATACCAATACTGATACTGAGACTGGAATCATTTTTTTTTTTTTCAATGTATCCGTACTTTTGTGGCTGATTACGACAGAAAAGATTTTGAAGCAATATTCTTGGCTTGTTCATTTTAGAGGGCTCTCTATCCTGAAACCAGAAACTATATTTGTACTTGAAGGTCAAACCTATCAGAAAAGTCATGGGACAAGCAATTTTCGAACCGTTCAGATTTAAGTCTGGGAATTTCAACAATGGGATTGCATGCCTTGTGGAAACACTGTCTTGGCTATCTCACGAGTCTGCTGATCCAATTTCACCAGTATTATCTGTTGTCTGGTCCTGCTATCACATCAGCAAGAGCAGATTGAGATGGTGTGACCGTTCAGACAGTGTTATTGAGATGGAATTAGACAATCACCCCAGGGCTATTGCTATTATAGGACTGTGATTGCTTGACTATTGACTTGCGGAAGGCGCTGTCCTGGAGCAAGCAAACAATTGGTGTGTATAAATTAGCATCTTGGACATAATGCAAATACTTAACACGGAACAGAAATCACTCATGTGATTAAGTGAAGGGATATTTTGCCTGCTCAAAATCATTTCATGTGCAATCCAAGTGAAAGATGTGATTACTGTACACTCCGACATCTTTTTTCGCATTTTTGCTGAGTGATGATGACGGTAAAAGATGATTTATTGCTTCAGTTGACCACCATGACAAATGTGACCTCTGCCACTCCCCAGTGGGACTTTCTTCAGTTATTTACAGTCTCCTCTTGACCACACACACACACAACTCCGGAGACGCTCAGTGATCTATTTAAACCTCTCACCATGTCTGGGATTCCCCGTCCGCAGCATAAAATGCTCGAGATATAAAGCAAATATGTTACTTAAAGTAGGATAAGAACCTCATTATGATCTCCCAATCGTTAATTGGTAAGGATGATGGATGTCTTATGAAAAATTCTGAATGATCAGGTGGAGCACTTGTAGCTTTTATCTCAAAGAATTGCATTTTATTCTGTATGTATTTTTTTTCCTTGGGAAAAGAAAAAAAAAGAGCTCATTTGTAACAGCCAGCCCTGCTGCTGACCCTGGAGATCATTCGATGTGTCGTGCTTCCTCTGTCCGTCTCATACGCTGCCTTCCAGTGCCTTTCAATTTATTTCTTGCCTCACTGAGTGGAAAAAGAAGTTGCAACGTTGCTTTTCATGGCAGATGTTGTCCTTCACATCAACCGCTGAAAGAGTTCTTACTCTAGGCAATGCGTTTTTTGTCTTTGTTTCACCTCTGTAAATTGGATGCAGGCAGGCGATTGAGGTGCTCTTCATCTGCCACTGGGATTGTATGGAGTCTTTGCATAATTGATATTTTGCATATACCCATTTATCCTGGGAGTTCCTGTCAGTACAGGATATAGACTCACAGACTAGGTGGTTCGGGAGGTAAAATCATGGACATATCGGAGAGCAGAAAACTTGACGTCTTTACATGAGGGTCTGACAGGTGGACAGGTTCATCCCTTTGTTTCTCTGTCCATCTTTTATCACTTCACCCACCCTGTGGCATTCCATCTAATCGTCCTGTCTTCCACTGAGTCCAGTCAAGGACTGGTATTTCTGCCTGCCAAAAGAGACCTGGCCCAGGGCAGGAGTCTTTTATTACCCACATTCACCAGAATGATGCTTCGAATGAGTAGAAAAAAAGAATTTACCCAATTATAGAATAATTAATCCTCCTTGTGATGTCTTTTATTTCTTGGATCAGCTTTGTCGCTGGGGTGGTACTAATGGTAGTGGTAGTATGTTTTACCCGGGAAGGTGCATATAATGTACCTTTAACTCCCGTCACATTCCCACTGCAAGGTACAAAAAAAAAAAAAACGCAACCTTGACGGTATGAACCCAGCAACAAGGAAGAATACAGTTTGGTAGCTTTTCTCTGAGAGTCCTTAGAGTATGGTGAAGAAAAAACATCACATCCAAATGTTATCCGATGACTTGCTAGACTTTCTATCAAAGGGCACAAACATGATATGCTACCTCAGACACCTTCTCAGAAAAGGATAATGACTATTGCAGAGTCATCGGCAACACTTGAATTCATTTACTCCTTGTCTGTATTTTTTTCATTAACTAGCTAACCAGCTTATTACACTATGTTAGCTAACATTTTTAGCCTTGTTGATTTTACTCTCCACCTTGTTTGAGGGACAGGGCAGACACTTCAGTCACATGATGACCAGTAAAAGCAAGCCTCTTGACTCTCCGAGCTGTGAAGTATATACTCAGGCTGGACGTGAAGAGCTCACACAAGATTAATGAATACTTTACAAGCCCACTCTTATACAATTTCTTCCGAGTTTTGAAATGCTAACAAACAAAACACTTGTTAACATCATATTAAGGGAAATGTTCCAAGAGATACAGTGATTGAAATAAGTATTTGATCCCCTGCTGATTTTGTACGTTTGCCCACTGACAAAGAAATGATCAGTTTATAATTTCAATGGTAGGTTTATTTGAACAGTGAGAGACAGAATAACAACAAGAAAATCCAGAAAATCGCATGTCAAAAATGTCATAAATTGATTTGCATTTTAATGAAGGAAATAAGTATTTGACCCCCTCTCAATCAGAAAGATTTCTGGCTCCCAGGTGTCTTTTATACAGGTAACGAGCTGAGATTAGGAGCACACTCTTAAAGGGAGTTCTCCTAATCTCAGCTTGTTACCTGTATAAAAGAGGTCCCCCTGCTCAAGAAAGCACATATACATGCCCGTCTGGAATTTCTTACTGGAATTTTTTTTTTTTTTTAGTAATTTTTTTTAGCTTACTCTAGGTCCACTTTGTGGACAACCCTAAGGGTGATATACTGCTGTCTCCTTTGTTTTATGGAGACTTTGGGTGTGTGTCCCTCTTCAGCTACAATTGGCTATTTATGTTCTTATTTTTACTTTAGTTCTTGGGTTTTATAATTTTTATATAACCAGCGACAGCTATTGAGTAGCCATGGGGGGGTAGGGGGGGGAAGGTAAATGAATCACATGAATATGAATCACATGAAAATTAATTACATGTAAATGAATCACATGCATGAATATGAATCACATGAAAATGTATCATATGTAAATGAATCACATGTAAATGAATCATATGAAAATGAATAAATAAAGGCATACATGCCGGTCTGAAGTTTGCCGATGAACATCTGAATGATTCAGAGGACAACTGGGTGAAAGTGTTGTGGTCAGATGAGACCAAAGTGGAGCTCTTTGGCATCAACTCAACTCGCCGTGTTTGGAGGAGGAGGAATGCTGCCTATGACCCCAAGAACACCATCCCCACCATCAAACATGGAGGTGGAAACATTATGCTTTGGGGGTGTTTTTCTGCTGAGGGGACAGGACAACTTCACCGCATCAAAGGGACGATGGACGGGGCCATGTACCGTCAAATCTTGAGTGAGAACCTCCTTCCCTCAGCCAGGGCATTGAAAATGGGTCGTGGATGGGTATTCCAGCATGACAATGACCCAAATCACACGACCAAGGCAACAAAGGAGTGGCTCAAGAAGAAGCACATTAAGGTCCTGGAGTGGCCTAGCCAGAAAATCTGTGGAGGGAGCTGAAGGTTCGAGTTGCCAAACGTCAGCCTCGAAACCTTAATGACTTGGAGAAGATCTGCAAAGAGGAGTGGGACAAAATCCCTCCTGAGATGTGTGCAAACCTGGTGTCCAACTACAAGAAACGTCTGACCTCTGTGATTGCCAACAAGGATTTTGCCACCAAGTACTAAGTCATGTTTTGCAGAGGGGTCCAATACTTCTTTCCCTCATTAAAATGCAAATCAATTCATAACATTTTTGACATGCGTTTTTCTGGATTTTCTTGTTGTTATTCTGTCTCTCACTGTTCAAATAAATCTACCATTAAAATTATAGACTGATCATTTCTTTGTCAGTGGCCAAAATCAGCAATTACTTCACAATTACTGTATTAATTCCTCACAACAGGTGCATAACTCAGCTCCTAATACAGCCCATTTTGAATATACTGATTATCATAAACATACGACTAAACCTACTGTGAGAATATCCGCATGTTAGAGCATTCGTTAGAGAACTCACAGCACCAACACTGACGTTTTGACATAAAACGCACCCACATGAGTCATTTGTGAAAATAACTAAAACATTGCTTTGTCAGATCCACGTTTACCTGCGTATTACTGTCAAAGATAATTCGCCACCTGTCTGTCATGTGTGCTTAAGGCAGATTCAGCCATCCTCAACTGTCACTCCCTCTGCAATATTACGATCACTCATGCAGCTCTGTTTAAAAGTCAGAGCTCATCTTTTGGCACATGATGTATGTACACAGCCAAATCATCACGGTTGAGTTGGTGTCAGAGTTTAATGTTTAATTTAAGGGTGGACTGTGTGTCCAAGCTTGTGTTAGAACGTGTTCTTAACATTAAGGCTATTTGATTTCCGTGAGAAGAGGCATAACACTGGAGTGTTTTCCCAGATCAAACCTGATCCAGATCATAGCTCATGTCAACACACTTAATACTATTTGTCTTTACTCTTCAACAAATTTTAACTGTCATTTAAATGATTTATAAACTTCACGATCTGATGTCACCCAGAAGACGATACGCTCTCGAGGTTTCTTCATCATGTCGTGAAGCTTTTCTGGCTTGATAATTAAGGATCAAAATCTTCAGCTGCTTCGTGACAATGCATGAGAGTGAAAACACCTTTCCTGACCATTAAACCTATTATAGAGCCTTCCTCAAAATTGTTGCCACAAAGTCGCACGCACACAATCGTATAGAACTGTATGTATTTCTATGCTGTAGCGGTACAATTTCCCATCACCGAAACTTTCCACGAAGACATGGTTTGTCAGGGTTGGAGTGAAAGAACTTGAATAACCTGTACAGAGCCCTGACCTCAACTCCACTGAATACCTTTGGGATGAATCGGAACGTTGACTGCACCCTCAAAGCCTTCTCGCCCGACAGCAATGCCTGACTTCACTAATGCTCTTGTAGCTGAATGAGCACAAATCCCCACAGCCACACTCCAGAATCTATTGGAAAGCCTTCCAAAAAAGACTGGAGGTAATAAACAGCATAAGGGGGACTAAATCTAGTATGGGATGTTCAACAAGAACATATAAGTATGCTGGTCAGGTGTCCAGAAACCTTTGGACCACCTTTGGACCACAAAACACTAACTGACCCTCATGGCAATGGTAATATTTGTCCCACAATGGTCTTCTATCTGGTTTCCTATCGTTGTCTTTAAAACACTGTCTCCAGGGTATCATTAGAGAACGGCAATACATTAAGCTTTGCCTTTGATGCGGTGTGTGCAAAGCATATTAGGCCTAATTATACTCATTCCAAACAAATTAGTTCCAATTCGTTTACCACTTGATATACACAAATACAGTATCATTCCGCCTGGTTACAACACCTCATAGTTTTCCCCTTAGACCAAATATAGTCAACCAGCTAAGACATGTTTGGCGTTCAAGTTTGCGACCAAAAACTAACACACCTGTTTTAGTTGATCAAGGACTACTTAAGGCAATGAGTAGATGGTCAGATTGGCACAATTATGACTGGAGCTAGACACTGAACTTAAACATTGTCAGACAGATTCTGAAAAGAAGCTTGTTCACATGTAATGGCAACAAACAAACAGAGTCTCAGCATCATACTTACCAAGGGTCTGTTGTGCTGTCCGCAAAAGAGCACTGTCAAACTTGTTATACTCCCCCAAAACCTCTTCCATAAATATTTGCCTCAAATCGCCTCCATTTCCTCAGTAAAACTGACTCGCTGATGTGATTTAGGACACAGTGTAACTTAGGGTAATCGATATGAACTAAGATTTATCGTGTAGACAAGCTGGGGCAGCCATCTTGGACAACTGGAATCACTTCAATTATTATTTTTTCCCCCCAGTCCATGCAAGTCTTTGTGATAATATTAAGGAAAGCTAGAAATGCATCATAATGTAATATAGTCCTATTTTAAACGTAAAATTATAAATACGGACTACCTAACCTGAGTAATTTAAAGCATAAAGATTTGGGTATGCATTTACAAAACCGGTTTGGGTGAGAGAGGCTTTCAGCATTGTTCGGTACATTATCCTCATAGTGAAAAACTAAAGACAACGAAAAGCTAATCAACTAAAAAATATTTGAAAATTTAGTTTTAGGGTTTTTTTTTTTTTTTAATTTAAGAGACATAAATGTGTTTGCTGTGCTAGATCCCATCTGCTAAGCAGAAAAGACTTAAAATACATACACATGACAAATTAATAGAAAAAAAAACATTGTCTCTGTTGTGGGAGACATTTTGCTGGCTTGGTTTGGGTCCATTTGTCCCCTCAAAGTGTAGCGTTACTTCAAATCAATGCAAAGCTATTCTGACCGATTACCCTGTGATGAAACATTTCTATCCAGTTGGCCTCGCTCCCCATCCACAGGGCACAAAGTCTCACTGAATGGTTTGATGAGTGTGAAAATAACACAAAATCATATGCTACTGTCTTCATATGGGAGACTTTGGATAGATGTCTTAGACCGCGCACTCTACCGCCAACATCAAAAGCACAGATTGACGGAATTTCTTTTAGAAGAATGGTGTTCATAAGTACAGTTCCAGAAACTTATAGAATTTATGCCACGGTGAATTGAAGAAATTCTGGTTGCTCATGGTGGTCCAACACCTTTCTAAGACGCTTCATGCTGCCGCTGTTGTTTTCGTTTAATTTGTCACATGTTAACGAAATACTGACATCGTGCAAGAAGTGTTTAAACGTAATATACGCTATATATTGGTAGATTTCGGGGGAAATTTAAATGGAAGAGCAAGAAAGAGAGAGGCAAAAAAAGATAGATGCAGAGATGATAATCCATCTTTTATCCCTTATTGTTCTTAATTACAGTTGCTTAAAATGAAGCCTGGCACTAAACTACCTCACCTTATGCTTTCTGTCATGATCTTCTGTGGTTCTATGATACTGTGTGCACTGGAAGGGGGGGCTGCATTTTCCGCACAGCTGTAATAGGAATGAATCGTTGTGAAATCCAAGCCGAGACATTAAAGAACCGAAGCCCTAACAAACAGAGTCTTGATACCAGATGGGACTGGATGATGAAAAGAGCCTAATCCTGGCCCAGGCTCGCCTTCCATCAGCGCAGGCACTACAAAGCAGCTCATGCTGAGCTCTCGCAAGCGAATACTCTTTTTTTTATACCTCGCCAAACAGAGCATCACACCACCCCTCCCTTTCTTTCTTTCTTTCTTTCTTTCTTTCTTTCTTTCTTTCTTTCTTTCTTTCTTTCTTTCTTTCTTTCTTTCTTTCTTTCTTTCCTTTTCTTCATCTCCTTCTCTCTCTCCCTCATACATCCAACCATATAGAGTGTGCATACATCTCCCTCTCTATATAAATCATACATTTCTCTTTTTCACTCTTGGCTTCTCTTTTTGTCTTTTTCTAGAGCGCTTGTGATCTCTCTCTCTTTCTCTCTCTCTCTCTCTCTCTCTCTCTCTCTCTCTCTCTCTGTCTGGACTTGAGGATTTGCAAATGTGGCATTAGCAGATATTGCGGTCATTCTTTCATCTGTAGGAACTTCTGATTGCTCTACAGTTCTTGCATTGGAAATGAGAACACTACGCCTGGCTAAAAAGGCCCTCCTCTCTGATTTGTATTCAGTATACATGGCACTGTAAGACATATGAGTGGATTCTCTCCTCTCCAGTTCTCCCACCCTCCTCCACCCATCTGTAGTCAGAGCCTCTCTCTCTTTCTCTCTCTCTCTCTCTCTCTCTCTCTCTCTCTCTCTCTCTCTCTCTCTCTCTCTCTCTGCTTCCATGCTTATCCAATGATGCACAAGGCCTGCTAATTAGATTCAGCACTGAATTAAAGTGGTGTTCGTGAAAAACATATCTCGCTCACTGGTTTTAGATGCAGTCACGTCTTCAGTGCTTCATGTGACAGCACATGTTTTCCAGCTTCAGTACTGCACGAATGTTTTCAGAAAGTAAAGCAGAACACATAATCACTTCTATCTGTTAACACAAGGCACCGGTAGACAGTATTTTCATTCCAACTCTGAAAAATACTCCTCTCGTAATTCTTTTCAGGTGTATCCTGCATTTAAAATACAATGATTTAGACGTTCATAGACAGTAATCATTAAACAGGGGCCAGGCATTCAGTGTAAATAAGTAAAGCAAGCAGTTGATATGGGCACAACTCTAACAGAAGCACTAGCAAAAATAGATAAATAAATATTTCTAGTAACTAGGTACTGATGCATTTCTTGGTTCGTATGCCTATTCTAAAACCATGCTGTATAAGTGTGTATAAGACTTGACATGGTGTGCTGTTATAGGAAAATAATTAATGACTGTGAGGTGTGCAAAGTGTAGTTACTGTTACCCCCAATGTGGGTCCTTTTCCAATAACAGCACCCGAAGAGTTTATTATTCCTCTTATACCACAGCAGTTTGCCAGTGATTAAATGGTTTCCATTTATTAATGAACGTCATACTTTTGTATTTACTTACTTATTTACATTTAATGTTCATGCACAAAACAAGTGACTTCCTGTTATCGCTTTTCTTACATCGCTTTAATATATAACGCTCTCATGTTCCCTCTCTCTTGAGGTTAATAAACAAACAAAAACAAAAATGAAAAAAAAAAATTTTTAACGGCAGAACGTGTAAATGTCTCTGTATTGAAGACTTCCTGTCCTGTGGTGGAACACTTACTGACTGTTAAATAAACTTGTCCTTGTGGAAAACTTCATCATATCAATGAATCAATCATTCCTATCAATCATCAATCCTATCTACCTGTGTGCCATTAATTCTGCAACAATAACTAGAGGCGATTTTTAGTGTGCATGTGTTCTCTGTCACGCTTTAACGGACTGTGTTGATCTATGTGTGTTATATCTAAATTCCCAGATTATCTAGAATAATATTAGCTAGCTACTACTCAATAGGTAATTATACACTGGAGCCAGGAGATGGTTTTGGATCCATACTCAAGAAGAGTTTACTGACAATAACGAAATCCAAAACAATAGAGCAGGGAAGGGTCAAAGTGCCATCCAGAGCATAATCCAAACACTGTCCAGTGGATAATCCAAAGTGTAGTCAGAAGAAAGTAAATAAATAAGGGGATAAACAAGGCTCAGGACATATGCATGTAGATCATTGGCAAGACTTCGCAAAGAGATACTGAAACCTGACATTTCTGCAATTCCTGAAAAAGTACACCAGGTCCATCTCATAGTAAAGTCCTAATTATGTCCTCACAAAACATCTCTGCATATATGAGCATAATCACCCTGAAATCCCAAAAGCTCAGATTGCAACATTAAGGCTCCAGCCAGACTGTCCCTGAAGCTTGACGAGAGAAAAATGCATCTATCACAGAAGAAAAAAGCAATTTGTGGGAGTGAAAAAAATCCACATTCCCATATGACATTATAGTATTTTGTATGATAGCCTTCCACCGTTATATCGTAAACCTGTGGTCACGCTAGACTAACTAAAAGATCACAAAAGGAGATCTGTCTGTTTATCATGTAACAATGGGAGCGTGGTCAGTTCTAACAATAGCACCCCATTGTAGAACCACAAGTGCCAAAAAAATATGGCTGCTCCTGAATGAATCTGGAGGATTGTGTCCTGCTATTTGAGATGGATGTTGTGGTGGCTGTGACATGATAATCACATTTACTGTCTCCCTCTTGATTATGGCATACTAGTTTGCAAGTCTGTGAACCCTTAGAGCTCCCGAAAACATGATTGCTGTTGGGTGACAGATTCCAATTATAGAAATCGGAGAAAAAAAAAAACATGATGAATTACATAATCATTATAACTCAGCTCCGTTTGTGACTTCACAAATAGACTCAAACACGTCACCTATCACACCTGATATGCAAATCGTGATAGAGTGATCTGAAAGATAGCCCCAGAACATGCCTGTTCAGCTAGCTTGCTAGCTATCATACACAATTTTAGTCATAAACATTGTTGCTATACGCAAATCAAGAATTGTAAGAAATGTGAGTTTTGCTAGCAATAAACTAACTGGCTAGCTATTTGTGATTGCTGAAACCGTTGCTATAGTTTGCATTTAATTTAAACTGTAATAAATAAAATACAAAATTGTACGTACGATCACTCATTCTATCAAAAATTATACATTAAGTTTATAATGGAAAATGAGTAATCGATTTGATCATAAGCATCATCCACACTTGACTCTGATCACTGTTCACTATTACATCGGTGCTGAAATGACCACTGGTTAATTTGGTGAATTTTCGTTCTGAAATTTCTTTGTTAGCATTCGACCATTACAGCTATGTCTATTGCTATTTCTACAGTGTAAGCGACAGCGTATGTTCGGCAGGGATAATTTAACATTTGGTATTTATACTGCTCACAAACTGAATCTATTCACAGCTTATGTCCTTTCTGCTATGTCCTGTAACCAACAACTTCATTCACTGCATGCAGAAACACACTTAGCTAGCAAGATATCAATAAAAACCAGTGTTGCCAATTTAGTGATGTTGTTGTTGATGTAGAACTGGGGACTTTTTAGACCACATCACAGCTGCAGGTTATACGAGTTGAAGTACAGGTTCATCCAGTGTAAAGTCCTCAACAACCAATCACTGATCAACATTGTTCCCAGAGTCCAATTAGTGGTAACTATTGGTTCTTCTTTGTTCTTCATTTTAAACAAAATCCGTCGCAATATTTACAAGTTAAAAAAGTGATTTATTCCATCGGTAACCGTTTCCTTTGTGTCTTATCCTGACTACTCACTACCACCGCATCGTTTTGTCTGCGTTCCTGAAAGAAATGAAAGTATTTTGTAAATATGTAAATACTTTCTTTGTGGTGCCATGACCAAAACCGACTTCTTTCTTCTTTCTATAAGAAATAAGTTATAATTTATTATTTTTCTAATATTGTCTATTCTATAGACAATTCTAAGTGTCTGTTCTAAAACTTTCCTTCTTCACGTAACACATTTTAGTATGCAAATAAACATGATGATTGAAGTAATATGCTAATTGGATTATGACGTCATCTCGCAACTTCTAGCAACTTTTTGAGCATGCATTAGCTACATTCCCCGACTAACAGTTGGCAACTCTGTTAAAATCACCTTCGATCAGACTGACCCTTTTTTTTTTCAGCCACGTTTCTTAAAATGTTCATTAAAATATTTCTACATTGTTTCTAGGAAATATATTTATGATTTCTAAAAGTAGAAGTATCACAGTATGTTATAGGCCAAAGAAAAACTCACCTAATTATTCAACATTTTTGGCTATTCACCAGCTACAGAAACATTTCATGGGTTTTCAAAGACCCATTTATGAATTTTTTTTTTTTATATTAATAAATCCTGCCATTTTATTGAGAGTAATGTTGTAGAAATGTTGCTGTTCTTTCTCTGACATTCAAAAAACATGGTAAGCAATGTGTTTATGTACATAGATTATATCCGCTTAAAATTTCACAAAACTTTGTTTCTCATGATCTCCTGACAGCTAATCTATAAAACACCACTCTGTTGTAAGCCAGTCAGTCCATGTTTATAACACTAACGTGTACGTGACACAACATGGCACCTACTAAAAGCCCCATGTGTCATGTGTGCACCATGTTCGCTGTGAACTCCGTCCTGTTCCTGTGGTGGCTCCGGCGCCGTTTTAAACCACTGCCTTAACGGCATTAGATTCTGCTCTATATGTCCTGTCTGGGCTCAAGGCTGACCACAACTATGCGCTTTGAAAGGGTGTTTTCTCTCTTCAAGGTTCACAAGCAAAGTCCAGACCATGGTTATAGCTGTCTGTGCAGAGCGGTCTGCTACTATCTGTGAACCAAATGACCAGTTAGGGCCTCCGGGAGGAAATCGCAAGCATTCCTCTATGATCGTAAGACATATTTACATACGCTCTCTAAATAATTCTGTGGTATGCTGAAGCATCCAGTGACATTTTTTGTTGTTGTTGTTGTTGTTGTTTTTACCCAAAAGGGCTTTCTATTATTTACGCCCTTAAAACTTGACACGGGTTTGGTCACGAAGGCTGGACAAGCATCAAAGAGCGGCACTGCAACCCTTTTGGGAAGTTCAAAGCGTAGCAGGGTCAAGAACAGGGGTCACACAGCACGAGTCCCTGCTGCTCGTCTGCATGTCTAACTACTGATTGACTTTCTAATCGGGAGGAGGTCGCTCATGAAAAATGCTATTTATTAAAGACTATCACAGGATCCTTTGTTTTTCCGTCATCCATTTTGTTCTTTATTTAAGACAGCCTATACACAGCATGCGGTACTAACTATGAATCAATCCATAGATACATACTAAAGAATGCTGATCCTAATGATTCCCTTTGTTCAGTTCAAACGCGTCTGACGGCTTCAATTCAAATACATGTCTGGTGTTAGTGGTTAAGCAGCTCTGGAACTATTCACTCCCTGACTCTGTCATTTTGGCTATTGCTCACTATTCAACAGCCTGTTGTCTATTAACTTGTCTGGATCACATGACTAAAAACACGTCATCGTTTTCGAATGTCTCCATTTTCTCGGCCCACAGTACAACGCAAAAAAAAAAAGACACGTTCGCATTTTTCCACTTAGCTCGAAAAGCTCAGTTTTGTTTTCATCAAAATCTGTGTGATTGTTGCTTTTTTTTTGTCTCTTTGCTTGTTTGTTTGTACCTGTGTGCAACATTTTCTAACCAATTAAGGTGGCGCCATTTCGCAAAATATTAACAAACTCATAGCTTAAGTTAAACATAACACTAACCAGGCAGTTGCTAAGGATGAATGGATAACAAGTTGTAAATGCATAGAGTCACGTCAGTGAAAGTGGCCTGTCTTTATCTCACGAGCTTCATATTTGCTAATTCGAAAGTAACAGTGACTTTTCTTTGTGTCAGGTCGAATCCCAACTCAGATCTCAGCCATACACCCTGTGAGTCTTTCTGCAAGCATGGTTATAATAATGTATTAGTTTCTGTTTAGAACACATTATCTGTTCGATCCAAATAATGTATTCGCATTCGATGACATCACCAGAATTTTGCCTACTTTGCTGCAGTGTGTTCAGACAGTGGAAATTCAACACGACATAGCGATATTAATACCCGTGTAATGTAGTGGAACTACCAAAAACAATTAAGAGTGGAGCGCTGAATACTTTCAGAACTCAGCGGTTGCTGTCTGTGCTACATAGCATGATGGACCTGAGCTATTAGGACCTACTGCAATTAGAATGTTTCACAACTTCATGTAGGTCTCTGCCAGGATGTCTAGACTATCACAAGCTAGGACAAGAGTTGTTGGCGTACTACACATGCACAGGTCATGTCATGCATTGCCAGAATGTATACACTAAGGTAAAATAACACCTCAGACAGGGTTTCAGCAGACAGGCAGCACAGATTATCTTCCAAGATCTACCACTGTCTCCTGACCTTTAACCCCAGACCTTTAACCTACCATCAGGAGACACCATGACCTTTTGCCTAGACTACAGCAACTAGCATTATCCATTACCCATTCAACAAATCACAAGATTCATGAAAACCAAGCCAGACAATAAAATGTTAGGGAGTGAATGGATGAGGGTTCAAATTCTAAAGGATTGCTTAAAGATTCGTTCAAATCACACAATTCCATTAACTCAAGAGGCCACTTATCTCCAACTGTGTTGGCCTTTAGAAGTAATTTTTTGTTTTTCTTGTTCCTTAAGCAGATTATGGAGAATTCCAGAGGGTCTTCAAAATCCAGAAAGAACCCATTGGGGCTTGGGAAAGAGCAGGATGGCATGACCTTCCTGAAACCCTTTTCACTCAAGGAACTGTTTACCTGAAGGTACTGGGACATTTTCAGTTACACCTACAGGGTCTTAACACAGTTTTAGTTTCTGTATGGTCCCACATATGCACCCTAAAGATTTACACAACATTTCCTTTCCCTTTATTCAATGAATAGTGTCACCTGTATACCGTAGATCTGTACCTAAGAACTACTGCTGTAATCATTAAGACACTGAACATCGTTTCAGCACACTTAGTACTATTTGGATGTGTTTCCTTTTGAGTCTGGTTCCTCTCAAATTTGTCTCAGGGATTTTTGCCACTGTCTCCTCTGGTTTGCTCACCAGGGATTAACATCTACATCTGGACTTCTGTCAATTTTGAGACAATGTCTACTGTTCAACTGGCTACACAAATAAAAATATTGACTCGAATATTAATGCCTGCATATATCACTTGTCATTTGCATTTAGTCTTTAGAACTAAATGATTCTGTTTTCCTGTTCATCAAACAGCTTGAGGCAGAACGTCAGAGCAGAAATCCAACCATCAACAACCGTCGTCTACACCCAGCAATAAGAGTCTGAAGGATGGTGTGGCCGTCCAGAATGTCTTTTCACTCAGAGGAACTGTTTATCTAAAGGTACTAGTATTTCCTAACTGAGATATGTATGTAAATTTGTACTTTGGCTTTTGGATTAGATCGAATCTGGTGATATTGTTGGCTGGGTAAAGTTAAACTTTTGGTTTGGCGAGTTTGTCAGGATACTGTGTGGTCTAGACAGGGAACATGCGGAGGGTTATTCCATGCTTGTGTGTCATTGTGTATGAGGGGGTGAATAAAGCTGAATGAATGAAAAATGTGTATGTCTGCACGTGTAGACAGATTTGAATCAATGATGCAGCCTACGTAGTTATGATTCCAAACAGTGTGCTGTTTTGTGTCAAATTTGGGAGGCGGTCATGGCATCTTTGTATCGATAAAATTCGATTCCACACAGGCATCTTTTCATTGCTTGTGTACTATTATTTAGAAACGTTTATGCATTTGTCGGTTGTAGTGTAGGAGGCAGGGCTTCTGTGTTTGTCACTCCCAGTATAGGAGGTGCTGTCTGATTCCATCATTGCCAGTGTAGGAGGTGTGGTCTGATCCACAACTGCCAGTCTAGGAGTTCAATTCAATTCAATTTTATTTGTATTGTGCTTTTAATAATTGGCATTGTCTCAAAGCAACTTTACAGAAACATATAAAAACAGGTTACTGATTTTTAAGTGTGTGAATTTATCCCTATTGAGCCAGATGGTGGCGAGGAAAAACTCCCTGGGATGATATGCGGAAAAACCTTGAGAGGAACCCGACTCAGAAGGGAACCCGTCCTTATCTGGGTAATAATGGACAGTGTGAAAGTAAAAGAAAGTTCATTATGGTTTTTACATGGAGTCTGTTTGTTGAACTAGACCACTGTTCACTAAAGGAGACCTGAGTGTAAAACTGCATGTGGTAATTGCAGTCCCAAGGCTATAACAGCAACTGTAGTTTCAGCAACCACAGCGAGAATGTCCATGTGGAATTGAGGTCCAAAACCATTTCCATGGAACTTCACGCAGCACCATCCTCAGCAATCTCCATGCTGTAGCCTCCAGTTAATGAGAGCTCCATGCAGAGGTAGGGAATCAGGATGGATCAGGCAGGTCTGGAGAGCAGAAAGGATCAGGATCACTGGCATCTCCATAAAATCATGAGTTGTGGTCTGACCCCGCAAATGCCAGTGTAGGAGGTGTGGTCTGATCCTGTCACTGCCAGTGTAGGAGGTGTGGTCTGATCCTGTCACTGCCAGTGTAGGAGGTGTGGTCTGATCCTGTCACTGCCAGTGTAGGAGGTGTGGTTTGATCCTGTCACTGCCAGTGTAGGAGGTGTGGTCTGATCCTGTCACAGCCAGTGTAGGAGGTGTGGTTTGATCTTGTCACTGCCAGTGTAGGAGGTGTGGTCTGATCCTGTCACTGCCAGTGTAGGAGGTGTGGTCTGATCCTGTCACTGCCAGTGTAGGAGGTGTGGTCTGATCCTGTCACTGCCAGTGTAGGAGGTGTGGTCTGATCCTGTCACTGCCAGTGTAGGAGGTGTGGTCTGATCCTGTCACTGCCAGTGTAGGAGGTGTGGTATCATCCTGTCACAGCCAGTGTAGGAGGTGTGGTCTGATCCTGTCACAGCCAGTGTAGGAGGTGTGGTCTGATCCTGTCACAGCCAGTGTACGAGGTGTGGTCTGATCCCATCATTGCCACTGTAGGAGGTGTGGTTTGATCCTGTCACTGCCGATGTAGGAGGTGTAGTCTGATCCTGTCACTGCCAGTGTACGAGGTGTGGTCTGATCCCATCATTGCCAGTGTAGGAGGTGTGGCCTCTGTGCCTGGCATTCCCAATGTAGGAGTTGTCATTAGATCCTGTTACTCACAATGTTGGAGATGTGACATATCTGTCACTCATAGTGTAGGAGGTATTGTCTGGTCCTGTCACTCCCAGTAAAAGTGGTGTGGTCTGATCCTGTCACTCTGAGTAAAGGAGGTGTGGTCTGATCCTGTCACTCTATGTGAAGGACGTGTATTCTGATTCTGTCACTGTGAGTAAAGGAGGTGTGGTCTGATCCTGTCACTCCCGGTAAAGGAGGTGTGGTGTTATCCTATCACCCCGGGTAAAGGAGGTGTAGTCTGATTCTGTCACTCCCAGTGTAGGAGACGGGCCTTGTGTTCATCAGTCCCAGAGATTTAAAAACTTTTTACATCTCAAAGCATTTTTATTATATATATATATATATATATATATATATTTTTTATCATAAATCTTATTAAGATTTAACAGTTTGCACGATAACGTACCACATTGTGTTACATTATTTTTGCCTTAAAACATACCTAATTTAATCACTGCCTGCTTATATTATCTTTATTTCATCTATATTTATGTACTGTAGTCTCAGACAAATACGCACATACATGTTCCTGTGCGTGAATGTGTCCATGCACAAGAAGTTGCACATCTGCATTTTAAAGTATGACTTTAAATAATAGGAAATACAGACATTTTTCTAAAAAAAAAAAAAATTTTTAATTAATAATAATAAATGTGCAAGTTCTTACTATAAGCTTGTGTACCGGGTTTGCAGTATGATAAGTTTTAGCTTAAGCTTTTGAATTCAGAAGCATGACACTTTTCAATCCATGCAGCTAAATATAGAGGAAAACATTTGTAGACTGAGTGCTAAATATAAATATGGGTGCACTGGAAATTCCCGAGATGTTTACTAGGATGCTCAGGGCAACACAAGATTTTAGAGCAGTATTTCTGCTTTCTCCGCAGAATGAGATGTTTGCTTCCCTTGAATAGAGAAAAGAAGCCCGTCTCTCTCTCTCTCTCTCTCTCTCTCTCTCTCTCTCCCTCATTGTTGCTCTGTCAATCCCTTCAAATAAACTCATTTAATGAAAATACATTCCTGGGTTTCATGGACTTAGTGGATTTTCTCCTTCTGGCTGATGGAGGATTTGGAACAAGTGCAGAAGCTTGTAGAACTGCTGACACGGGCAGAGAGACTGTTTAGGGGGTTGGACTGTAGATCTGTTTATGGCATCTTACCATAAAGGTGTGGTGTTGTTGGAGGGCGGTAGGGAAAAATGTTACACCGTAAACAAAAAGGACAAATGAACATAAAGTGGAGTAATTTGGAAATTCTTACTCACACTTGATATGGGGAATGGCTGCAGCTAAATTGTGCATGGGTGGTTTGCGTATCCCTGAGACAGCATCCTACTCACAAAATTGTTCTTAATGACATTTAGGGGAAGGAAAGGCATGGAGGAGACTGCAGTGGAGAAGATTTGATAATGTTTCGAATTTTGAAAATCAACTTACCATGCTCTGTGAGGTACGCAGCGGTAAATCAGACTTAATTTACTTTCTTTATCAAGAATCATGTTTAATCATGTTGAATGGCAGCCATACTGAAGTACTTCACTACCCATAATCCATACTATTTAGAACCTCGAAAACAGCTATAACCCTGGAAATGGAGCTCATTTTTGATAGACACATTTTATAATAAAAGGTTTGGATCCAGACGGATAGGGACAAACCACTCCACCAGAACTACAGCATTATCTTAGCTAGTTAGTGAACTTGCTTGCAAATTAGATTAAGCAATGGAACAACAAAACTGGAACAATATAATATAGAACACTGAGCATACTGTAAACTGAGCATAAGGTATACAGTAATGTGCAACAATCATGAAGTACTGTGTGGTTTGTGGAAGTGTGGAGGAACATTTTATTGACATAATTCTAATTGCACTATATAACTAATAGTATATTCAGTCTAAAATAATTTTAGTACACTAAAATTATTTTCCAAATGACACCTGGCCAATCAAACTGTAGGTCAATGAGCAGGTTAAAATGGCCAGAGTGGCATCTGAAAAACTAAATAAAAAGGCGTACTAATGAAATGTCAAATTGCTGTATGTAAGTAAGGAATAAAACCCAACATACTGTGCTTTTATAGGAAAATATTCAAAGAAGTGACAGTGTTTTATTCCTCTTATTCTGTAGCAGTTTGCCACATGAAGAATATTTGATCAAAGATCTACATGTGATTTTTTTTAATCAGTTTATAGTTATGTCTATTATTGTAGAAACTAGTTACTTAATGTAGCCTCAGCAGCCTCTATGTATCTCTCTCTCTCTCTCTCTCTCTCTCTCTCTCTCTCTCTCTCTCTCTCTCTCTCTCTCTCTCTCTCTCTCAGTTAAAAAATCCAGCAAAGCCCTTTTCCACATGGGGAAACTTAAAGCCAAAGCTTTACCTCTGTTATAAAAAGTGCTGAGGAAAAAAATGCTGAATAAACGCCTCCTCACAGAAAACTTGACTACATTTTGATCCATTTATGTGGAACATGCGCCATACAGGTCCCCGTGTAAAGGGACGTTATTCCGCTAGAAACAATAATGCATAAAAAGGAGTGCATTCCTTTAAACTCGTGATTGGATTTACAGTCAGCACTACTGTAAGAGCTGCAGTAATAGAAAATGAATCAACGCCTTCAGCCCGATGAGAATAGATAAAGATTCCAAATTTAAGGCAAGCATCATTAGTAGCTAAGTTAGATGGCTAACCAGTACAACTGTATATGGGGCAGAACATGTCAGGCGAGTTGCGGTTCAGCGCAGAAAAGTACTCTCCACAAAAAAATGTCTTGTGTTAATGGAGCAAAAACTTCAGGAAGGAAAAAATGTTGCAGAGCATGGTTTATATGGGTCAACTATATGGTATATGTGTGTGGGAGCATGTTTTTGCATCTCATTGGGGACCAAATGTCTCCACACTGGAATGTCTGATAATATCAGACTAATATCTAGCTGATCCCCATGAGGAAAACTGTGTTGATTATTTTACTGCAAAAACCACATTTTTTGTAAAAATTATTTATTTATTTATTTTTTTTTTAAAGAGAGACAAAAAGTGTACATTTGGTTACTGAGATTACGGTTAGATTTAGGTGTAGCACAGCATAGTAGGTCCTCACAAGGACAGTAAGCCAAATGTGTGCGGCTTCTCTCATAGCTACCTGACTCAACCTGATCATCTTCAAACATCCGCGCTGTCGTTGGAACGGAATATTAATTTTTCAGCCCATCTTTCCTCCTGAAAAAAAAAAAAAAATGAACAAAACCTCCACGGCGTTGTAGCCACACTTCCAAAACCCTTTTTTATTAGAAGAACAAAGGGACCCCCCCCCCCCAACACCCACCCCCCACGGTGCACATGCTCCTGTATTGAACATTAAGAGTCTGAGCTGAACACAGATGAGCAGGCGGATCCTCTCGTTCAGTGGCCCTATGAGCATGACTGGCCATGGACATCCACACACCGGTGTGCTCTTTATGTCCATGTGTGTCCTTCTCACGCTCCTGTACACATTACTAACACAGCTGTGGGCTTTTGAGAACAGTGAAGGCGAGCACTCACACATCAGTGACTGTCGGCTTCCCCTTTCTTGTGTTCCTTGTTATTCGTATTATATGTTGCCAAAACATTAACATTAACCATTTCCCGTTCCCCCCAGAAATATGTCCTTTCAGCCAAAACACACACACAGTATATGTACTTATACTGTATACACTCTTACCGTTACACTGCACTTCAGAATGAAAACTGGATTTCAATTCATTACATTAAGATATTTTTCTTTTACATCGGAAAAAATATATGCAGACAAAATGAAAAAAGATTGTAATTGTGATTCAATGAATGTGCGTTCTATTTAGCCCTTGTAACTCGTCAGCCTGATTTACACTTGCTGTTAGCTACACATACATGTACACAAGATGGCTGCCGAGAGTACCCTGCAGTCATTTGGCGCGTCCTCAGGAATGAACATGAAGCGTCGATGCAATACCAACGAAAATAGTAGAGGCAGTCTAGCAACACGTGGTACTGTGTCCAATGCTAAATAAACAAGCTAACATTATGTCTCAAATTGCATAGTTATATACTACTCTAGACTGTAATTGAGTACTAACACTAATGAGTTTCCTATTACAGTGAGTTTCTGAATGATAAAATCCTCTTTAAACCTACCAAACAGGTCTTTCATGGGTATCAGCCTAAAAAAAACAACATTTTTTGAATGTATTTTTGAATGGTGATGGTTTTCGATTTGAGACACACATCATGACAACAGCAGCAATAGAAACAGAGATTGTTTGACTTGGAAACCAGATGGATAGTGATGGTTTGGATCTGATATAGCATCTAGTGGACACCGCTTTCAATGCTTAGCTTAGCTTGGCTTATGCTTAGCTTGGAATTGAATTGAAAACACAAACTGCGGTTAATTAGCATCCATGCTAACCGCATGAGGACAGTACAAACAATCTAATGATGTACTAATGATATATAATTTGATATATACTTTGGTTGTACTTATGACGTGACCTCACAATATCTCAAAATGAAGAAAAAAGTCGAACAAAACTTATTTTTATTTCTTCCCATGGCCTTCAGGGAGTTTGTAGTATGCAACTTCCTGTCGAAACATGTGACATTTGGAATATGCCAAATATTTCATGGGGGTGAATGTGTTCAGATAACAGCACTGAATGAATAAACTATAATAAAACATAGAACGGATGAGTCACGGAAAAGGATGTTTCAACTTTCATTAGATTCACTCATTAATACCAAAATAATATATATTTTTTTAAAGGATTATATTTCAAGATGCTGTCTTAGATGTTTTATTGATGTTTAAAGATAAAAGGTAAATGTAATATCAGTGGGACACAAATGGCATGGCGTCACGGACTCACCCTTAAGCTCAGAATTTGTAATTGCACATGTTCAACCACATACCCTCTCTGTCTCTGCCTCCACCCTGTGTGTAGGTGTGGGTGAGGACCACCCCAGGGTAAAAGGCCGAGTCGCCCAGGGTCCTGTGGCGTGTATGAGTGTGTTCCATGAGGCCATGGGTTGCCTCACTGGTTTTTATGGTCACGAGGGCCGCGAGCCAAGACCTCTTCTCCTCTTTTCAACAAACACGGCAATCTGTGCGCCAGATGAGTGAGGGTTTAGAGGCTCCTCTCACATTATTTTCTCTCTTTCCCAGCGTTCCTGTCTTCCACCATCATCCGTCACACCGATCTGAGGGATTCCGGCCTTGTTTTCTTGCTGTCACACTGCTCCGTGTGTTATTTACAGCTCGACACATCAGTCCTGAGAGCGCATGCAGCATGAGTGACACAGACACACACACACACACGCGCGCAGACACATCGTACCATTTGTTATAACCATGGAAACCCCATGTGTACGAGGCACCGAGGATATTTTTAAGCTTTCAAAGCAAAGGTGAGAGGCAGAGAGAAAGATTGTGAAAACGTGAGACAGCGAAAGATTGAGAGAGAGAGAGAGAGAGAGAGAGAGAAAGAAAACGATTCTAAGTGCAAACAGATGGACACGATATATCCTTTCCCGGCTGTTGCTGGGAGCCACCTGTCCACTGCTGCTTTTTCCGCTGGGAAGGATCGAGGCAGAGCGCTTATCAGGTGTGACCTGCTCCAGATCAGCAGATCAGAAGAGCTCTGAGAGGAGGAGACAGGAAGTGACCTTGTAAGAGCTTGGGCCAAATATCTCAGCATCTCTCTCTCTTTCTTTTCATTCTTTCTCTCTCTCTCTCTCTCTCTCTCTCTCTCACACACACACACACCAACAGTCTGCCATGTTTTTTTTTTGTTATTTTGTGGCATGTATATTCCTGAGTTGCCAAGATGACACAAATTTCCTTAACCCACTTACTGTCTTATTAATTTCACCTCTATTTTTGAAGGATATCCGCTATATCCAAAAGAAAGAACTGAAGAGGAGAAGATCATCCTCCTCGCTGAATGCCAGTAAAGAAAGCCCACTCTTTAAAGTATATTTAAACTGAAAATTGCATCAAACCTCAAACAAAATACATCGATGGAAAGCAAGGATGAAATGAGAGCTAGTAATGTTGGGATTTTAATTACGTTTGTAATGTTTCAGCAAACATTAACGTAACGGTTGAAATAAAACAAAAACATTTTCAGAACATAAATGAGCAAACATTTATTTATCTGCCATTTTAAGTGTCTGATGAATATTTGCTTTTCATTTTTGTAGAACTGGAATACAAACAAAATTTCACCAATAGATTTGGGAGGACCAAAAGGAGACAGAACACATAAGATGGCCATAAGATCTAAGCCAAAATGTAGTTATAGTAACTGTGGGTGGATTTTTTTTTGTCTTTTTTTTTTTGTTTGTTTGTTTAAATAGACACACAGTTCCCTGCAAATACAATACACAGTATACCAAATCTTATGATAAGGTATATAAAGTGTGGACCACAATTATGTGGACACTTAACCATTGCTCCCATATATGCTTTTTGGACATCCCATTCCAGAGTTAGTCCCCCCTTCGCTGGTATAATAACCTCAAATCTTCTAGGAAGTCTTTCCGCTAGATTGTGGAACATGGTTGTGAGAAGTTCTGTCTATTCAGGCACAAGAACACTAGTGAGATCAGACACTGATGTCAAGCGAGAACGAAAGCCAACAATTTGATCAAATCATGACATTCCCTGTGTGAGGAAATCACACTAATGAGTGAGGCTTTAAGACACCTTTAAAGCCGTGTTTGTTGAAGTGGCTCCTTAAACAGCATGATATTTGATCGACATGATCAAGGTACAGTTGGCCTAGGTCAAATTCCCACATCATTTGGTACATGTTTGTGCTTTCCTCGAATAGAGATGTCAAGGGATATTACTACCAGATTAAAAATAAATAAATAAATAAATAAATAAATAAACCAGTTTTTGGTGACTTTGGCAACATCCGATTTTTTTTTTCTTCCCCAGGCCGCCACACATTTGTGCGACTAGTATAACTGTTGGAATTCATTTTGCACTTTACGACTGTTATATCTAGGTTCATTATGAGTATCTTGAAATTGTCACTATAATTTAGGTCTTACCGCGAAGAAAGTAAAAACGTGGATTGTAAAAATGGAGAAACAGAGAGTGAGAGAAACGAGGAGAAAGACAGAGTGAGGCAAATCAAGAGCGTGTGCAATATTAAAGAACACAGGAGGTAGGAAGAGAGAGAGATTAAAAGCGACAGGAAGCAGATACAGGCTAAAAGAAAGGAAGCTAGAAAATGGGAAAGATGTGAGTGACAGAGTGAGGAAGTCAGTGTAGGAGGTAAATAGAGTTTGGAAAGAACGTGCAGTGCTACACTCTAGAGCGGAGGATGGAGAGAAGCAAACGAATATCCTCCTTTCTCTTTCATCTCTACCAAATCTCCCTGCCTTTCATGTAGGCTTCATGGCCTTATCCTCTTACCAAAGCTTTCTAGTGTGTGTGTGTGTGTGTGTGTGTGTGTGTGTGTGTGTGTGTGTGTGTGTAAGAAAGAGACTGAGAGAGAGAGAGAGAGAGAGAGAGAGAGTGAGCAAGAGAGAGAGACACACACACAGGGAGAATGAGAGAGTTTTTATGCTTGTGTGATGTCATATCCTGTTGACTGTGGGTTCTACAGGAGTTTGGTAAAAATGTTTGTGCATCTGCCAAACACATACATCAAAGTCACACATTGTTCTGCAGTTAAAAACAAGTTCCAAGGAGGCTATTGTGTCTTAGTCATAATTCACACTTCAGTTATAACTCCGCTGCCAGGCTGGACCACAGCAGTGGCTACGTACAAAAGCAAGCCAGGAAATGATGGCGTTTTTCAGAGAACTCGTAAAATGCTCAAGGTCTCATCCGCCTAACTGCTAGCCTTTAAACATTGAGAGGCAGCACCAAAGTGCACAAATATGAAATTTTACTAAAAAAAATATTCCAATTGTCGAAAAATGGCTATCCCATGGTATTGCAGTGTTCGGATAAAGTCTTACATTTGATTCATTTTTTGTTGAAAATAAACTTGTATAACTTGTTAGTTACATTAACCACCAGCAGTGTGAAAAATAGGGAAAACATTAGTTTGTTTGCTTTAATTTAAGTCATATATTTTTGTTTTACAATTTGTTTTAAAGATATGGTACAGTGCACACTTCATGTATCTAATGGTCAATTCAAGATATAAAAGATGTCTAAAGCAGCCAATGATTCAACTGATAATAGCCACACCCCCTTTCCTGGGATTGAGACTTTTTAAAGGCCACACCTCCTTCACTGGGACTGACAATGACCACATACCTTTCACTGAGACTGATATGCAAAAAAGCCACACTCCCTTCAATGGGATGACTGACACAAAGGTCACATTTATTTCAATGAGACTGAAATGCACCAACCTGCGATGGACTGGCACTCTGTCCAGGGTGTACCCCGCCTTGTGCCCGATGCTCCCTGGGATAGTCTCGAGGTTCCCCGTGACCCTGAAGAAGGAGTAAGCGGTAGAAGATGGATGGATGGATGAAATGCACAAAAGCCAAATTTCCTTTACTGTAGTCACAGGCAAAAAGGCCACACCTCCTTCACTGGGATTGAAAAAAGCCACACCCCCTTCACTGTGATTGACAAACGCCAAACCCACTCCACTAAGACTGCAATAACCAGACACCCTTCACTGGGATTGATTGGGATTGAAGGTTGGCGGTTCGATTCCCGGCCCACGTGACTCCACATGCCGAAGTATCCTTGGGCATGACACTGAACCCCAAGTTGCTCCCAATGGCAGGCTAGCACCATGCATGGCAGCTCTGCTGCCATTGGTGTGCGAGTATGTGTGTGAATGGGTGAATGAGAAACAGTGTAAAGTGCTTTGTAGAACCAATAAGTTTAAAAAGGCCCTATATAAGTGCAGACCGTTTACCATCTACCATTTTCTGGGACTGCAAAAAGCCACACCCCCTTCACTTGGACTAGCAAAGGCCACATCCCCTTCATTGGGTTTGACAGGCAAAAAGGCCACACCCCTTCACTCAGACTAACAAAGGCCACAACTCATTACTTAGACTGACATGCCCTAAGACCACACCTCCGTCAGTGGGAGTGACGGGTACAACAGCGACATACCCTTCACTGGGACTGAAAATGTTCACACCCCTTTATTAGGATTGATTGATACAAAGGCCACACCTCTTTCACAGAGACTGGCAAAGACCACACTCCCTTCACTGGGACTGACTGACACAAAGCCAATGCACATTTCACTGAGACTTGAATAGAGGCCTCAACTGTTAAGTGGGACTGAAATGCCATGATTTTACAGAGATCGACAAGCACAGACACCTTGTAAATATTGAGACTGATGCACCAATGCTGCAGGACTCAGTAAGTGACGGATTGACTGCGGAAGAAGGGCATGGATGTTTGGACTCATGAGAGACTCGGAAACATTTGCAAGCATGTCTTTGAGTTCTTATATGGTCTCAAAGACAGGCCCATCTGTAACACTGAAAGGCATGGAGGCCTGCAGAGAGACCCTGCTTGATATTTTTAATGTCAGTTCTACTTGTCTGAAACATGTCTTTGAGAAAAAGTTATTTTAGAGCTCTCTGAAATGTCATGCTTAGTTTCAGTACAGACTCATATTTAGCCAGGTAGAAAATGGAAAGTGATATTTATCCACACAAATCTGTCACTTGTGTGAATCTTTCTACAAGACTGTGGGATAAATGCACTTTTATTTTTGCCCCAGATGTTTTTCCATGGCTTTGTGCTGAGCTGGCACATTGCACATCTCTCGTTCTCTCATCCAGTGGTTGTGTACTGTACGTCTAGACCATGTGCACACACAGTAATTAACCGTATATATACATCTATCCTCCTTTTTTGCATTTGCGTGTCCCTTTTGCCATGCATGCAAACACACACGTCTAAATATAACAGAGTTCTGTTATTCACACTTTCCATTCCCACTGGGCAAAAAACAACAGCAAGGCATCCAAAGTGATCTAGTTAATCTCTCTCCATTTCTTTCCACTCAGACCTTGATGTTTTTCCAATAATTGGCAGCTGAGGTCTATTCTCCCCCGTCTTCCTGCTTCTTTAAAGAGATGAATCGCTGGCAGTCGATAAAAGCTGGAATCCTGTGTTAAGGCTGGAACGGTGCCCGAGTCGCCCGCTACCGACACGCAGATGGGCGTCAAGGGTCAGCGGCATAGTGGCACAGCGCTCACTTCCTGTACCCTACTCTGATTTCAGTTTCTCTCTCTCTTTCTCCTTACATCCTTTCCCACATGCTCTCTGCTCTCTCTCTTTGGAAATGTTTTCATCACAGGAACCTTTTCAGGAACTTTTGGCACATTCCCGTCAGAAACTGAGATCCTCATACATAGTCCATGTAACCATTGTCGTTCCTGCCCCAGAGTAATACAAACCAGGAACTCTTGACGATGGAGATTGCTTTTCTGAACAAGCTTCACAAAATAACCACCTTTCTTCTCGAACATTTTTAAAATTATATCTATAGCTTGGGTAATACCTTAGCTTAGCGGGTAGCATCCTTGCCTCAAGCTCCAGGGTCCCCTGTTCAATCGTGAGCTAGGGGTACTGTCTGTTAAGTGTTCACATGGTTTTCCTCCAACCTCCCAAATACATTCACATTTAATCCAGAGCAACGTACGTTTATCTCGTTTATAAAACTGAACAGTTGAGGGTTAAGAGCCTTGCTCAAGGGCCCAGCAGCCTCTGAAGTCCAACATCTTAAGCACTGAGCTACCACTACCACTGCCACTGCAAATACATGTCCATAGGTGGATTGTCTACACCAAAGGCTCACATTCATTGTTCCGAGAATAGGCTCCAGATCCACTGTGATCCTGACTAGGATAAAACACTGACTGAAGAGGAGTGCATGAAATTGTTATAGCTAACATGCAATTACTAACACTTTTGTCAGAAAGGCTCTGCTTTTGTTTTTACCCAAGTGAGAAATCAACAATGTTGCTGAAATATCCTGTACATTGCATCACTTCTGCTACTTACTCAGGGTCAGGGTTCTTGTAGTGCATTAGGAATGCAGAGCAGGAACTGTTTCAGAACTTTTTCTAATCCCACTTATTCTCTCCCTTTCTTTTCTCTCTCTCTCCGCTTCTTCTTATCCTTTCTCTCTAACTCAGATATACAGTAATCAAAGTCATCAAGGACGTACCATGGGCCATCCACGGCTTGCTGAACCTCCACTGGTAAATATTTGCATTTGCCTTCATAGTGTTTAGCAGCACAGACCAGAAGGAAAAGGGCCAAAATACAAATGTACACACACACACACACACCTACACCTTACATCCATGTAGCATTATGTGCCATTACATGGACCATCAAGTGGGGGCAGCAGTCTAAGCAGAGATGCCCAGACATCCCTCTCCCCATCCACCTCCTCCACGAGAGATATAATCTCTCCATATAGTCCTTGGTCTGCCCTGAGGTCTTCTGCCTGTTAGACATGTCCAAAACACCTCCCCAGGGAGGTGTCCAGGAAGCATCCTTGCCAGGTGGCCAAACCACCTCAATTTTCTCGTTTTGATGCAGAGGAGCAGTGACTCTACTTTGAGCGCCCCCTGAATGTCTGAGCTCCATTAAGGCTGAGCCCAGCCACCCTGGAAGCTCATTAACACCGCCGGTAGCCACTAACTCATTCTTTTGGTCCCTAACCAAAGCTCATGACCATAGGTGAGAGTTGGGATGTGGATTGACCGGTAAATTGATTACTACACCTTTCGGCTCAGCTCTCTCTTCACCACTTCATCCGCATAACTGCTGCTGCTATGCCAATCCGTGCGTCAATCTCCTGCTCCACTCTACCCTCACTCATGACCAACACCCCGAGATGCTTAAACTCCTCTGCTTGCGGCAGTACCTGAATGGAACAACCCTCCCTTTTCCGTCTGAGAGCCATAGCCTCAGATGTAGAGGTGCTGACCCTCACTATAAACATAGATAAATGCAATGGGCTGCAGTGTGTGAAAACTATCTTACTTAGCTTTGCCATTCCCATGGCACTCATCTTTTGGTATCTGTTTTTGTCCCGTCTCCATTCATGTTATTCTATTGTGTTCACCTTTTCCGTGTTTGTCCTTTATTAGTTTGTTTGTGTATGTCCAGTCGTGTCAGTGTATCATTTTATCATCATGCTTTTGTAACGATAAGTCAAGTCCCCGTTTCCTTCCTTTTACTTCCTGGTTCCTGTTCCTCATTTCTGATTATGTATTCCCCTGCATCATGACCTTGGCTATGTACTCTGATTTCGGTTCTTGGATTTGCTCAAATAAAACCACTACTGAGTTTACACGCATCCTGCCTGTTACCACAGGTCGCACTGTTATTATATATGATTATTGATCGATTTACCTGCCTTAAAAAAATTCCAAGACCCAAAATCCTTCTCAGTTATTCAGCCTCTGAGTCTGACCAGCTGGCTACAGTTTGCCTTAGCATTATTCATTCCTTGTGGGTTGAGTATGTGTAAAATATAGATAACATCATGACTGTTAGAGAGAGCGTTCAAAGTGATCCTTGCTCTTTCATTTTATGTCGTTCTTGGGAAAACATAGCCCCTTATATAAAATATGTGCCAAATAACCCATGGAACCCTGAAAGAAGAAAACAAGAGATTACACACTTTGAAATGGGCCAGTGTGATTTTTTTATTTTTATTTTTTTAACTCACAGCTCATAATAATGTAGAGAAATGATGATGTTTGCATTGGCCGGCATTTTAACCAGAAGGTCAGAGTGGTCAGCATCAGATGTTCAGACTTTTATTAAACTCTTTCCAACTGAATACATTTATGAAATGGTTTCCCTAAGAATTATACATTCAATATATCCTGACTGGGCACACGGTGGCTTAGTGGTTAGTGGGAGCCTCACACCTCCAGGATCCGGGGTTTGATTCCCGCCGGGGCCATGTGTGTGCGGAGTTTGCATGTTCTCCCCGTGCTGCGTGGGTTTCCTCTGGGTACTCCGGTTTCCTCTCCCAGTCCAAAGACATGCATGGTAGGTTGATTGGTAGGTTGGTAAATTGTCCGTAGTGTATGAATGGGTGTGTGAGTGTGTATGTGATTGTGCCCTGCGATGGACTGGCACCCTGTCCAGGGTGTACCCTGCCTTGTGCCCGATGCTTCCTGGGATAGGCTCCAGGTTCCCCGTGACCCTGAAGAAGGAATAAGCGGTTGAAGATGGATGGATGGATGGATGGATATATCCTGACTTCGAATTGATCTCAAGTAAAAATAGATTTTTCACGATGATGCCAAAACCATCCATGGGTGGGAGGGACGTCATACGCTCCTGCTCCTGTCAATCACTAGCCATGGCGTTTGTGTGCTCATTTATGTGGAAGAGGGCAGGTAGTGCTTTCCTCCAACTGTGTTACGTGATTCAGCATGAACAGCAGTTCAGAATGATTGGAGATTACGAGTCTCGGAGGAAGCACGATTGGCAGTTGGCAAGACCAAACTGTGTAGAAACTGTGTAGAAAATATGCTCAGTATAGTGTGTGTTGAAAATTGTGATATATCATCTGCATATACGTACTAAGAATCACATTTATAATCAGGTATTGCATATTGCAATACGTCTTACGGCTTGAGAGTGAAACGAAAGCACATTTTGTGAGCTGTAAATTCACTGAAAATGCAAAAGATAAATATAAAATGAATAAATATAAATATAAAACAAAGTGTGCACACTTTTCCCCTTCTCCTGAGCATAGTTGTTCAATCAATGTTTGAATCTTAATGTTTGAATTTTACTTTAGTTTTGTACTAGAGCTACAGGTTTAGCATTGTACACACTGCATGTCTAAGGTCATTTTACTGAAACGCTGAAATCAATAGCGGACTTGTTAACGTGGAATCTGACACTGCTTGACACACTGTTTCCACAACAAAGTCATTATTTATGCCAATAACTGCATGTCCCAAAGTGGGGTTTTTTTTGTTTGTTTGTTTGTTTGTTTGTTTCTTATGCAACAGCATTTTGACTATGATTACAATTTTTTAATGAATTTAATTTGACTTTATTCAAGAATGACCCATAGAACCTTTTATCTGCTTATGGATGTGTTAAATGTTGTGGAGCATCCACAAAACAAATGAGTTCCTGTTATCACTTATGTCATCACATCTATAAACCCGTGTACCCTCACCAGCCTCTCTTTACTTTTAATAAGACCATGACAAGAGCTTGACATGTTACTGAGAATGTGCAAAAGCGCAAAGTCCTCCGTCTTGAAGACTCCAGTGCTGGAAAGCTTAAAGGAAAAGCTTTACCTCTGACTGTTACAAATGCTGACACTGGAGACTTTTTAAGACTAAAATGCTAAATCAACATTTCCGTACAGAAGACTTCACCATATCAGCAATTACATATGGTTTTTAATCCCTTTATGTGCACAGTACAGTGCAAGTATGTTACTATAAAACAATAATGTATTAGAAATAGTGCATTAATATCAATCTGTGATTTGCCTTGCAGCTGGAACTACTGTCAAAGCTGCTGTTATAGAAAATGAATCAACACCTTCTGACCAATCAGATTCAAGAATTCAACAAGATAATATAATACAATATGCATGAACTCAAAATGAATGCCATAATACCGTATGAGTATAACTACTTATGAGTTTTGCAAGTTAATCTAACCAGTATGAAAGTTATCATTTCTCTGGTGAACTAAGACAGCATTGTCCAAGACAAAAGCACAGCTGAAATCAGACTAAAAAAAAAAAAAAAAAAAAGTCAAGAGTATCAAAAAGAACCATATGTCCTCCCCCTGTGGCGGAGCGTGTGATGGAAAGGGTTTATATTGTGTGATAATTATTAAAACGCATACATTATGGAACATAGTAATGGGCCTAACGGGTTTGTCTTTCATGTGGTCATCCTACGGAGAAAACAAGGCCATGTTCTTGCTTTGTGTTCGTTCCAGCAGTTCGCCTCCTCCTCCTACATGCAGCGTTTATTCCCCAACCATTGTTCCCTGAAGTTTACACACAATAAACAATTATGTGTGTTGCCCAGAGTGGTCTGCCCAGCCCTGGTTCTCCTCTCACTTGGCTAGAGTTGAAATAAAAATGTTAATTTTGACTTGAGGAGGATTTCAAAGACACTCTCTCACTGTTTCATCTCAGAGCACATGGCTGCTATGCCGAGACACAGTCATGCAGAAGAACAAGAAATAGTTTTTTATTTCGTTTCTCCTCTCCTCTGTGCTGTTCTCTCAAGGAGAGAAGAGAGACTGAGACATTAAGCATCCATTATGATCTGTGAGCATCATTTAGCTGTGTTTACCTTGATTTCTTTCTGTTACTGGGATGCACTGATATGTTCAAGCGGCCATTACTCAGTGCAGACTGCACCTTGTAACAATTAGTGCAAATGAATCGATTGAAAGATGCGTGTTTGCTGGATTGGTTTATGGAAAGCAAAGTCAACAAATAAGATTTTTCCGCCTAATGTCCAAACAAACTATTCAACTTCCATTTTAAACAGGTCTGAGTCAGAATAGTTTGACTGAGAAAGAGTAGTATAGATAACCATTCCATAATGCAGTATAACAGACATGTACAGTGACACGGTAACTATGTCAAAACACACAGAAAAGATGAGAGACTAAGGAAGGAAGGAAGGAAGAAAGAAAGAAAGAAAGAAAGAAAGAAAGAAAGAAAGAAAGAAGAAAGAAAGAAAGAAGAAAGAAAGAAAGAAAGAAAAAAGTGCGATTGACAAAAGTGTGAAAACCAGGAGAACTACTGCAAAATTAGACATGACATAACAAGAGACTAGGCGGAAACAATCAAATAAATGAATGAATGAATGAACTGTGGGAACAAGGAGAACTATTGCAAAATTTGACGCAAAACAAATAAAGGCACAGAGAAACAAAACGATAGATAGATAGATAGATAGATAGATAGATAGATAGATAGATAGATAGATAGATAGATAGATAGATAGATAGATAGATAGATAGATAGATAGATTGATTGATTGATTGATTGATTGGTGGACAACTAGACACAACAAGAACTAGAGACCAGAGAAAGAAAGAAAAACACTTAGGAATAGTTTGAGAGCTACTACTTTAGGGTACTAGACGGAACCTTTTCTTATAAGAGTGTATGAATTAGATGAGAACACAGATAAACCTGATCGTCCTTTCCCATTGTAAAATCCCAAGAGTAAGGTTTCCAAAAAGATCAACCTGAATGGAATCACATAAAAAGAAACACTGAAACATAAAGCAAGCTACAGTATGTCCACTTACATAGTCGAAATACTACATTTTGATGGAGTTGAGTCACTCCAAGACTGTGATTAACTTGCACTTTGTTTGATGACATAACCTTGTTGCATTTCTCCACACTAATGCCTACGTATCTGGATGATTTGGTGATTAGAGTGATACGGCTCTTAGTGACACGTGTTATGTCTCTGCCTACTTTTTTCTTTAGCTTGCATTAGTGGAGCCCACAGACCATTCTCTGAGGGTCAGAAGGTCAGTAGTACAGAGCTACCGGACTTCATTGATGCTCGATCCAGGATAAAGGATGAGGAGGCTCAAAAGCAAAAAAGGTGTGTGAGACTTTTATTTAACATTTACGGAAGGAGTCTCCAGTGTCAGTGCTTTGTGCCGGTATTTCCACCACAGTAAAGTCTTCGGAAAAGAGGAGTTTATGCTTGGTGATTTCTTGGTGAATAAATGGCTTATATAGCGCTTGTATCCAATGCGCTTCAAGTCTCAGTGAAACGTGCATTGGCTTTGTGTCAGTCAGTCCCAGTGAAGGGAGTGTGGTCTTTGCCAGTCTCTGTGAAAGAGGTGTGGCCTTTGTATCAATCAATCCTAATAAAGGGGTGTGAACATTTTCAGTCCCAGTGAAGGGTCTGTCGCTGTTGTGCCCGTCACTCCCACTGACGGAGGTGTGGTCTTAGGGCATGTCAGTCTAAGTAATGAGTTGTGGCCTTTGTTAGTCTGAGTGAAGGGGTGTGGCCTTTTTGCCTGTCAATCCCAATGAAGGGGATGTGGCCTTTGCTAGTCCAAGTGAAGGGGGTGTGGCTTTTTTCAGTCCCAGTGAAGAAGGTGTGGCTTTTTTTCAGTCCCAGAAAATGGTAGATGGTAAACGGTCTGCACTTATATAGGGCCTTTTTAAGCTTATTGGTTCTACAAAGCACTGTTTCTCATTCACCCATTCACACACATACTCGCATATCATGCAAGGCGTTAACATGCCATCAGAGGAAACTTGGGGTTCAGTGTCTTGCCCAAGGACACTTCGGTATGTGGAGTCACGTGGGCCGGGAATCGAACCGCCAACCCTACGATTAGTGAACAACCCGCTCTACCACCTGATCCACAGCCGCCCTGGCAAGGTGACATGCCAAGTTGCAATTTTTCTTCAAGAGGGTACGTCTGGTGAGAGACAAACAATTTGTAGCTCTTATGACATAAGTGAAGAAATGGGATTCCATAAGTGCTTACAGTATGTAAGCCTTGAATACCATACATCTAGCATATATACTGTATATCCCTGTGTTTCTCACTACAGATGAACTCTGTTGTTGTGAAATGCTATGCCCCTCCTCAGCCCCTGCGTTCTTGCCAGAGCAGCTTTAACCTTCACGCTGTTCATCTAGGCAGCGGCGCTTTGTCTAAATCTCCCACATCAAAGGCGACATGCAAATGCTGCAGACAGTTGGAGCATTTGATGTTGTCTCTTTTTTTTTTTTCCCGCCAGGGTAGGAGCTTATGCTTACTGTGATTACCGTGTCAGGATGCAGCAGTGTTTGGCTGAGTAGCTATGATGCTGTTCGATAAACTAACTTCCAAATGCTCAAGAGCTAGAATGCATAGTTGGGTTCGAGTGTTCATATGAAGGAATCTTGGCGAAAGCCGGGTTTATTTTACCCACAATGCACTGCGAATGAAGGTTTTAAAGAGTAGGCAGAGCATAAAAAAAAGCACAATTACTTGAATAGGAATATAGTTTGGCGTCATTCTGAGCAACTTTGCAAACCTTGAGATTTTGTGTTGCCCAGTAGGAAACAGCAGGGTAAACTTTTCATAGCTAGCTAACTAGATTACACATTCAAATGATTATAAGCCGTATATTATCTACATTACGTTCATGTGTTTAGCGTCCATCTGTCCCCTGTAAACATTTCCAAATGATTATTTCTTTGCTAAGAAAATCTCTAAGGAGAACAGTTCTCTTGAAACAAAGCCTTTCCAAACAGAAAGATTGTTTTTATTTTTTTCCTCACAGCTGTTTGAGATGACAATCATATCAAATATGATGGGGTTTTCTTAGTGTTCTCTCACTCTGTGGGTCACTAGCCTTCTGGGTATATAAGTACAGCTGGACTTTACAATTGCCCTGAGTGGATTTAATATTGACTGAAAGAGAATTTGTTGTTGCCATCTTGATGTCGTTTTCAATTAATACGAACATCAGATCTGAGTTTTAGGGAATGCCAGTAATGCAAATTCGCTCGAAGGCCAGATCTGATTTCACCTGTGTATTTTTATTTTTTTTTATTTTTTTCACCCTACAGGATAGATGTCAGGTGGTTGTAGACGGGAGACGGAGGCAGGTGCTGATTCAACTTCTTTTCTTGAACATAAAGATGAAAACTCAAATCAAAACGTAGTGTAGAAAAACTAGGAGCAAACGTAGCATGGAAAAACTAGGAAACCGCTACAACACATAGTACTCGTTAACCAGACTGCTAGAATCACTAGCCTTAATCTAGATAATACCGAGCAATGTGCTCAGTAACCAGTGCGTTTAAATCATAGTGTTCGTTAACCCCAAAACACGAACGAAGTGCGCGAGCAAAACCACAGTCACGTGACCTGACCGGGGCCACAGTGCCCTCTGCTGGCCGTACCGTGACAATAGATTGCATGTGAATACTGTATGTGAGTGATTACTGTACATGCATACATGGTAAAGTGTAATAAGTCATTAATAAAACGCTGTTATGGGAGGTGTAATGCGTTATCACCCAATAACAGTTGGATATCTAGAAGAAGCAATTTATTCATTAAAGAAAAATTTGTCATAGTTTTTATCCTTTCATAGGTACGTTTAATGTTTTGAAATGTCTGCAAAACAAGTTAATTATGGTTATCACTTGTTACTGCAGCTATAAATAATTACCTCTGATTGTCACAAAGCACTGACACTGGAGACTCTTTCCAAAAGTGCTAATTCTCCAAACAGAAAACTTCACCATGTCAAAAGAGTTGCACACATTTTTTATTTGACATGGAGAGTCTGAATGGATTACACTGTTACGATAGAAAAACGATTTACTATATAGAAATCATGGTCAGGGGAGAACCTGGGGTTTATACCAGAGGACTTGGGGTATGGGGCAGGGACACCCTGGATAGGGTGCAATCGCACACACACACACACACACACACACACGGACGATTGGGAAATGCCAATCAGCCAACAGCACAGAAGGTGCGAGGCAAACATGCTAAGCACTAAGCTACTGTAACCCTCCCACCACCACCCCCGAACAAGAAGATAAAGGGCTTAAATAAGGAAGCAGGAACAATCAGTAAACAAAGTGTGTTAAGAAGAACAGGAAGCCCAAATAAGGAAAGCAGACTAAAACAATGCAGTGTATGCTGGCTCAATGGGAACATATTAAGGGTTGATGTGAAAAGTATCCAGTGTTTAAAGGGTTCATCTATTCATTTATTAATACTCTCTGAACTCATGCCAATCGATATGCACTAGACATACGTGTAAACTCAGGAGTTTGTAAATTATCATCACAAAAGCGCCATTTCTTTTGCATCCTTATCAGCCTAGTTATTTTTATTTGTCAGCTGCTGTGCAGGTTAGCCACATGAAAGGATAACTTTGCCTGTGGGTAGGACTCACACACACATGATTCCTCCTCAGCGCTCGGTCCGTAGGAGGGCTTTCTCGTTCCGCAACGCGCTGGAACCCTGACACGCTCCGTTTGATTGGCGCTTTAATGTTCTGAAATGCAGAATACATTAACCGTGAGGTTGAGGTGAGGCTGAGCGCAGAGGGGAGGATGATGCATTCTGCCGTTTGAAGAAAAGGCCCTTTTTCGTCTTTCAGCTCTGCCTCGGAGAAACGCAGCTAGATCAGCGTCAGTCACGTTTGTTCAAACAGCCCTTATTTGCAGAGATATTAAGGCACCTGTTAGAGAATATGGGGGTTGAGAAACGAGAAGAAAAAGACTGCCCGGGTGCTCGGAGGTGCTTGAAAGTGATGACTGCATCGTATTACCTATATTGTTAGTGAAGTGTGGGTGTTAAAATACGTACTACTCTATTAATATGAATGGTCTCATCATAGGGATTTGACGAATCAACCGTGAGTCACATAAAATGAATATGTGACACAGTAGAAAAGTGTTCTCCCTATCCTCTGGAGTCATCTCTGCGCAGGAGACAGGGAGTGAAAAATTTGGTATACACTCTCGCCTCTGTCAATCATAATGATACTAGCCAATCGTTGAGGTCTGTGAGCTCATGAATGCGGAAGATTCGCCGGCTTCATGTGTCTCCGAAGAAGCATCTGTTAGCCTTCACCTAAGCCCTCACCAATACACATACTCAAATTAGGGGCACGGTGGTTTAGTGGTTAGCACGTTTTCCTTGCATCTTCAGGGTTGGGGGTTCAAATCCTGCCTCAGCCATGTGTGCGCAGAGCTTGTATGTTCACCCGGTGCTTCAGTTTCCTCCCCTAGTCCAAAGACATGCGTTGTAGGCTGATTGACATTTCCAAATTGTCTGTAATGTGTGTGCGATTGTGTCCTGCAATGGGTTGACCCAACATCCAGAGTGTCCCCTGCCTCGTGCCCTGATATCCCTGGGACGTGACCCTGTGTAGGATAAGCGGTACAGAAAATGCATGGATGGACATACTCAGATTAATTCCCCCAAAAGAATGTATCCATAATATCACATTTTATAAGGGGGAACGTGTGTGGTGTTCTGGGAATGGATGCTCAGAGGTTGCTGTGGCGAAAAGCAGCAATTCTTACAGCATCCAGGTAAGTGTACAGCTTGAATGTTTGTACGGCGCTCTATGGATGTGCATTTGTGTGTCTTTTGTTTGTCTGTGCATGTTGAGCCATTGCAGTTAAAACAGTCTTCACAACAGCTCTCCAACCGCCACATAGATGAAAAAAAGAAGCCCATTTTCAGCTTGACGGACGGCTTAGCACATAAAAACCACATTTCTTATACCACCTCGTATGAAGTAGTGCCAGAGAGAAAAAAAATGAGAGAGAGGATCCATCTTTTCTCTGCTGCTTGAAGATTTTCTCAATGCTCACTTCAAAGGACAAACCTGACGTTATTCCTGCTGAGGCAGTCACAATGAACCTAAAAATGAGAATGCCGAGAATTATTCGGTTTTGCTTCATGGATATTAAAATTTTAAATATAGGAAGGCATAGAATAAATGCTTAAATGGAGAGAAAAAATGGGTACGTCTTCCTCGTGAACACGGACATTGGAAGGTTTTTTTTTTTTTTTCTCAAACCAAAAAACAGCAACATTTTGTGTTTGTATGTGCATGTTTGAAGGAATGTAGGAAACATGTGGAAAGGTACCTCATGCACACGGATAAATATGGCGGTGGCTCTTTAATGTTTTGGGGCTGTTTTTCTGCCAGAGGACCTGGACATTTTGTTAGGATACATGGCATGATGGCCAAATATCAACAGATATTAAATGAAAACCTGACTCCCTCTGCCAGAAAGCTTAAAATGGGCCGTGGTTGAATCTTACAGATGCTTGAGTTTGTTTTTGGAGGAGAGTAAAGGCTTTTTTCTTGAAACTATTCCAAACAACTTGTGGTGATGTAGGTGACTTCAGATTGTAATTTTGGAGACCTTCTGACCCCAAGACACAACTAACTCCTGCAATTCTCCAGCTGTGATCCTTGGAGATTTTTTGGCCACTTGAACCGTCCTCTTCACTGTGCGTTGAGACAAAATAGACACGTGTTCAATTCCAGCTTGATTCATAACACTGCCAGTTGACTGGAACTTTGTTATTGCGCTGATGGTTTAAGGTATGAGCATTATATATATATATATATATATATATATATATATATATATATATATATATATATATATATATATATATATATATATATATGTGTGTGTGTGTGTGTTTACACAATTTCCCCTTTACTCTTTTAGAGGCTACTATTTATTTATTTGCTTATTAATTTATTTACTTAGTTGCCCGAACTATATGAGCCAAAGAAGGATGACATTCTGGATGTCCAAGACAATGTACTATGCAGCATGACTTAATAAATCTCGGGCGTACGCTGCATCGCCCTCTGACCTGTATTATTTTGCGAGGAGTGGATTGACGTCAGGCGTTAGAATGATCCCTTTTACAATGTTGGTCTGTCGTGTGAGAGATTTGGGGCCTTTAACACCAGCGATATCAGTAGCAGAACAATGACGAGCTTTGCTTTTCTCAAAGCTCAACTCTGTTTTACCGCTGAACTTTGCTGGCGCCGTTCGTTTCAAACGTGGAATCATGCAGCGTTCCAAAAATTCAAATCAGTCAGTGGATTCTCATGCAAACACATAACCCGCCTATTCTGTTCACGACTTAGCAATGAATGTCCCGCAAATGGTTTTGCCGAGTGTACGAGAGGGTGGAAGTCAGTTATTTAACATGTAACACGCAAGTGATACTGTGTCATAAAACATAAAACAATATGCACGCAAATTACAGAAGAGTATATACATTTTGATAGTATGCTGCTTTGCACAGAAACGGGTCAGGTATGCAGGATTGAGGCGTTTGCATATAAATTTGCATAGGAACAACACCTGGATTTCTTGAAGACGTTTGTAAAAGTATGCACCGGCAGCACCACAATATTTCCATCATTTTTAAAGATGCAGGAAGAACCTCTAGAAAATCTGCCAGGTCGAGCCCAGGGGGCAGGAAAAAAGGAAACCCAGCACTTCTCTAAACCTGATCCATGTCTTCCTCCATTACTGGCACTCGTACAGAAGACTGTGTGGTGAACATTACACACATTCCTGCAGCTGAAGGTGGATTTGTTGATACCGGGCATGTGGACATCCTCCAAAGAGGATTCAGGATAATAGAGGTGGCATTGTATCCTATAGTTTCTAAAGAAACTGCATTGTGTCTTCTTTTCAGATCCTGAAGAATTTCAAGCATTTCTTTTTTTTTTTTTTTGTCCAACGTTCAGGGTGTACCTTGCTGGTGTTTGATATGCTTAGCACGCTTCTCAGTAGGGGTGTTCCCCTAATTCTGATAAGAAGCACTCCTTGAAAGTAATGAATGAGCTGACAGTTGAAGCAGATGATGATTCAATACAATACAAATTCAAGTTGCTTTGATGCAATGGCGTGTGATCGAGTGTTGTGCAAACAATTCAATTTTTTTTTTTTTTTTTACAATAGTTACTCAAGCATCCCAAGTGATCTTAATACAAGTACAGAGTACAGGTTTAAACAGGTCTAATGAAACCACTTTCACATGTATTCAAAGTTCAGGTTCTGGGGTTAATATCTATGTCAGGTGATCCAAGTATACACCTCAGATGTAAACTTGTTTACACCTGGCATTTATTGGTCTCAAATGCATCTCCAATGACCACTTCATAATATAGTACATTTATGCTGCGTTTGACACTTTATTACAACTTGGAAATTACCACTTACAAGTCACCACGAACACAGCATTACTAATGCTGCTTTCAGCTCGAGGTCGCAACTTGTACTTCCAAAGTTCCAACCAGGAAAATCCAAAGAAAATGCAATATTCCTACTGATCAACTTATGGTAGTCAAGTTGACGTCAAATCAGCACGGCTTCGAACATTGTGTGCGTTTACACTTATTCATTTAGCAGACGCTTTTATCCAAAGGAAGTAATCATCAACATTAGAGTTATCCCTAAAGTTAGCTGGGTAGCTCGTTGCTAATGCTACTCATTATTGTCTGCTGGCTAGCTGGTTGCTAAGCTACTCGCTATTGTCCAGTGTTGTTGCTGCGCTACAAGTTCAGTCCAGAAAGTTGCATGAATGATTGAAGATAGAACAACCAATAGTCACTAAGCCCTGTAAGTATCGGCCGATATATCGGTGCGTATCTAACTTGCCCCCATAGTTACTAATTCTTCAAATCATAATGAGGTTCAGCTAGACTGGATGCAACCAGGCCTGATTACTGCAAACCCTGTTCAATCAAATCAACACGTTTTCACAGCATGAAGTTGGTTAAAAGGTGTTACCCAATAACACACTATGAGAAAGTTGAAAGAAATTCCAGAAATGATGAGGAAGAAGGTGATTGAAATACATCAGTCTGGGAAGGGTTACAATGCTGTTTCAAGGGCTCTGGGACTTCAAAGGACCACAGTGAGACCCATTATCTCCAAATGGAAAAACTTGGCACAGCAGTGAACGTTCCCAGAAGTGGCTGACCTTCTAAAATTCCTCCAAGAGCACAGCAGCTACTCATACAGCAAGTCACAAAAGAGCCAAGGACAAAATCAAAAAGACTACAGCACTCTCTTGCATCAATAAAGGTCACTATTCATGACTCCACTATCAGAAAGACACTGGACAAAGATGGTACCCATGGAAGCATAGCGAGGTGAAAACCATTGCTAACCCAGAAGGACATTAAGGCTCATCTGAATTTTGCCAAAACACACCTTGATGACCCTCAAAACTTTTGGGAAAATGTTCTGTAGATTCATGAGTCGAAAGTGGCACTTTTTGGAAGACATTTATCCCGTTACATCTGGCATCAAACAAACACTTTCATGGCCCCCAGGGGCAATTCCTTGTTCAATGTTCCCCATGTAGAACTTCTTCCTCTGTTGTCTCCCTCTATTTTCTGTGTAACCTTACTCATGTCTTTCTTATTTCCCTGATTGACTAGTGCTCTATTTAGGTTTCCTGTGTTTCTTCCTAAGTTGCTGGAGCATTATCTGATGTCAGGTTATGTTTGAGTGTCTGGTTTTGTTATGCTTGTGTTATTTGCACTATGTTTTTGATTATTTAGCATTTTTCTTAGTGTTCACTTTCAAGTTTATTAAGTTCTGATCATCCTGGTTCCAAGTGTGTCTACTCCTCGTGTTTATTCATTAAGTCCATTTCCTTGAGCCTGTTCCTTGTGTTGTATTCAATAAAGAAATTCAGCATGTCTATCCTCCTCTCTGAACTTTCCCTCCTGACTAATCGAGAATTCCACAAAAAGAACCTCATACCTACGGTCAAGCATGGTGGTGGAAGTGTGATGGTGTGGGAATGCTTTGCTGCTTCAGGGCCTTGCAATAATTGATGGAAACATGAATTCTGCTCTCTAGCAGAAAATCCTACAGGAGAATGTCCAATCGACAGTCTTCAAATTGAAACTCAAGCACAAATGGATTATGCGGTAAGAAAATCATCTAAAGCATAGGAGTAAGTCCACCACTGGATGACTTTAAAAAAGCAAAAATTTTTGAGAAGTTTTGGAGTGGCCTAGTCAAAGCTATAAATATAGCCTCACATCCATTTCGGTGTGCTCATTATCTAATTCGTTTGCACAGTTTAACTAATCAAGTTGAATCAAATCATTTTTGAAGATGATCTGAAGATGATCTAATTCGATTTGCATGAAAATTGGACAAACGGTCTAGGAAGAGTTTGAAAAAGGTAGGCTTTTAAAAATTCTCAATGGCTTTGACTCGGCACGAGCCAAGGAATCAGAGAATTTTGTTTCTAGCCCTTATGTTTCATTTCAGTTATTAGCATAAACATTAGTGCAAGTTTGAGCTGTTGGTGGCGCTAGAGGTTTTGAGATAGCAGCTCCACATTTGCTTTGGTAACAACTCAGACTGTCCCCTATCTGTGCGCCAAATTTCGTCACTTTTCTATGTATTGTATGGTTCTATGCTGCCAAAGTCTCAAGAGCGGAAGAAGAAGATGATTAGGGATTCAAAGTAAATATTGTTTTTCATTTATTAAATATGTTTCTCAGAAATACCAACCTACTGTTATTTGAGAAAGGTGTTCAGCTCCTCCATCTGCCTCCATCTAGTTATTGGGACGCGTTAGCATTCGTTAGCATTCACACTGCAAACGTTTAATGTCTCTGTAAACTCAGAACATTGAATATTAGCATCTGTGGGCCTTTTTGCGCTTCATTTCCAAAGGCATGTGTGCCATGGGGAAGTGCAGTGATAGTCATAAACACACTGTGTAATGCGGCTACATGGTATGTGGGATGAAACCCGCACTGAGAGCCACAGACACCCAAATATTTTACTTCAAAGAAACTAAACTTCCCTGAGGGGAACACCAAAAGCTGAACCGGATCTGTGACAAACAAAAGAGTCGACTTTTAACATGCTTACTTTAATAAGATTACAGGCAGTGAGCGAGGAGCAGTCAAAAAGACAGAGTAATTCATAGATGTAGATAATCTCTCCTTCCCCTGGGCCATTTTTAAGAGGAAGACTTGTTTTTGTTGTCTTAATGAGGTAGGTTTATGTATCATTTTTACTTGTAAAGATCTTAAGCTTAAGCCACTGAAATACATTAAAAATAAAAAACTTCTGGTAATTAGGGGTGTAACTTCTCAGAGCAGAAGACACTTTGAAGCACTTGTTTTAAATGAAAAATAACATTTTGAACGGGGTTTTTTTTGTTGTTGTTGTTGTTGTTGTTGTTGTTGTTGCCTTGTCTGAGGGCTATGTTCTCAAACTCATAATGATTTGTGTCCATGAGTTCAAGTGCTCTTTTCGACTTTCACAAAAGTGTTCTTCATTAGCATTTCTGGTTCCGTTGAGGGATTTATATTCCTGATGAAGTCAGAAAGACGGAGAGGATGTGTGGACTAACGAATGGCAGAATTTCCTACAACACATCTGAGAAACACATCTGTAAAGGATTTCATTACATCATCTGAAGTGAAATCAGAGCAGAACAGTGCGCGTTTAAACTCAGCTGATACTGGAGATTGTATTTTTCATATGTGGCTCAAATATTAATATTAGAGAATAATAGAAAAATCGTGCTAAAGTACTAAAAGGGCCCCCACACACACACCTTCCAGTATGACTCCAGTTTCATTCCAGATTCTGAAGTTCGAGTATGAGTATATGATTGTCCCAAGACGTGAGGACTAAACTAGGATTCAGACATTTAGGACGTTTAGGAATCTAGGATTCCTAGATATTCCCACTATGTGTCTGACGTCCAAAACTTTCCTAAACACTAGAATATAAGTGTGCTGTTTTTAAAACCCCACTCCCGCTCGCTCCTGGAGTCGTTCGGACCCAATCCTCCTGCTTTTTCCGAAAGTTTGACCAAGCATAAAATGGTGCCTAAAGGAATGAATTAACATAGCAAACATTTCACACAATGCTGAATGAGCACCCACCACACTCCCATTTGAAAGAACATGAAACTTTCTTTGTCCTGGATGTATCATATTGCACCTCTTGCATGTACATAAAAACATCCACTCTGCTGACTTTTTTGTTGCCTGCAGGTCCTCAGGGATCCCAGTCCCGAGGCATGGATTCGCAAACATGAATCCATGCACTAGTGGCAGCCATTTTAAGCAAAACCCTTACAAAGCATTCATTCCAACAAGATGTCGTACTAGTGGCGTGTTAGATTTAGGCCTCCAGTACATTCTATGGCAATAAGCCAATACCTTTTATATCATATAGGTCTCAGTATAGACATCATACATTACAGAGCATTAAAAATGCGCCCCAATTGCGGCTGTGGCGCAGTTGGTAGAGCGGGTTGTCCACTAATCGTAGGGTTGGCAGTTCGATTCTCCATATGCCGAAGTGACTGACTCCATATGCCGAAGTGTCCTTGGGCAAGACACTGAACCCCAAGTTGCTCCTGATGGCAAGCTAGCACCTTGCATGGCAGCTCTGCTACCATTGGTGTGTGAGTGTGTGTGTGTGTGTGTGAATGGGTGAATGAGACACAGTGTAAAGCGCTTTGGATAAAAGTGCACATTTACTATTTAAAAACAAACAAACACTGTTGGACATAAATTTCCATTATTTGTTAGCTTCATTGGCCTCATAATTTCACTGCAGTTCACAGAGCAAGCAAGTCTGGGATGACTATATGGCCAAACTATTAAACAGATTAAAAATAATCAATAGATAGAAAATGATCCCACTTTACATTGTGCCTATTCCATTTGGTCACCAACGCTGTTCCCGGAGATCTACCTTCCTGCATGTTTAATCTCCAACTAAATCCGAATACTCCTGTTTCAGGCCCTGTTTACACTAGTGCGTTTTCGTTTTAAAATGAAAACGATCCTCGTCCACACTGGCGTTTCCGTTGTGTTTCAGAAACGATCTCCGTCCACACTACATGACCGAATACGCATGTCACATGACCATTCATGCACACTGGACATGCATGCGCATGTGTACAAGTTACCGGCAGGCACAACAATGCTAGTCACCGGCATGTACAATAAACTTGAACTACATAAACTAGAATAAACTACGCCACTCGAAATGAGATTTGTTGCCGATTGCTCTAATAATAACTTCTTATTTATGCTGCTAATGACCTACATTGGTGTACACCAGCGGTCCCCAAACTTTTTTTGCGCCACGGACCGGTTTAATATCAGACAATATTTTCACGGACCGGCCTTTAAGGTGTGGCAGATAAATACAACAAAATAAAATGACAGGACCGGCATAAAAACAGGGGTATTTTTTAAAATATAATAATAAACGTGAATCCAATGTGAAATCGCAACTTGATTAGCAGCGTCCTCGTAACATCCTCTCTCCCCCCTAACGCTCTCTGGTCTCTATGGTAAGGTTTCAACGTATCACGTGACCGAGACAAGGGTCTTGACATGCATCAAGAGTGAGTCGTAGAAGGATGTAACGGAGAAAATCCGGTCATTTTTCAGATCCAGATAGTAAATAAAACGGGGGTTGGGGACCGCTGGTGTACACACTACAGTGTCACCCTTCGCATTGCATTTCCCATGGTGATGAGCGTTTGTGTTGTGTTGGTTACTATTCAAGCCCTTTCTCTACTGCTCTCCTGTCATTGCTTTGTTGCCCAATTGTGATCCCCTGTTTTCTGTCAGTTCTTGAATATTTGCCTTTGTAACATTGTTCTTTATGAAGCCTGAATTTTTGTATCATAAGGACCAAGCTCTTGTATTTTTTTCTGTTTGTTTGTTTGTTTGTTTCCACATTCGTTCTGGGTTTTGATTCTTGCCAATTGCTTGTCAGTGGTTTGACCCCTGCTATAGAGTGCTATGGATACCAAGTTTATGCAATAGCGTCCTGCCTCTCACTGCACACACTACGCCTACCTAGTGCCCTCACGCAAAGTGTAGAGTGATATCTGAGGATCCGCCACAGAAAATGCATGACATTTCAATACGATTTTGTGTATTCTTTGGCTTTCCTGTTCTAACACGCCTTCTAAACCTTGATGCTGGCATGAAGTGATGAATTTAGTCAGAAATGTTTCGGCGTGGGATAATCACCAAACTGTGCTGGAGTTCGGAAGTTGACTAACATGCAAGTAACTGACAGTTAGCTTAGACTTTTTACTTACACTGTACATACGTATCAGACAAACAGCACAGACTATCTAAGCAATTCACCTCGCTTCGTGTCAGCCAGAGAACTAGAGTTCCTTTTTTCCTTAAAAATTCCCAATAATTCAAAATCCTTCATTTAAAGTCATGGATGATGGTTTGATAACAAAGTCATACCTTAACAAGTTGTCTTCCTAGAGAGACCTCATATTATTAACACATCGTGCCAGCGTTTATTCTCAGCTGACAGCTGTCAAAAAGTTTGCAAAACTTAAATCGTGGCTACGAGCGCTTTGTGTAGATGATACGCTGTCAGGGCTTTTTCATGTGAAGAGGCACTTTTGTAGTAAATACAGAAAGCTTTCTGCTTTATCAGGAAGAAAAACTAGGCCTGTGTAGCTCAGTGAAAAAGATGAAGCAGTTTGAATTTTTAAACGCGAACTTTTGTGAGAAATGTGTGAAGAGCGAGTAGGTGTGCTCCATTTGAACGGTCCCATCAATCGGGGTGATGTGCGTTTGCTGATACGCTTGATGGTTTGGTGTTCTCAAAGTGTCTTCCATTCTCTTTGTTAACATTAAAGGCCACGCATCATTAATTCATTACTAAGACTCTGCAAGCTATGAATCAGTGAACATTTCTTGTCAGATTTGCCTCTCGCACACCGATGAATGCAGGTTTCGCCCGTCAAATTGCTTTGAGCAGAAACGCTGTTGCAGATTTGCGGGCCCATTTGGAAATGAAAGCGACAAGCCGGAGTTGAAAGTTTTGTGAAATGACTGTTTGATGGTGAGATTAGTGATATTTTTTTCACTCGCGTTTGATCTCTTGATCTGCTGGAAAAGCAACACTGCAAGGACAGCAAGATATGACTTCAGTTTACACACACACACACACACACACACACTTTGTCTCTGGGCATCTCTAAGCCTTTGGGTTTGTCCAAAACTTTGGGAGCTTTTTCAACTACCTAACCAGGATTGTACTGCTTTGTTCTGAAACACTTTGAAGGAGAAGGGTTTTTGTGTGTGTGTGTTTGTGTGTTTTTTACATAGTTTTCTCTCTTTATAAAGGCGAGATGTATATTGTCAGGACAAAGAGAAACTTGGAGAAGCTTTTGACTGCAACTTCTAAGGTTCTGATTTCTTTTTGCTCGACTATGAGTGGCTCCTTCAAATCGCAACTGAAAGAGCCGTATTTCAAATAGAACCTCCAAAGGCTTTCCTTCCAGAGCCGTTTGAAAATACCGTCTTTTTGCAGGCTCTCTTCAAAGTTACATAGTTCGGTCTTTTATCAGCATCTTTTCGTATCTCAGTCCGATGACCAGAGAAGAGACTGGTCGGCTTAGAACTGTAATTGGCTTTATATTACACAAATAGAAAACTCTTTCTCTTTCCAGCATACATACTTATTGATTCTCTTTTATTTTAGCGCCCCTGGACAAGGCAGACCTCTAAAATGTACATAGGCATGTAAGTATACTGGTAAAGTATGAAGTGCAAATATAAAACTTTCTGACTTTGCTAGCTTCAGTATCCATTGCTATCAATATCAGTCAAGGTACGTTTGCATGCATCCATATAATCAGTTAATAGTCTGATTGTTCAGTTAGGATAAAAAATTCATGTACACACTCAGAATAAACCGACTGAGGAACCAGAACGAAATATCTATGCAACTATGAAATGAAATTTGTGCCAAAAGTTTTGAACGTAGTTTTGTTTTTTTTGTTGTTGTTGTTTTTAAGAAACGAACAAAAAATATGCCGTTAGAAAGAAGAAAAACACTCTGAAACTGAAAACTCAGTGGCAAAACTCTAACATAGTCTTCAAATAAACAGCTTTCTTTCTTAACAGTTTTCTAAGCTTCCTTTTCGCTAATCATGGTTTTGAATGCACTGCCAGAGGTTTCATTTATGCTTCCAAACTCTGCAAGTTTACGTTCGCCATTCTGGCACAAACCTCTCGTGTACGTGAGCTTAACAGCGATTTACTCTCATGCAATGAGATTTGGATCAACAGCTCGAGTGGTCAGCTGAAAAGGATGATGATGATGGTGGTGATGATGATGGTGATGATGATGATGATGGTGATGATGATGATGATGACAAGGCTCCATGCCGCCCCTGAAAGCTCATCTCGAAATAATTGTCATATAAGCCTAACGAAACCTCAAATATTAATTACAAACTAATGTATTGAGTAAGTAAGTAAGTAATTTCCACTATAAAGTACTCCAGAATTCGCACCAATGAAGGCTCCCAGGTCTGGGAGCTGTCGATCCAAATCTCACAAGTTTTGGCAAAAATTTAATTCCATTTGCAACCATGTGTATCAATACAAATCAATTGGAAAAACACTCAAAGAGTAATCTTTTCAATTAGATTGTTTTCACAATCAGTATCTTTGAAAAGTTTACCCATAATTAAAGAGTTAAAATGCTTGTGTTTTTTTCCTCTTATACTACAATATATTTTGGTAACAATTAGACTTTTTAATTTTTTAAAGAACAATTCTTTGTGCTTCTGATTTATTTATAGTAACCTGTACTGTTGATTGTGAAACAAGTTAGTTACTGTTATCACTTACATTAGATTAGCTACAAACAGACATTTCCTCATTTGTTTGCTTGTTTTCTCTCTTTAAGCTAATGAGAAGAAAAAATGCATTTTGTCACATTACTGAGAAACCACGAAGCAAAAAGATTTTCCACATGGAAAACTTAAAGGGACAGCTTTACCTTTACAATATTCACCAGAGCAATGCTCCATCCATACATCTTCTACCGCTTACTCCTTCTTCAGGGTCGCGGGGAACCTGGAGCCAATCCCAGGAATCATCGGGCACAAGGCGGGGTACACCCTGGACAGAGTGCCAGTCCATCGCAGGGCACAATCACATACACACTCACACACCCATTCATACACTACGGACACTTTAGACCATGCATGTCTTTGGACTGGGGAGGAAACCGGAGTACCGGAGTACCCAGAACATGCAAACACATGGCCCTGGCGGGAATCGAACCCCGGACCCTGGAGGTGTGAGGCAAAAGTGAAACGACTAAGCCACCGTGCGCCCTAGCAAAGAGCAATGTTGTTGTTTTTAATCCACTTGCTAGGCTTAAATTATGTCTAAGTCTACCATAAACTCCCTATGAATGAGTCCATTAATATAAACAAACCAGTTATTTCCTTTTTAGCCAGCACTACTGTCCTAGTTGTGTGGTTATGGACAATTAATCAACAACTTACAACCTATCAGATTCAAGAATTCACCAATGCTGTGGTATCAGGTCGGTTTAACATTTTGCTCACTTGTATATCACAGATGTCATTTTGTAGCGTGGCTTCATTATAAAAACCAAACCACAATAACACATTAACACATAAACACATTTATGTTTTACAGAGTCAACTGAAAGAACATTAAGCTATAAAGTAGGCACATTTTTTTGATACTACTGTACATACAGTACACATAATACTACGTATTGTATATATAAAACAGTAAGATGTTATATGTATATGATTTATTATTACACTAGTAACTGTACTATAGTTGTATCCTTTAACCAGGTAACTATAAGCATATCTTGTTTACCTCCGCTGATCACTTTCAACATAAGAACCTTTTACCTAGTTTCCTATCTAATGTTATAGCCTGTTTAAATCCTGGTTAAATCTTTTTTCTTTAAATAACACTCATAAACTGGTCTTGAGCTTGATGATGTCATCGCAGACGACTCACCAAAGGCTGAATGAGCGTTACATCACCATTGGCACCTACCGGCCCACCTGCTCCTCCTTCTGTGTTGAAATGAAAGAGTGAGCCTCACTCACAGGTGCCGCTTACATTTCACCTGAGCGAGACTCCACACATTCCAAATGGGAGTGTGCCAGGAAGAGCTGTGAGCCAGAAACGGCTGCCATCGTCAGTAATCTTACATGGCCCTTCACAAATCCAGATCTGTAATGAATAGGGGAAGGACTGGTTTGGAAGAACGGGTAGAATGGCATTTCCTGTGCCGCGGGGTGAAAAGGTGCCATGAAAGAGAGGAGGATCAACTACTACCTCTGGAATGTCTTTGACAGAGTAGATCCTGCTTTTTTTTTTTCTTTTCTTTTTCTTTTTCTTTTTTAAGGTGAATGTTTGTGCCGGCAAGTTCTGGCAAACGCCACCTTCCTCTCTTCTCATAAAATCTGAGAGTTGCAGTTGCTTACTTCACACACATCTTACACACCTAGAATACTCATTATTGCCATACAGCTTAATTAATATATAAGCATACAAAAGAGACACTCCCAAAGTAATGCATCTTCAATGATCAAGCGACAAATAAGAACATTTTTCTTGTTGTAATTAGATGTGGCACATCGTGTGCTTCATATAATTATTGTGTCAGATGATGTACTATATTTACAGAATAAAATAAGTGTGGAGCAATAGACACGATCCTATCCAATGTATCACGCACCATGGAGTGGGAGAAGAGGGGATTGTCTTTAGCTCAAAACTGTAGCTTAGAAAGAAAAATGTACATATCACAATGAACACTGTTGGTTAAATCACTTGCATTAAGTCACTTGCAATGTATTGCATAAGTATTCACCCCCTTGAACTTGGCTAATGCCTTTCTTACCCAGTCACTGACATTTGGTGGATGGCTTCTTCAAGTCACCGTTGTGACACATTCTTTCCATTTTATAATAATGGATGGCAAAGTGGGGATATGACAAGGAGCCCACTTCAGTTCCAGATGACACAACAAAATGTGCAATACGTCAAGGCGGGTGAATACTTTTGCAGGGGAATTATAGACATAAATGCCATTTAGGCCGTTCCCAAATATTATCTTTAATATTTAAGACAGTAGTAGATCAGCCGTGCATGGTGTGCAGAGTTTGCATTTTCTAATTGAACAATAAGACTAAACAACTAACTAACAACTAACAAATTTAAACTGTGCACATACAATACTGTAGCCATCTTGCAACTGGACCCATGTTTACCCTATGCATATTTTCATCTAGGCTTTGCTGCACAGGTGCTGGAGTACTTTATAGTGGAAGTTACTTACTTACTTAGTCAGTACATTCGTTCGAAATTAATAATTTGAGGTTTGGGTAGTCTCATACGATTATTTTATCTAGATGAGCTCTCAGGAGTGGCACGGTTGTCATCATCATCATCATCATCATCATCATTATCGTCCTTTTCAGCTGAACACTCTAACTAGGTTAAAATGAATGGGAGATAGAACCTTATAACACGAATGCCACAAAGTACTAGCAGGGACAGTCATTATTGGCCAAAGTGAATGTCTATCCACATAATTATACCTTCCCAGTACATTTTCACCTTCAACCAAAGCCTAGAGGACAAAAACAAAAATCCAGTTGTTCAAGATGGCTGTAAAATAAAAAATGTTATGGTCAAGTACATGTTTAAGTGCATGATATTACTAAAGAACTGCAAACAAACTTTACATTTTTTAGTTACACTATATTATTAAAAGTATGTGGACACCTTAGTATTAAATTCCCATTCCAAAACTATGAGCATTAATATTGAGATGTTCCTCCTTTGCCTCTGCTCTTCTGGGAGGGATTTCCACTAGATTTTGGAGTGTGGCTGTGGGGATTTGCGCTCATTCAGCCAGAAGAGCAGAAGAGGTTGGGCACTGATGTCAGGGGAGAAAGCCTGGCGCAACGTTGCTGTTCCGGTTCATACCAACGTTGTTCAGTGGGGTTCAGGTCACAGCTCAGTGCAGGCCATCCGAGTTCCACCACACCAACCTTGGCACACCACGTCTTCATGAACCTCACTTTTTGGACAGGGGCATTGTCATCCTGGAACATGTGCACTGTCGTCCTGGCACATGTTTGGGCTTAGCCCCTTAGTGAAGGAAAATCTCAATGCTACACTATACACAGACATCCTACATAATTGTGTGTATCCCGCTTTGTAGCAATAGTTTTGGGAACACCAACATATGGGTGTTATGGTCGGGTGTCCACATACTTTTGGCCATATCGTGTACATTTGCCTCATAGCTTCCGTCCAAAACTAAAGAGGCACCAGACACACTTGGCTGATTGACTAGACTAATGATGTGTACGTTCGTTAGAATACTGAAGTGTTTCTGCTCTCTGCAAGGCCGGAAGCACTGAGCCGAAGATGGACAGAAAAGAAGCAGTGTCTGCTGGGAAGGGTGAGTGCAAGCATGGCCTCTTATTGTACACTCAGCATGGCATCATGGGAGACTGCTGTATAACTTTCTGATGCATTCTGTGTTTCCCCTGCTGTTTTCAGAATGACTGTGAGGTTTTTAAGAATGAGGGTGGTTTGTTTTGTTAGATGAGTCATAGTTCTAATAATGAATATGGATGAAGACTTCGCAGGTTAAATATGCTACTCATTGCTGATCATCGTTTCATGAGTTTGTATGTGCCAGTGCCCATGAATATGAATTACGTGTCCTGTTTTAATTGTGATACAGAACAGACAGGACCTGTTTCTGGGTAGTTACACTCATTCATGGAGTGTTGTGCTGCTTCTTAGCATATATTACTGTAACCCATTTCTGTTTATCATTTTATGTTGCTTTTTTTTTATTTCTTAAGCTTGCCAACATGTCTACCAATTTGAGTGAGGTGTGGTGCCTGAAGTGAAAGTTTGCAGATGTGGCACTGCATTCAGATGCTTAGTACTGATAGAAGAAGAAAAACGAAAGCGTAGTAAGGCTCAGAGCATAGTAAGAGAACATGGCAGTCAGGATCTCTGAAGGTATATCTATACTCATAAGCTGAAAACATCGCAGGAGTCAAATATTTGATGTCGACAGGTATCAGGAAGAATGTGGAGAAGAACCCAGGAGCATAAAAAAGCAATAAGAATGACAATAACAATGGAAAAATATAATTATAGACAACTATGACAGTATAACACCAGGTAAAATTATTATAGTAATGTAACGGAGCAGGACTGTTCTAGAATGTACGTAGAAGTAGGGCAGTTCTAGAAACAGCTGACTTTTAGAAATTGGAGAATTCAAGAATAGAGGCAGTTCTAGTATCGGAGCACTTCTAAAAGTAGAACAGTTCTAGAAGGCTGGCACATTTAGAAGCAAAGAAATTGCAGAATCAGGTTAGTTCCAGAAGTGTAAAACTTCTACACAGGACTGTGCTAGAAGTGGCAAGATTTTATTTTATTTTTTTAAGCAGGATGCAGGAATGTTCTAGAATCAAAAAAGTTCTAGAAGCAGGGGGGATATAGTCATGGATTACTTCTAGGTCATTCTCATTCTAGAACCAAGATTATTTTAGGTGGAGGATACTCTAGAGGACAGTTCTACAAATCAGACAATTCTAGGTGCCAAATTCTAGGAGCAGGACAGTTCTAGAAGGACGTTTCTAGGATAAGAGTAGTAATCATGTATTAGAAATAGGTTGCTTTTTGCAAGGCAGTTCTGGAAGCAGGAAATTTCTAGAATCATGGCTAGTTCCTGCCTACGCCGACAATTACAGCTGTTAAAAGTTGGTTGCTGGATTTAAAATGTTGGGAAACACAACTGTCATGTTCACGCTGCCCCAACAGACAGAGTCAGACTGGTTTAAAAAACATTTTAAAAAATGGATCATCCTTTTACCGCAATGAAAAATGTTACATTACTGGTGTCTTTACGTGTCGTTCTTCACCTGAAAAGATGAAGAGTGAAACAAAACAGGTTGTGGGTGACGCCTTGGTTGTTGAGACGTGACAGACAGCGCGCTTACTGTGATTTATGCAGAGAACTGCAGACAGAGGATGTGCAGAGCATTCAAAATATTGCTCGGTTTGCTCCCAAGCAATTGCAACAATTCTGAGAAAGACATCTTAAGGTGTGCTATGTGGTCAGCTAAGACCATCATTAGGTCATTCATTATGAACAATATTTCTACACAAATGTACGTTCTAAGCATTTGTTGCGGTTTCAATTCTAAGTTCATGAAACGTAATACGGAAAATGGCATAGTTAGATGGTGATCTTGGTTAAAACCAAAACACAAGAGTAGATCATCCTTACCAAGGGTCAAAATAAATCATTTTATTTAAATAACGCATCAATACATAATTTGTCCTCTTCTTTCTGATTCGTCTAGAAATCTGCCATTTTAGCCACAACAACGGAAAGCACGGGCTTTTGTTTCTATGGAGTTTTCAGAGATACTTACCTTGTTGTTATGGCATGGGTTTGTGTCCAGGTCAGATTAAATCAGAGTTTGTGGAAAAATCATACCACACTGCTCCGAGATTCCATGACTGACGAACATAATTGAACATGTTCAGTGGGTGAAAATGCGACCAACATCAACAGACGCCAGCAGGATTAAAGACAAACGTGTCTGTCGCCGTTGCTTGGCGGTTGTCGCTTCAGTGTGAAATAGGCTTTAGAATTTAGACCTTTCTGTAAATAGGAGAGGTCTAAAGTGGGGGTATTTCTAGAACAGTTGTAGAAGCAGTATGATTTTGTTAAGCAGGCAATTCCAGAAGTAGGACAGTTGTAGAACCGAGGCTTTTAGAAGCAAGGCACCGGACAGTTCTAAACAAAAGACAGAAGCAAAAGAAAAAGGAAAACAAATAGTGCACTCTCTCTCACACACACACACAAACACACACAGCTGAGCGGCCCAACTTCCTCCTCTTTCTCTTTGACCGATGCGCCTCATCACAGTAATTACAGTAATCTAATGACCCCCTCCAGCTCAGACAGGAAGAGGGACAGAAGGAGAGAAAGGAGGAGGTGAGTGAGACAAGAGAGTAGAGAGTGAGACAAGTGGAGCATATCTCCAGCTTTAGGCAAGAAAAGGAGGCGAGAGGAGAGAAAGTAAAGCACTGGTCCTCGTCCGAATCATGGGACTCCTTTTTTCTTCTCCAATTAAAATTCCAGTCAGGAGACGTTATTTCATTGACAGTCTTCATGCTCTGCTTGCTCTTTTGTGTTTAGGAACTTCTAACGCACATTGTTATTTTTATAAGGTCGTTGAACTGATAGAAAATACTAAGATCCCGATATGTGCCGCCATCTTGTCCAAAAGCGCTCTTCAATTTCTCAAAAACATGGTGAAACTACTGCAGGTCCCAGTAAATGACTTCCACAATCTAATCCTCTATAGAGATACTTTTTTTGTTTGTTTGTTTGTTTGTTTCTAGGGGTAGAAATATTTTAAATGTAATATCAGAAGTCTCTAACATGCAATTGTGTATCTTAAAGGAGTTTAAATGCACACTATACCCTAGTAAAGATATACTTTAATGTACCAACCCAGTGTCAAGCCTTAGCTAGTAACAAACAGAAAACTAGCTAACTTACAACCTAGAGCAAGAAAAAAAAAATTGTACTTGCTTAATTTACAAGGATGGGATCGGGTTAACTCAATTACAAGCAACAAGTTGTACTTTTATGGACCATGCTAACCTTTTCATGCAGTGTTATATAAACACAGTTCACTGAGCACTCGAAATTAGCATTGCTAACCACAAAATTAGCTCTTCAACTGCAGGGAATTGTGGATGGTTAATGTCCACTCCTCAGACTTTTAACATAATATTTGCATTGTTTTCCATGTAGTTAGTGCATAATGAGACTTTTGAGACTTGTTAGTAATGTAATGATTCATACAACAATTAAATATCCAGTATTCTATTCTTGCTAGCTGGCTATAGGCTACTCTGCTGCTAAACATGAATTCTAAACGCCGTTTTTAGCTTATAGTTTCCTGTCACGCTGTCTAAAATTTTGCAGAGTGGGACTCAAAAAAAAAAGGACATGATTCTTCTTTATGTCTCAGCGTGACAGTGAGCATTTAATAAGCTTTAGTGATCCAGTGCTAAGTTACTTGCAGTCTTTTTTTTATTATTATTATTTTTCAGGTAAGCTCACTTATAATTTGGATCTTATAAATAGGCTCTTAACTTGGGCACTTATATGACCTGCCTGTGGTTCACAATGTACCAATGTACCAGCAACAATTAAAAACAGCAGAAGATTAAAAATGATAAATGAGACAACAGAATGTCCTGCTGTGGAATTTGTTTCCATTTTAATGTGGCTGCTCCTTCTCTAACACCTCTTCTCCCTCTCTCTCTCTCTCTCTCTCTCTCTCTCTCTCTCTCCTTGTTTTCAGCTTTACTAATTATGCTGTCTTTCTCCCTCTCACATGCACACCACAAACACTTCACACCCTCTATATAAACTCATCACTTCAGGTGTTAACAGAAAGAACACGCTCATGCTAATTCCTCAATATACTAGGCCCCGAGACCTTTACTATCACGCAATAAATTCATTTCAAAGCAATAACAGGGAACGCTATCCTGTCTGATCCTTTTTCAGTGATCTTTGATCTTTTTTAATCTCCAAAATCTCCAACTCGTTAAAGAATGTAGCAGGGTGAGATGAATTTGATTCGATTCACCTACCATCAAGTATTAAATGTACATGAGATGCATATTATGTACAAACACTAACTATGAGCTATTTAACTTGTCATGTCAATTTTAAATATTTTTTTAAAACAAATTTTTTTTATCTACTTATCATCAGCGGTTAGCAAGTTCTCTCCTGTTCCACGACAGCTATGGCTAGGATTTGATTCCTCCAAGATATGAAGCCAGACATCAAATCTTTTCAAATTGCTGCTCATGATACAACCCCAATTCCGAAAAAGTTGAGACAGCATGCAAAATGCTAATAAAAACGAAGAGGAGTGATTTATAAATGGGTTTTGATTTGTACTTAAACAAAACTGTACAAAGACAAGCTATTTGATCTTTTATCTAATCAACTGCATAGTTTTTTGAAGGGAAATGTTCGTTTTGAAATTGATGCATGCAACACATTGAAAAAAAAAGTTGGGACAGGAGCGATTTAGGACTAAATAGTATAGTATATAAGCAGCCTCGAAAAAAGGCCTAGTTCAAGAGCAAGAATGGGTAGAGACTCGTCAATCTGCCAACAGATGCATCAGCAAATAATCCAACACTTTGATAACAACATTCCCCAAACACAAATCGGTAGGATTTTGGGGAAAGAGGAAAAGGACCATCCAGGGTAGTGGCAGGGGCAGTGGCAGGGGCAGTGGTTAAGGCTCTGGATTACTGAATGGAAGGTCAGGGGTTCAAGCCCCAGCACTGACAAGCTGCCACTGTTGGGCCCTTGAGCAAGCCCTTAACCCTCTCTGCTCCAGGGACGCCGTATCATGGCTGACCCTATGCTCTGACCCCAGCTTCCTAACAGGCTGGGGTATGAGAAAACAATTTCACTGTGCTCTACTGTATATGTGACCATATAGCGTGTTATCAGCGTCAGGTCAAAAGCCAGTGTTTGTCATGGTATGAGGCTCTCACATCTGTGAGAGCACCATTAATGCAGAAAGATATGTAGACATTTTGGAGCATCATGGCTGCAGTCCTGACCTGTCTCTGATTGAGAATGTGTGGAGCATTAGGAAGCTCAAATTAAGGCAACGAAGGAGCTGTACAGTTGCGCAGCTGAAGAAATACATGGATGAACGGGGGGGAGTGTGGAGTTCCACTTGCTAAACTTAACCAACTGGTGTCTTCAGTGCCTAAACTCTAAATAAAAGAAAAGGTCATGCTACACAGTGGTAAACGGTCGACTGTCCCAACTTTTTTGGAGTGCTTTGCCGTCATCAGATTTGAAATGAGTGTATATTTTCAAAAATAATTGAAATTCGCAAAGGAAAACATCAAATAATGGCTTAATAACAAGTTTACAACATAGTACAGGGTGACTTGAATTTTCAAATGACACTTTTCGTGACTTTTTTTTGCATTTCCCGTACTGTCCCAACTTTTTCCGAATTGGGAATGTGGCGTTGGGGGCTGAACACACTCGGAGGAGAGCATTAAACTTTTAACATCCATGTTTGCAACCATGAGCTCACAGACATCCGTAACTGGTTAGTGTTACTCTGATTGACAGGGGGGGAAGTAATGTCATCCCTCCCACCCAGACACCACAGCCGATTTTGCTGTTTCCCTCCCACAGAAGGCTGGCATCGTCTCACTCACGATAACCTGATGATAAGGTGAACGCTTTTCTAGCTGCCCCAGGGTTGTTTTTTTTTAACATACAGTTCAAAAACAGTTATAGTTTTGAAATGGGCAGAGAAGCAGAACTGCAGACAAACTGTCCATTATCTGCCACAAGCCCCTCCCTTTCTATTCATTGGGGCATGATGGGACAGGTTAGTGACTCTGCTCCACTTCATTTTGTTTGTAAATGCAACCCATCATGTGGGACCTTTTACTTGAGTATGTTTATTTCAAACTATATTTAAAACAAAGTAGTATAGGGGACAATTAAGCATTTGTAGACACAAATGAAGGCATAGGAAAAGCAAGGTGCTAACCCCAGGCCTTGGCATCATGCCAACCATTCAGTTGCTGAATTCATACAGATTGTGCTCAGTTGTTTTTCTCCTCACTCCAAAATATTTCCTTCGCCAAATGGATGCCTCAGTTTCATATTGAGATGAAAGAACCTAAAAAAAACAAACCAAAAAAAAAAAACCATGTCAAGCATGTCGGGACATCAGGACCTGTTTTACTTGATGATTTCAGAGGGAATATGTTTGCAGCTCGCTTCTTGGAGGCTTGCTCTGAACCTGGTGCCTGGGTTTGTTGTCTCTCTCTCCACTCCACCTTGCTCTCTGAAGTGTTTAGAAACATGGTGCCTCTCCACCGCTGCAAAAAAGGCTGACATGAGCTTCCATCTCCTGATACGACTCGTCTAATCTCAAAGCTGTTCTCTCTATCTCCCTCTCTCTTTTGCTGTCCAAAGAGGAGGATAATCTCTGGAGAGAGAGATTTCAAACTGGTCAGAAAGAGGTCAAAGGACTTTCTCTGTCTGATGTCATGCTCTTTTTTTTTTCTTCTTCCATCTGAAATCAGTTGAGAGCTTCGAGATCTGAAAGGATTAAAATGTTTCATTTTTTTATTTTTTTTTAAACTGTTAGACTTGTGTATGTAGGTGTAACTAAATGATAAATGGTGATTATATACAGCAGAATATATACACCAGGTATTAACAGATTTTCTATAGCAGCAACACTTCCAGTTGCAAAGTTTCAATTAATAAATGCACTCATATGTTATTGTTTCTATATTAACAGCTAATTCATACAGAGGCAGATTGTAAAAAGTGTATTATTGCTAAAAATGGTTCATTTTCTACAAGATGTTTATTTCGTGTTTTTGTAAGGACTCTCCACTGACAGTACTTTGTAACAGTCAGACGTTTTCTGACATAACACTGAGCTTTTCAGGCAACCCTGTCAAAGTGAACAAATAAAAAAAAAAAAAAAAAAAAAAACAGCAGTGACGACAGCGAAGTAAGTTATTCATTTATTTTGCAAAGGGAAAAAAAAAATTTGATGAAAAAGAGGTTGTATATTTCAAGCATGATATTTATATCAGTTACAGACGGGAGGTCTCGGAACAAAAGAACTTCAGCCTGTTGTACCCACCTGAACATATGGCCTTAAATAGCTGCTATGTTAACAGTGCAAGTGACATTCAGTGCGTTTATATGGACAACAATAATCCAATACTAACCCGATTAAGACAATACTCTGATTAAGAAACTACCATGTAAACAGCCATTTTTATTTTTCTTAAGGCGATTAAACTCATACACAAATGGAATTAAGACATGTGGAGTATTCCTGTTTTAGTCACATTATCGAAAAGTATTACAGACATGTACACTGCTATCAAGTAGGAGAAATACATGTATACAGTAGGTAAAATACATGTATCTCGGCTACTATATAGTAGGTAGGTACGCTGTTTTGTCACGTCTCGTGACGTGAGGAAGTCCAGACGGATGCAAGCGAAGGATAACAGTTTTATTTAAGAGAGAGACAGGCAGACAAATCCAAAACGTGATCCAAAACGTAATACAAAAACAGGCAAAAGGTCAGGCGATCGGCAGACAGTCATTCACTAGGCAAAGCAGGAATCAAAGTCGTGGTCACGGGATACAGGGTCGATAAACAAAACGAGAGACATGAACTATGACAGGGAACTGGGAGCAGATAACCCAGCGTGAACTAAATCATGACTATGACTATGACCTACAATACAATCTATACTAACTCGATATTCCGCGTTGTGTGCCAGGAGGCGTGCGGTATATATGCCGACATGATCAGCGTCTAAATTGCTAGCAGCTGAGGGCAAAACAGACACACGTGAAATCCCAGCCAATGACAGAACAGGGAGGAGACATGACAGAAACATAAACAAACACACGTGTCCAAATGTCACTACTGTCAACAACGGAAAAGCAGGTGCTCGCGCATTCGCGCTTAGAGCACGCTGCTTCAAGGGGAAATCATGACCGGTTTGGGACACACCCACGGCTTCAAGCAGTTATCTATTTGCACGTACAGCACGACAAATATTTAACCGCACTTAAAGCGTTCGAAAAACTTTGTCAATGATTACATTTACATGGACAGCAGTAATCTCATTATTGACCTTATTCTGAATATGACAATATTGTGATTAAGGTGTTTTCATGAATCACTTCTAGAATATTCTTTTCATGTTCCCGTTTTACATGTTGTAGAACACAGATCGATCATATGTCATTACGTCCCCACGCCACATCGTCTGACGTTCCCTCCTGAATTTCACATATCAACATACAGTTTTTCTTCGCTATGGTACTGTATACAGTTTTGGGTGTTTTAATTTGACATTTTTATGAACGCTTCAAGTGCAGTTAATTATTTGTCATGCTATACATGCAAATAGATCCCTGCTTGAAGCCATTACCTACTATATAGCAGCTGAGATACATGTATTTCGCCTACTATATAGTAGGTAAGTACGTGGTTTTGGACGCAGCCTCGTGCTCTCGATTTGCCGTCAAACGGTAGCAACGAATGTTGAGCACTGCCGTGTGTGATCGTGTCCTGTTGCAAAATGCGGTAAAAACTCCCACACGATGTTAATAGTGTGATTAAGGTGTTTAAATGTCTGTAACTAATAAAAAAAATACTGTTTACATGGTAGTTTCTTAATCAGAGTATTGTCCTAATTGGGTAAATATTGGATTATTGTTGTCCATGTAAACATACTGAGTGTTTCAACATAGGCCAGGTCACTTTACTTAAAGTACACCTACAGTATTATGGTTTTTCAGATATCACCTGCTTCTCGTGAGCAGACGGAGCTGAAACTCGTTATGGTAGTGGGCGTTTCCTTTTTGAAACACGCTGACAGCGGTAGACCAAGCACAACAGACTGGGACATCTGACCAATCAAAGCAGAGTATGGTCTCTGAAAGGGGGAGTTTAAAATGAATCCTTTAGAACGAATGATTTAACGAGTCGTTTTTGACACTAGGGGAAAAGGCAATGCTGCAATTTAAATTATGAGCATGTTAAAGTGTTTTATGATCTTAGATGCCTGTAAATTTATTGTATGAGACCTCTAAAACATCATTGGGCACGTTTCAAAACTATAATAGGTGCGCTTTAAAACTTACACTGACACCCTTGTAGGCACAATGTTTAGTATTTGATACTTCGTGTCAGTAGTTATGGTATATAATCACTGGACATCCAGCAGAAATTTAAAGTGTGTAACAGAGCATATAAACTGGAGGGATTATGGTTACAAATTGGTTATTTTTATATCTACCAGTATAGTGAGTAGTGCAAGATATCCATCCATTTTCCATAACGCTTATCCTATACAGGGTCACGGAGTCTATCCAAGGGGACTCGGAGCACAAGGCGGGGGACACTCTGGACGGGGTGCCAGCCCATCGCAGGGCACAATCGCACACGCATTCACACACCCATTCATACACTACGGACAATTTAGAGAAGCCAATCAGCCTACAGCGCATGTCTTTGGACTGCGGGAAGAAACCCCCGAAGCACGGACAGAACATGCAAGCTCTGTGCACACAGGGTGGACTCGAACCCCCTAACCCTGGAGGTGCAAGGCAAACACTAACATGCAAAATATCATAACATAATAATATTGACACGGTAGTATACGCAACAGTTTTTTAAAAACGATATTATACTATTCTTCAAATGCAGTATATAAACAGTAGATTAAATTTGAAGGACACGTCTCGATTGTGAATGTAATATTTCCTGTTTCTGTCAGATCACGTTTCTGATTGGCTGGTGACAGTGAAATATGTCAGTCTTTGATCTAAAATCGAATTACAGACTACTGTACTAGTTATGATGTACCTTAAATATCTGTGGTGGAGATGAAATTCTACACCATGCTAGATTTACTCGAACTACTCTCAGTGCAAAACTAAGCCCCTGTCTTAAGTAGTGTTCAACTGGTGCAACAGGCTGCTAGTGGTTTTTGAGAGTTTCTGTGAACCAGAAAAGCGGTTTCCTGGTGAACTAAAAATCACCATATCTTTATGGCTCAAACGACATCTTGTGTTAAACTTTTTTTTACTTAAAAACCACTAGTTTAAAATTGGCCTAGGTTGGGATACAAAGTTCCCGGGATGAAAATGCCCCTTTGTGTTGAGATGTATTCAGCTGTTGCATTCAGATGTATCTTTCTTGAAGAAGGCAGTGCCATCATTCTGTTAAAGCAGGTTAAACAATTCAACAAAATTGTCTTAAAAAAAAAAAAAACAACAACAATATACCAATACGCCTTTGATTTAAAAGGTCATTGTGATATAAACTTTCATATTGGCATAAGCCTGGACACCATCATTTGTTATATTCTCTACATTTCAATGCTAATTTTGAAACCCATAATGCTTTGTGGCTCTCACTTGCTGGGACTAATCTTCTAAAGACATGTTTTCTTGTGCCACCTTCCCCCCCACTGAACATCAAAAACGATTCCTGTACATTATTAAACTTTTAAGCCACCACAAAACACGATTAGCAACATTAAAAACGAAAAGCGGAGTCGTAATTAATCTGAAAAGCTGTCTCATACACACGGGCACAGACTAATAACCCCCCCCCAACACACACACACACACACCCATGCATCAGTAACTTTGAACAGAAAATCAGGTTTGTCTTTAACGGTTATGATGATACTCGCCCACTACGGATCTGGTGTCGGAATTAAAGTTTACTCTGCTTATTTTCTTCAAATTGGCCCTTTTAAGTCTATCCCGTTAACGGGCTGGAACAGCAGGATGAATGGCTTCTTTCTGCGACTGTAAGAGCGTTAGGAAGCATGTCCAACTTCAAAGCCAGTCTTAACGCCACACTTTAATTGTATATTTGCCTGCTGCTGGCTCCAAAGCCATCTGATTCTGCTGACAACTGAGCTCAGTTCTGCCTTCTTTTGCTCGGTTTCTTTCATCTTTCTGTCTCTCTCTCACTTTCTTATTTTCATCTGTCTCTCGTTTACGCTCTCCCATTTCTTATTGTTACCGCTCCGTCTGGGCTGGAAAGGGGACCCCTATGAATATGGCTGCTTTTTGTCTTTCTATTTTTATTCTGTAAAAGTCAGGTCAAGCATATGAATGTACCAGACTGTGTCCACTCAGTACATTTAGCATTATGCCACAGAAGATGAACAGGAACCATTGATGCTCAATTAGCAATTATAATCCACAGCACGTTGGTGCATTTCCATTCCGAACTGGATCGTTTTCCTCTAACGGCATGCCCCGAAGTGTCTTATTCCTCTTTTACCACACTGAATTGCCAACGATTCGAAATTTTCATTGATTAATGAATGAAATATGCTTTTTAGTTACATTTAATGTTATGGAAACAAGTTGCTCACTTTATAGCAGCTATAAACAGTCGTTTCCTTTCCAGCCTTTATTTTTTTCTCTCTCTCTCACTTGAAGTTAATAAGAAAAACAGGCAGCATAAAAAAGCATTAAATCCTCTGTCCTGAATCCCCTGGTTGAAAGGTCTTCAGGACAGAGGCAGTTACAAAGCGTTGACACTGGAAACTCTTAGAAAACGTCATTATGTCAATTATACATTATACATTTTCTTTGTTAAATAGCATGTTTGCTTTTAAATAAATTAACCTTAGGTAAAGTGAACAAGCTGCTACTACAGAAACAATAACATATTAGAACAAGCATGTTACTATAAACCTGAACATTTTTACAGAATCGTTCAAAATCCATCTTACAAAATTGACTCACTGATTTTTACCCATAGAACTTTTAGCCATAGAACCTGCATGTTTAGCTATCTAGCTAATTGAATGATTTAATTGATGAACTATTCTGACAGTTTAATAAATTACCGAGAACATGATGATGCAAATTGAGACAGTAATGTGTTAAATACTATCGGGCTATTTATTGGAGATCTGGGAGATTGGCATGGGGATGTCTGCATATCACTGACCTACTGTACATAGAACCTGTGTACGAATTCGAAAACGTGTCAACTGCTTATTATTCTACATAGTTATTTTTAATGGTTCAAAATGGCACGGGAAACCAACTTTGTCTTTTTTTTATTCCATTTCTAGAAGTGTCTGTAAGACACCAATATATACCACAGCAATGGAATGTCCTTAAAATTCATTGTCTCACACTCATTAACTCCACTTGTCTTCATGTCCTGCTCTTCCTTTCTGTTTCTCCGTAAGGTTTTGCTCTTTTCTGGCCGAAGTGCTGTGGGGGTTTTGGTTTTTTTTTTTCTTTCATTGTTGCCTTGCAGATTTTCCTCCATATGACCGCAGATGAAGGGATAAGCACTTCAAAGCTGTGCACCAGCAGTTTAACCCCCAGGCTGAAAGTACAAGTGGACAATGCACTAATTGAGGGAGGCGACTGATCACAGGCTCTGTTCAAAGCAGCATGCGTCGTCCTTCCCCCAGACGCAAGCCTACTTAACTTTATTAGCTTTCATGCTCCTGTCCGAGCTGCAATCTCGCGTGCCTTTGAACTCGCTACTATTTCTTCCTGCACTTCTGCTAACACCGTATTTAGATCACCAACGGAAGGCAAGGCTTGTTTATTCTCCTTCTTCTTGTGCTGGTGTCCTACCATCGAGAAGAATGTTCTGGCACTTTTTGTTCTCCATGAGTAATAGGTTAGTAATTAATAACAGTCTTAGATATGTGTTAATGGTGTGGTTTTCACTTAAAGGAATGAACAAACAACCTGGAGACACTTCAATTATCACAAGTTGAAAATGAAATGGCCTTCACGCCTTTAAAGAAAAGATCATTAGATAATTGTGTTGTGCATTTGGTTAAGGAGTGATTTCACCCTGTGATGTGGTCACACCTTATAATCGACGTTGGTGACATAGATCTTGGATCCTTACTGAACAAAATGTGTAAAGTTTCGTTTATAATTCTAGTGAATTCTAATTCACCCTTCTTGGAAGAACATGGAATTGGCAAAACAAAAAAAACAAAAAATCTTTTTAATGGCTTGAGCTGAGAAAATGAGTGATTAACAATCGTGATAAAGTGTAAAGATGATTTGATTTGAAAAGATTTATCACTCTCGTCTATAATTCAGTATGTATCACTCATACCACTGACCTACCATTGAAAAGTAGAATAGAATAGAATAGAATAGAATTTATTTACCGCCATCATACACACTACAGCAAAATTCTGCCGAGACAACCTCAGTGGTGCTTGTTGTACAAAAATAAAATACAATAAAAATACAGTATGTATACAATAATTCTTTTTAGAAGATGAGATGGTGGCGCATGCAGACGCAGTGGCTTTGCGCTCTACAGTTCTAACACGAAAGGTGGTCATGCATGAGGGTGGAAGTATTCTTTGAGTCAAAGTATCTTTACAAACATTCGAAAGATGATATTGTGAGTTTGGTTCTTTCCATCTTGTTTATTGTTTTGTCTGGGTAAGCCGTCTGAACACTTAGCCTTGTCCAACAAAAATGACCCACAACAAACAATAAAAAGGCAAAGGGAACCACATAAAATGACTCGAAATTTGAACTCAAATGAATTGAAATCAACTCAAACATGTACTCTAGGGATTATTTATCACAAGACTATGAATGAGCCTACATAATACTAACATATACAGTATATACGTACTATATACTGTATAATACTAGCTATATCTCATGCTAATCTTGCTAGCAAACCTGCCAGAAAAACAGCAGTGCTGTACAGTTGGTCAGAATAGTATAGTGTACTTGTGTATTGTGATATTGAGATCCTGTCATCATATTGCTAACCCTATTTGATGCCACTAAAATAGTGGAGTGCTAAATGCACTGCATTGGAGGCAAATTAATAACATATACAGAATATAATCAAATTTGTCTAATATTTCATACTATGAGATTACGGTAAAACATTTATATACGATTATTAAACCTATTTTCTCATTTCTAGCTGGAAATAGTCTTGTTCTATTAGCAGAATGTTGTTTTTTTTTCCATCTTGCGATAAATGAATCTGAGAAATAAGCAAGACTATACAACAGCGCTGTGAATTCTCTCTTCTGATTGGTCAGGAGGTGTTGATTAATTTTCTACACCAATAGCGCTGATTGTACTTCCAGGTACAAGGGTTATATTAATCCACTTGTTCTGGTGCGTTTCTACAGTATGGCGGACGCTCCACATGCAAACTTCTTCTTTTTTTTTTTCATTCTTTCTACTTTTTTGTAATATAGATTTCTGCAAGTGCTTTTTGAGCACAGTCAGAGGGAAATCTTTAACTTTGTCACAAAGAGGAAAGCCTTCAGGGGACCGTTGTATATTGCAGTTTATCAGTCATAAGACGTGCTGCATTTGTTTTGGGTTTTTTTGCGTTATTAATATCAAGAAAGATGTAGCTGGTATAATGTAAGTGATAGCTGGAATTAACTTGTTTCATGGACTTTCAACAACATTAAATGTAAACATAAAAAAGGTAGTACTAAGCATGACATGCCTTTTTCTAATTTATAAAAAAAAATTGTTTGCAAATTGTTGTGGTATAAGAGGAATAAAACATTCAGGATGGGCTTTTATTGGAAAATAATCCTCAATCATGTATTGTTTTCCTACAACAGCACACCCTGCGTTGTATTCCTGACTTATCTGATAATAGAACAAGACCGTTTCAAGCAATGGGGGTTTTAACATAAATAAAAGTGTATTTAGCCAAACGGTGGTTCACCATAATAAATCAATAGGGATAATGTTGGATAATATTGTTGTTTGGAAACCAAGCAATATAATCTGCCTACAGCGCTCACATACACTTGGGGAAATGATGGTGAACGATTTCTTTAATTGCCTCCTGGAATGACATCAGTTACATTTTATTTGTTCTACTGCACAAGACTCAAATTAGCCTTTCGGTAACCTCGTTTTACGGCCATTCCGCAGTGGTTTCTCTCACCTTCTGTCCCGGGCTTTTCAAACATTTGGGGTTCCCCTGTGAAAATGGCCAGGACATTACAAAAGGGTCAGGGAGAGGTCAACATCAGGGGGGGAAAAAGGGCTACAGTGCAGTTCCCTCTCCTTCGCACCATGGCCATGAAATGGCCAACAGGTGCACATGCATGGGTTAGGAACACATTTTCCTCGTAGCCAGCTCACTGAACTGAGACAGACACTGGTGTGGGGGTTAAGATTTAGTGGACTACCTAGGGTGTAGAAGCCATTCCTTTGTGCCCTGTGTACTGTAGTGTGATTTTGGGACTTTTAATGAGAAAATCGAAATGTTGTGGTGGTGAAGTGTTACTGTAGAAATAACATTTTAAAATGAGAAGTAAAGTAAGTAGGCCTACAGATTTGTTTTTTCATACTCCAAAAAAAGAAAATAAATAAAAATAAGAAGAATGTTCACCATGATATACATGGCCGGAATGATCATTTGCCTAATTAAAGTGAATTTTGTATCATTTTAACAATTTTAAGGATAAAGAAATGCTACAGCTCGGCTATCAAGCTATCTATGTGCAAATTCAAGTATTTAAATGTATCTTGGTCTTTAGAGTTTGTGTTGAACATCAAAGGAACAATATACGCTTTGAAGTAGCATGGGGTAGAATCTCTCTCTCTCTCTCTCTCTCTCTCTCTCTCTCTCTCTCTGCAGTGATACTGAGGAAAGTTGTCTGCAGTACAACCTTGCTTCTTTTGCCACACTGAATTTTGGACTATTATTTAAAAAATTTAACCTCATGTTCATGTTGATTTAACGCACTGCACTGTATTAGGTGTTCCAGTCATGGAGCAGGATCTTGCTAGAAATTCGAAAGAATTTAAACGAGGTGATGTGATTGAATTTCGTTTCGTTAGCTGTAAGAAGGAGTTATGAATGTTATACCAATTCCTAACCCTAACCTTGGTCTTTGTAAGTCGTCATACAAAATTCAGTAGTGCAAATTGCTATGAATTTGCAAGTCAATCCTTCTGACTTTACTGGTACCAGCAAAGATCCTCAGGCAACTAAACAATCTCTACTGCAGGTCTTTGATAATCCTATAAAACACTATAGCTTAAAAAAAATCCTGCCACCCACATTATGTGCCACCATCTAACAACTTAGCAAAGCAGGCGTTAAGTGTTATAGGGTGATCCACTTCCATGTTATCATTTTATGACCAGTATTGACTAATAAAAGTGTGACATTATAAGACACGTTTGTTCCGGGACCTGGGTGGGAGGTGTGACATGCTTTGAAGTGCTCTTAGAATAAAGCCTCATACCAGAGCTTGTTCTAAAATAGCCTGGAGCAGGTCAGTTACTGCTAAACACTTCAAAACCAGAGAGGTGCTGAAAGGAAAACAGGAATGTACATGTAATATCTGTACGCTTTATTAGTCTTCCTGAGGTTCATTAAGAGGAACAGAATAAAAATAAACTAGACATGATGAATATATTAGGCAGGTCGAGTTATATTAGCATGGTTAATGCTGGTTAATATTATTACTAAAATGATGTGTTATTAAATATATACTACGATTTACTTTATAATATTTGGCATATACATTTATTATATTATATTATAATATACTAGTTTAGATTAGATTAGATTATTTGTACAGTATGACTTCTTATTGACATCATGCATGCCAGCATTTCCTTTAATACCATATTACAGCAAAATATAGCGCCACCTGTTGGTAAACTGTTTCATACAGTAGTATGAGTATGATGAGTATGGGGATCCAAATAAATATATACCCTCTATCAATAGACTTACGGTCTTTGTAAGAGGTTTCATGCTTCAATATCGACTACCAGGTTGCCAGATTGTCCACACTAATCACCAACAAATCAACCCGGAACTGTACTCCAAATGGAGATTAATCCATGGGAAATGATACACAAAATATACAGAGAACACTGTTAGTAAAAGGGGGGCTGTATATATTTGTTTTCCACGGCATCCCAAAAGACAACGTGATTAAACTATGTGAAGAATGGATTAAATGGTCCACATGAGCAAAAAGAAAAAAACAAATTTATGATCAATATCCAGCTTTTGAACTGGTTAAAACTTAGGTCTAGTCCACACTAATACAAATATTCATGTGAAAATACATAACCCCTTTACGTCTTTCGGTCCACAATGAAAAAAGTGTAGAAGAAGAAGTGTTTTCTTCGATTTCTATGATTGAATACTGCTTTTTTCCCTATCTTTCTTTCTTTAGTGCAAGAACTAGTACATTGTGTTCACTTCTGTATGACAAAACCCTGCATACTCAATACTGTTATCGACCACACAAATCTTTTGGACTGCTGCTTAACCTAGATATCTTCTCTTGCATACACCACATCAAACTGCATGGCAGAAATAGCTCAATCTTTCTAGGGTAGCTGCACATTGTGCTCAATATAGCCTTCTGTCAGTGGGGATGGGAAACTTTTTTATATGCTTTATTCCTATATATACGTGTGTGTGTGTGTGAGAGAGAGAGAGAGAGAGAGAGAGAGAGAGAGAGAGGAGAGAAATATACTGTAGTAAGAAGTATACAAACCTGGCAACCCTTGTTTCGTTTTGACGTTGAGAGGTGTGTGTTTGTGTGTGTAAGATACAGCAGTAAGAAATATACAGATCTGGCAACCCTTATTTCGTTTTGACGTTGAGGTGTGTCTGTGTGTGTGTGTGTGTGTGTGTGTGTGTGTGTGTGTGTGTGTGTGTGTGTGTGTGTGTGTGTGTGTGTGTAAAATACTAGTAAGAAATATACAGATCTGGCAACCCTTATTTCGTTTTGACGTTAAGAGGTGTGTGTGTGTGTGTGTGTGTGTGTGTGTGTGTGTGTGTGTGTGTGTGTGTGTGTGTGTGTGTGTGTGTAAATACTGGTGAAATTATACAGACCTGGCAACCCTTATTTCTTTTGATTGAATTTTTTGTGTGTGTGTGTGTGTGTAAAATACTGTAGTAAGAATTATACAGACCTGGCAACCCTTATTTTCGTTTTGACGTTGAGAGGTGTTTGTTGTGTGTGTGTGTGTGTGTGTGTGTGTGTGTGTGTGTGTGTAAAATACTGTAGTAAGAATTATACAGACCTGGCAACCCTTATTTCGTTTTGACGTTGAGAGGTGTGTGTGTGTGTGTGTGTGTGTGTGTGTGTGTGTGTGTGTGTGTGTAAAATACTGTAGTACGAATTATACAGACCTGGCAACCCTTATTTCGTTTTGACGTTGAGATGTGTTTGTGTGTGTGTGTGTGTGTGTGTGTGTGTGTGTGTGTGTGTGTGTGTGTGTGTGTAAAATACTGTAGTAAGAATTATACAGACCTGGCAAACCTTATTTCGTTTTTTGACGTTGAGAGGTGTGTGTGTGTGTTTTTTTGTGTGTGTGTGTGTGTGTGTGTGTGTGTGTTGGGGAAAATACTGTAGTAAGAATTATACAGACCTGGCAACCCTTCTTTCGTTTTTGACGTTGAGAGGTGTGTGTGTGTGTGTGTGTGTGTGTGTGTGTGTATGAGATACAGTAGTAAGAAATATACAGATCTGGCAACCCTTGTTTCGTTTTGACGTTGAGAGGGGTGTGTGTGTGTATAAGATACAGTAGTAAGAAATATACAGATCTGGCAACCCTTGTTTCGTTTTGACGTTGAGAGGGGTGTGTGTGTGTGTGTGTGTGTGTGTGTAGTACTACCCTTTGATATTTTGATACCTCCTCTGCTCAGAGAGAGGAGGATCCAAGGCATGCTTTACTTCAGCCCAGTTGCTGAATGGAACACGAGCGGAGCGGCCGCGTCCTCCCTCTCTCTCTCTCTCTCTCTCTCTCTCTCAATGAAGCACACTTCCCTCGCATCTGTCCCTTCTTTTTGCACGGATTTACCGCTCATTCTACACACGAGGGGAACATTGTCCTGGATTATACCGTATTAGATTTAACATCTGGATTACCGGAGGACGTTAATTGAAGGCTGAAGCCCCGGGACAGCGCTGTGTTGTGTTTACACGCGCGTTTCTTCACTTCTTTCTTCTTTTTGCGGCGTGATGAAAATATGGTACGAACGTGTGTGTGTGTGTGTGTTGCTATGACAACTGCTTCGCATGCCTTGTCTTTAGATATAGTTTGATGCTTTGTAAGCTTAATAATAAGTTGATCTTGGACACGCGCGACTACAGCGCATGAATGTTTTGTTTATAGGTTGATTCTGAGGTGTGTTATTGGGCGATCTGATCTCCTTGAGTAGCACCACTTGGTCACCGTTTCTAAGCAACATGGCAAGTTGGGGGGGAAAAAAAGTTTTTAGGAGTTACGGTCGGTGCGATACTGTGCGTCATCGCGATATTTCAGGTTGCGGTTTTTTAGTATCTCGATAACGAGATGCACAAGGTGTGTCTAACAAGTCTTTTTGACTTCTTGTATTTGACCTAGACATCACATGTAGGGGCACTTTTAGAGGGGGGCTGTAACATCTGTCTCATCTGTCCTGCACCTTGTGTCCGCTAGTGTAGCCTGCATGGGCAGTGCGTCAGACTAGAAAACAGCTCAGTTGTGATTCTTTGGTCAATCGAAAAAGACAGAACAAGGACATAAAGGGGAGGTTTGGATTACAAGATGGACAGAGAGCGGGTCCAAACGATCAGTCCACATGTCTCACACTGCTCGACGGCTGGCAGAAGTTGACTTGTAGCCTGGTGGATGAATCGTGGCCATGCGCTTTCTCTGTGTATTGACATTTACCTGTGTTCGAGATCTGCTGTTATTTAAGAAATGCTCAACATTGTTCACGCGTCCTTCGAAGTGTGTCTGAAGTTGAAACTCGATTGATTTGTGTTACAGAGAGGCTCGACGCTGCGAGGCTCCGGTCGCCCCTGAGAAGTGATCCGAGGTGCACTTACAGGCGCGCGGAGTGGACAACGGAGCCATGAGTCGCGCGCTCATCGAGCCCATGACCACCAGCTTCCGGGAAGACGCGCCCCGTCCACCGGTACCGGGAGAAGAGGGTGAGGAGGACGCGTCGCCGTCGTCGTTGGCGTTGTCGCGTTGCGATCCGTCCGCGTATATGAAGATCAAGAGCGCGGCGAAGACGGCGCGCGCGCCGCGCAGGGATGAGGACGGCCTGGGCGAGCCGGAAGGGAGCGCGTCGCCGGACTCGCCGCTCGCACGGTGGACCAAGTCGCTGCGCTCGTTGCTGGCCGACCAGGACGGCGCGCACCTGTTCCGGACTTTCCTGGCGCGCGAGCGTTGCGAGGACGCCCTCGACTTCTGGTTCGCGTGCAACGGCTTTCGGCAGATGGACCTGCAGGACGCTAAGACGCGCCGCGTGGCGCGAGCCATTTACAAGCGCTACGTGGAGGGTCGCGGCGTGGTGGCCGAGCACCTGCGAGCGGCGACGCGCGCCTGCGTCCGCGAGAGCGTCAAGAAGCAGCGGATCGAGCTGCGCATGTTCGACCAGGCCCAGACTGAGATCGAGGGCGGACTGGAGGAGAGCGCCTACCGCGCTTTTCTCACCTCGGACATTTACCTGGACTACGTGCGCTCCGGCGGCGAGAACGCGGCGTGCGCCGGCCACGCGCACGCGCATGGCGGCCTGGCGAGCCTCGAGCTTGTGTGCGGCTACCTGCCGCCGCTAATCGAGGACAAGGAGTGGAGCTGCGGCGAGCTGAAGGCCAAAGCGCTGGCGGCTGTGGTCGGGCTGTCTGCCGAGACGCTGCGCGCCACCATGACTCTGCGCACCGCAGACTGCAGGTAAAAATAAATCAATAAATACGCTTGATAGATTACCGGAAGTCCTTACAGAAACACAATGATGTGTCATTTTATATATGTATATATATATATATATATATATATATATATATATATATATATCTCAACATGACTAGATTTGTTTAGTCACAGATCAGATCATCAGAGAGGTTTTATCAGATCCTATGTGATCAGTCTTTCAAGACTTTTCCATGATAGTTGTTTAATAATGATGAATACATGGACATGGACATGTTCTTTGAGTACATTGAGTAGGCTGTTTACGTACATGAATGACCATGTGTGATCTGTGATGGGCTTCATCGGTTGTTCCTCAGAGGAAGAACCAGCGCTGAATGTTCTGCAAGTCAATCAGGTCGACTTACTATTACCAGACAATATGATGAATTAATAACATCGCTCTCGGGTGAACACAAGACAGCAGCTTGCGAGTCACAGAAGAGAAGCTAAGAGTACGTGAGCCGACTTCGCCTGAAGATGAGACCGATGACACAGAAAGCGCGGAAAAACGTTTTTTTTACACCGACACTATCTTGGATAACTTACTCCTGCGAGACAATTTAATACCTGCATAATAGCTGCAGCCATCTGGTGGTCTGTTTTGTCGTTTTGAAGTGTGGTGAAATATGAACGGTACGAAGGTTGAGTAAAGGGTCGAATGATATTTTTTCATTTATTTTTTTGGTATGAAACCGAAGGCAGCAGATCCAGCCCCGTCGATCTCATTTCCTTAAGCAGGTTATTAGCCTATAAACCAAGTCACCAGAAGTCAACGTGGCTAGACTTGTATCGGAAAAACCGGTGGCAAAACATCTGAGGTTTAAACCCCACCACGCCAACTGTTTCCATTTACCACTACAAGACCTGTCCTGGACAAATAATAAATAAATAAATAAATAAATAAATATTTAAAAACACCGATCATGGATATGAAATGAAAAGAACGATCACCCAGGAATGTGTGGCCAAACATCACTACGATTGAAACACAGGTCCATCTGCTTTGACTTAGCTCTACAAGACGATTCAATGATCTGCCCCGGACGACTTGAAAACCTTCATGGATGTGAAATTATGGCACTCTTGAATGCAGCCATCTGGTGGTCTGCTTTGCGCTTTTTGAAGTCAGACTTTGCGGTTTTGAGCTCAAACCCGATACTCAGCACTCTTTTACTGTGGTGTGTATGTATGTACACTAATGTTTAGGGACAGCCTTTCACTCCACACTCATTAGTTATGCTGTTGAAGTGCTTTAAATTGGTGTGTGTGTGTCTGGTTTTCTCTCTCTTTCTCTTTCACATCTCTCTCCTCCTCTCACTCACACTCACACACACACACTCACACTTGAGCTGCAGAAGGAAGATATTTTAGTTTTGGTCCAAGATGAAAGATAAGAAGTTTTCAAGGAAGCCTTTGTGTTCTGTTCCACAGACGTTTCCAAACGCAGCTGCGCCGCACTGACACCGAGCTCCACGTTATAAAAAAAAAAAAAAAATAAAAAGAAGAAGAAGGAGAAAGAAAAAAGAAAGAAAGAAAGAACTCTGGGTTTTCTGCATGATTTTCAATCAAAGCCTGGTTTTAATAGCACTGACCGAGCTGGTCTTAGTACATCCACACAATAAAGCGAGAGACATCTGGAAACAATTACATCGCAATGCACTTGAAGTTTTTTTCCCCCAGTCCTTTGTTGTGTCTTAAAGACAGATCACTGGAGTAAACAGAACGCGGCCGCTCTTTTTCTGGATTTTAAAAAGTGGGCAGATGAAAAGAGCTTAAGCAAGAAGCATGACCAAATGGTTCCAAACTCTCTGTCTGTGTGTGTGTGTGTGTGTGTGTGTGTGTGGCTGCCAGTACATAGACAAAGTGTGTGTGTGTGTGTCTCAGTGGAGACAAAGTGTCCTGCCGCTGCTGTTATGAGGAGGATGGGGGGTGTCGCTGACATAAGGGCATCTCTGCTTCTTCCTGCTGGTGTTTTCACTGAGAACGAGGGATAGAGAGAGAGAGAGAGAGAGAGAGAGAGTAAGAGCGACTTGGGGGGTGTAAGGGGGAGGCACATCCCTCCTCTTTCCCCACGGCCTGCGCCAACTCTGTGTGTGATGGAGTTTTTATCTGACACATGTGGAACTAATTTCAGACACCCCCCACCCATCCCCACCCCCACCCCCTCTTCTAAAGAGGCTCCTTCTCCCTTAGAATCCTGTATCTCGCTGCTTTTTGGCCGGTCTTACTTCTGCCTTTTATCTCTTTCTGAAAAATCTCTGATAGAGATTAAGCCAGAGAGAGAGAGAGGGAGAGAGAAAGAGAGAGAGAGAGAGAGAGAGAGAGAGAAAGGCCCAGCTGAGTGTGTGCACAGTAGAGTAGGAGGTCAAACTTGGGCTTATGGTTTTAGTCATGCTGTGCCTCGCTCTCTCTCTCTTTCTCTTCTCTCTCTCTCCTCTTTTCACACATGACCCGGTGTAGTAGGCATTTCTCATAAAGTTCAGCACTTCTTTCTCTCTCTCTCTTTCTCTCTCGCTCTCCCCCCCCCCCCCCCGCAAGAAACAGAAAGAGAAAAAAAAAAAAAAAAAAAAAAAAGGCCCCCCCCCCCGGCGAAAAAAAAAACAACACAAAAAAAAAAAAAAAAAAAAAAAAAAAAAAGATAGAGAGAGATCGAGAGAGGAGAGAGAGAGAATGAGGGAGGGGTGGAAAGAGAAAGCAAAGCGTTGGAGTAGAGGAGTGCGGGAAACTTTTTGATCCAACCCAAACAGTGAGGTGGGGGTGTAGACAGCCGAAGTAGGGGAAGTGGTTGTTGGTTGTTGACATACTGAAAGAGAGAGATCTAGAGAGAGGTACTCATAAAGAAGTGTGATAAAGGCATGCAGATGAAGGGTCATGTGCGCAGTTTCATCATACGGCAGCAGGAAAGGAAGTGATGCGACAAGCAGTGTGTGTCGTGACGATGGACAGTACAGTCCAAAGTGAGGAGTCGGTCTAAACTTCGAAACTAAACACCGCACGAGCTCGATACTGTAACTAATATGGGTTGGCCTGTGTAATTTGTAAGCTGTGCTGTTATTATACATCGTTAGAAAAACAATGGAGTTCATTAGCAACACTGATCTGTGTGCAAATCAAAGTGAAGTCCGTGTGAAGGAGCCGTTACTATAGAAACCATGACCAGTTACGATGCACGTTTAATATATAAACCTGTGATTTTGCTTGCAGCCTGGACTACAGAAAATGAATCAACACCCTCCGCGCAATCAGATTTGAGAATTCGAGATCATATCACCGCGTCACTACACCTGAATCTTACCGAACCAAAGTTCACTGAAGAGTTCGAGAGTTTGTCTGTAGTCCGCACATACAGCCTGAGTCCATTTTGAATCAGTGTATTGGACCTTTACATGTTAGCGGTTGTCTTTCTCGTAAGCCTGAACAAAGAGAGAGCGTATGCTGAGATGTACCAATGGCAACAGCGTTAATATCCTGAGCGTATACTGACGACCCGTTGTGTTTTCAGGGCTCAGAAACGAGGAGACCCGGCCAGTCCGTATTTTGTGAACTCGGGTCACGTCGTGGCTCCAGCCAGCAGCGCTAACGACAGCGAGGTGTCCAGCGACGCCACCACTGACGACTCCATGTCCATGACCGACAGCAGTGTGTAAGTGCTACGTCCATCAAAACACACTCTTGCTTCATTCGCCTCTGGCTCGAACGCCTGGTTTCACGTTTTTCATCAATCCTCCGTTTGGTTTAAAGAAGAAAAGATTTCAGCAGACGTCCGTTTGTGTGAAGAATGAAGTGCAGAGGCAGGTACGACAGCTGTTATGACCGTGTAACAGCTGTACTATGATTAGAGGAAGATCGGCAAGGAACAGGAATTGGAAGGACTTTGGTGGACTTCTCGAGAGCAGTGTCTCGCGTTGGTATGGGAAATAGAGATAAGTGTGGAATTCGATTTCATACAAAATACTGCTCAAAGAAACAGAGGGTTAAAAAAAAAAAAAAAAAACGCCCCACGCAACACCTTTGTTCTCGTTTCAAACAACTATGGTACAAAAGTTATACATAGTTTAACAGTTTAGAACATTACAGGTGTGGCTGTGTTAAGAGTCATGCTGGCTTGGCATACGGTAAACCCTTAGGTTATTATACTACAAGCTAATAAAACCACAGAAAAATCTGGGAAAATGGTAAAAACCTTTTGAAACTGGAAATCTTTAGAAACCGTCATAGCATCAGGGAACATTTCGTGCTGCTGGACTTCCTGCTGACGTTTGGTGTAGATCGGATTTGGATGGCCACACAGGCTAAGTTTAAAAGAGCTCCAATTTAGATTTAGCATATCGCTCAAATTACAGGACTGTGTGATGTTTTCCCAAGCTTCACCTTTTTTCATTTCATCGTGGCTGTTTTTCTTTTTCTCCTTTTCTTTTGTTCCCGTCCGAGCAGTTTTGTTGTTATTTTTTCCCCCTCATCATTATCTCAATGTTCCCCTTTTCTCAAATCTGCACAGTAAAATTAGCCATTAGCCCTTAAGTCTGTCTCAGTGAGAGTGGGAGAAGGAGGGAGGGGGCTTTGGCGTAGCTTAAAAGCGAGCCTTTGCCCAATCGGCACCGCTGCGGTTTCCCAGCAGCCTTAGCGCGATGAGATCGAGTGTCAGAGCGCGTTTGGTCGGCAGCCGTAGACGAGCGCATAGACCTCATTCCCGGAGCCGCAGACGACTCACCTGGGGTTCTCAATGCTGGGATTAAATCACACTCCCTCATCTTGACCCCTAACCCCTTCATCACCCCACACACACACACACACACACACACACAAACACACACACACACACAAACACATATACACACACAATCCAACCCCCCTCCTTTTTTCAAAGGAGCCTTACGTGGTTACAGAGAGGATGAAAGGCCGATCTGAATGGCGCTCTTGGCCCATTGTTTGGCTCCCAGGGCTTCTGGAGGGAGAAAAAGGGGGGGGGGGGTTTGTGAGAGCAACTCAGACCGCTTTGAAAATTAGTTGCACAACTGAATTGTTGGTGGGGGCATGTATGGCTTCCCCCTGAAGAGAGAAAAAGAGAAGCCTACTTTCATTCACTCCAACATTGCTGTGGTTTTTAAAGAACTTCAAATTATAGAGAGGAACAGACTATCCGTATCGCTAATCCATCTGTTTGTGTTGGTTTGCACGCCTTTAAAAAGTAGGAGTGCGTACACACTGCTAACACGACCAACTCCAGCTGAGCACTAGTAACCCCTAATTAGCATGATGTCATTTGCATAATGCTAATTGGAGGCTACTGGTATTCATCCTTGAGAAATGCGGTCCATTGAAGGAATTCTCCCAGAACCGCTAACGTGGCTAACAGCCACACGTGTAGCATGTAGCATAATCTCGGCTAACTGGTTAGCTTTCGATCCTGTAAGAATTAATTTGTTGTTGTTGTTGCTGTTGAACTACTAAACGGTTTCTCTCAGAACTTTCCATTCAGCTCAATCAGTCTACATTTGGAGTATGGATGAATACAACTATTTTCATTCACTGAAGTATTACAAACTAGCGATAAAACTGTTGAAGCTAAAGGGTCCTGCCAAGTTCTTCACAGATGGTTGGAGTTTAGCGATTTCTTTGGCTGTTTCATGAAATAAGTCTCACGTGGTTTTCTCCCCCTCCTTCTATCGCTTGAACAATGTGATATCTACGACAGTTTAAAAGGCGCAGCACAAATATGAATCGCCGTTTGAGATAACGCCATAAAACCCCGGGTTAGGGGTGATTTTAGCCTCATTCTTTTTTTTTCTTTTTTCCATGCTTATATCTTATTTATGGATGTACTTGGACTCTAGGGAATGCGGCAGTGCCAACTTCAAACATTACCTTATCTTACAAACTGAGCGTTTGATGTTGCTGAGATCAGAGGAGCCGTGAGATGCTGTTGCCAAATGAAGATGGCAGGGAGCGCATATGCGCATGAGTGTGAGATTTCAAAGAGAGAGAGAGAGAGAGAGTAGTGTTCAGGATAGGTCATGCTCCATAGAGTTCAGATGTAAATACTGAAACAGCGGTTGACAAGAATGCATTCGGACACAGACAAATCACAAACGGAAACGTGCCGATTAGCGCGTTTCATCTCGACTGAAGGAAAACGTCAGGCTTTCGCGCACTCCCTGGTCCTAAATGTTTAATGTCGCTCACGTCTTATCGCTGTCCAAATGGTTAAAAGCATCCCTCCGTGCAGAACACTTCCGAACGAGCTCATCAGCATCGTTATTAAGTCTCTCTGCGTGTTTTTAGGATTAGCAATCAGAAAGTGACCCCCCCGAGCAGCCCTGTGTTTGCAAAAGGACTGCTCTGGCCTTTGATGGCTCTCTCATGCCCTCGGCAGGGGACGGAGAGCCGATGTTGACGTTAGGCAGTAAACGGTGGCCCCCGGGGTCCCATCTAAAATCATTAAGGAGAGGTGTGTTGTGTTGCTAATGCCCTTAATGTTGTAGAAACTGAAACGAGGGGGTGGGGGAAAGTGCAGTAAAGGCAAGGGTTACTGGATCTGCTGTCAAGGGAGAAGGTTGTGGTATGCGGCCTTCAGAGCAAGAAAAGAAATTCTCCAATACTAAAACATAACGGGTCAGCAGGTCGCGTCCAAACCAAACGAGCCTTACTTTTGTACTTCGTAGAATTGAAACTTAATGCAGTGTTCAGTCTGAAGATTGTTGTCTCATGGTCTTATTATTGTTGTTTTTTGTTTTTGTTTTTTTCTGAACAGGGACGGGATCCCGCCATACAAGCTGGGCACGAAGAAACAGCTACAGCGGGAGATGCACCGGAGCGTCAAGATCAACGGACAAGTTTCGCTCCCCCACTTTCCGGTAAGATTCGTTCTCCCTTTCTCTCTTTCCTCTGAGATCAGTGACTCCCGCCACTGCCAGCTGGGACCTCTCCCCCAAGTGGGAGCACTGTTTTTATTTCTCCAAGCTCGTGTTTTGACAGAATATTATATTCTTCCGCTCATTTTCATATAAAAGGCTACAAATGAAAGCCTGCATTAGCATATGCATTTTCCCCCCTCCACCCCTCTTTCACCCCCCCTCGTGTATCTCCATAGAAATAACACTCTCGCATCCCTGCTGCTGTTTGAAGATAAAGATAAAGGTTCGATTCGGATTTTAGATTTGGATTCCGGTTCTAAATTGATATGATGCAACTGAAGGACGGGAAGAGGAGGAAGGGCGAGGCGCAGGGGTCAAGTGGTCAGGATCTGGAAGTGAGAGCAGGAGTCGATTCTCAGCACCCTTTGATCAGAGGCTGAATGCAGGCAGGCGGCTTGTGTGGCTTCTTTGGTGACAACCTCCAGCCGAGAACCAAACCCCAAACCAACCCCCCTCCTTTCTACTCCGTGTGTTTTTGTCGCAGTAAACCTCCTCCTCTTTCCACCCCTCTCCTCTCTCTGATCTCCCCATGGTGTAGGGCTCAGCATGGTGTATTTGGTAGCAGGAGTTGTTTGGAGACTTGCTTTTGGGGTTGAGTGTTCACTAAGGTCGGAGGTTACAGTGGCAATTCTTTAAAAAAAAAAAAAAAATTCTGTGAATTTAGACAGTGATGGACTGCACCCCGAGGCAAAAGTTTGCCCGGAAACTTCTACACTCTTTTTTCTTCACACAGGAAGAAAAAAAAAACAGGAAATGGGGCAAAACTGTTTTAAAATCCTCTCAAAGTCTGGGACAACTGTCCTGACGTGGCTTATTCACGGTCAGGAAATAGATTACTTCTTCACGTTGTGATCTCCTACAGCCTCATCCCTCTCTCTCTCTCTGCCCTCTTCCTCCCTTTTTTCTCCTCTTCTTTTAATTTTGTCCCCCTGCTCTTTTTTTCTGTCTATCTGGCTTTTATTCTGGGATTTAAAAGCCTGTGTCGCCCCCCACACCCCCTTCGCCCCCACTCCTTGCGTGTGTTTGATGTTTGACAAGGGTTCTTTGAAGCTGGCTGACTTCAGAGCCTCCATGCTGATGGCATGGGTGGTGTGTGTGTGTGTGTGTGTTTTTTTTTGTGTGTGTCTGTGTGTGTGTGTGTGTGTGTGTGTATTGGTCAGTCCAGCTCTCTTGCCCAAGGCTGGCAGTACTTTTGGCAGTTGCCATTAAAGTAAGAAGAGGAGAAGTGAGAGTGTTGGAGGATTCAGGGTCAGGTCAATAGCTTGAGATGGAAATATAAAGAAACGCACACTCTCATATACTGTGTAGCGATGTAACACCCCTGATACACCCTCTGGGTTCATTTTAAGACCAAACAGCAGAGTGTAATATTTCTCTTGCATATGAATGCAAACCATAGTAACTATCCTGAGGAGAAAGGACTCCAAAATGTTTTAAGTGTGCAGCCAGATGTGCTGTAGGAAGATTTTTTATTTTTATTTTTTTTACAGCTGGTCCCATTTTGTGCATTGCACCTCTCATGGTGATGGCGAGCAGCTCACTCTAACTCGTTCTTTCTCGTCCCGTCTGTAGAGGACGCAGCGACTGCCGCGAGAGATGGCTCCAGTGAAGCCGTCTGCGTTTGCAGCAGAGCTCATCGCCCGTCTGGAGAAACTGAAGCGCGAGCAGGACACGCTCAGCTCTCTAGAGGAAAGGTTACAGCAGATACAGGAGGTTAGTAACAACCAGGATGTTCCAGTATGGATGGCATTTATTTAATGTAGACAGTTTGGCTGTAAAAACAGTCACCACAATCCCCGATGTTTGCTAGATAAAATCGCTCCACGCCTGGTCCTTCGTCTCGAACACACAGCCGCACCTCATCACACTCAATTATTGCTAGATGAAAAGCCTCTTTTGAGGCAGGACCTTAGGGCAGCTCTTCTCCTAAGTGCCTAACCCTTTCAACCTCTTAAACCATGTGACCTCTGATCTTTGAACTGTGTGACCTTTTGGCACCTTATTGGCCTTATTAGTTGTGCCTGTGGTACTAACAAAAAGTGTCTGCTTTATATTTTTAGAAGATCTGACTTGCATTGATTGTCTCTGACATGACATTTTATTAAAGGAATATTCAGGGGTTTTTTTTTTTTTTAACTTCGTGATTACCACAGGCAAGAATTCTGTCCTATTTCTATTTACTGAGAAAGCAATGAAAAAACTTTCATTTATAATCCAAGCTTCAGGACTGGACAACGTGGATAACTAACCTCCTTGTGCTCTATATGTGTGTGTGTGTGTGTGTGTAGGAAGAAGAACGAGATGACAGTGAATTACCTGTAGTCGTCCCCCAGCCGCCTCCCGCTGCTCTCAGCCTCCTCTCCTCCGGCTTGTGCGATGAAGACCCTCAAGCCATTCTGGATGAGCACCTCTCCCGGGTCCTAAAGACCCCCGGGTGCCAGTCCCCTGGCATACCAAGCTACTCGCCTCGCTCCCGTTCCCCAGACCATCATCATCAGCAAGCCTCTACCCCTAATCTCTTACCTAGTATGCACTGTTCTGTACCATCCAAGACACCCGTGATGGCTCCCCAGCCCTCCACCAAGCACATCCATCACCACTACATCCACCACCACCACTCTGCTTCACCCAAGAGCAGGGAGGAGATGGAGGCCGAGGCGGCGCACCGAGTGGCGCAGTGTCTAGGCTCATCCGGGTCAGATTACTGCTACCAAAGGTGCCACAACTCGGCCGATCTACAACAAGGGTGAGTTCTGGGGGTTTAATACATCAAACTTATCTTATACACGAAAACATAACCAAATATTGCTATGCCTATTGGAGATCTCATAGGCCTGATTTCCTTTTTGCTCTCTTTTCTAGGCGTACCAGCACGTTGTCTAAGCGTCCCAGTAATATTAGCGATGGAATGAGTGGTTGCAAGTCAAGCGAAGAGGAAAGCAGCTCACCTCTGCTCCCCAGAGACGGTATAGTCCGATCACACAACGTGTGGCAGTGGATCTTGGAAAGTGAGAGGCAGAACAGGCACAAACCTCACGGGTGAGTCACATGAGCACACTTTATAGCTGTATACCTCTGCGTGTTATAGAGTAATCACTCACTGAGTGAACCAAAAACAGGCAGTGAGTCAGAATGTTGGCAACAGGCGACAGTGGATATTAAAAGTGCAGAAACTTAGAAGGCAAAGACTCGATACTGACATACATGAAACAAGGCTTGGAATTTCACACTTGGATACGACACCCAGTAAAAGGACAAAGTACATCTGCTATAAAACAAAGCACAGATGTTGGTCAAAGAATTGAATCTGTCATAAAATGTAAATATATATATATATATATATATATAATTTAAAGGCAAAGTTAACAAACAAATCTTCACTACAGCTCTCAAGGCCTGAAGAAGGTGCACCCAAGCGACTTGTCGTCTAAGACGCCCTTATGGGGTGGTGGAGGAGTAGGTGGTCATGCTCGAGCACACCATCCGGGTCACCCGTTCGTCCAGGATCCCACTATGCCGCCTCTCTCTCCACCAAACACCCTCACCCAGCTTGAAGAAGCCTGCCGAAGACTGGAAGAAGCCTCTAAACCCACTAAACCAAGGTACAGATTCAGCCAAATCGACAGTCAATATTAATCTCGAAGATTCAGTTCGCTGATGTATATGCTGATGGTCATCCTGTACATTTTTTATTTTTATTTTTTTTTTTACTTCAGTGTTAACTGAAAAAAGTGTTGCTGTGACAATGCCCATGTTGCCTTATTTTTCAAGATGGACCATCGTAGTTTTTAACAATCCTACTCGTCTTCGTCAACCTGGTGTTGAATTGGAAAATCAGAAACACTCCGTATTGTATTGGTTCATCCCCAGCAGACTTTCTATGGGGTTAGGAAGAAATACGGACCAAAACAGTTCACAATTTTGACTGCGTCTATGTGATGTGCAGCCGAACGACGCGAACATCAATACTTTCTTGCAAAGTCATCCAGGGTCCAAAAGTGAAAAATATCAGTTCTCTGAAAAAATTCTGGTTCGGTGTTATTTGAAGCTCAGTTCTGTATTCTCACCTAACGCATAACTCCATCTCTTAAACCCACAGACACTCAGCCTCCAGCCTGCAGAAAGAGAGAGTGCATCCGTCTCTTTTCTCCAACAGCAGCTCGCCACTCATCAGCCCTGCCCTGCAGATGGACGAGTATGTATATTCATTTGCTTTTATTTTTATTTAAGCAGGCTGGCCTAAAGGACAAGGAATCAAGAGGAATCTGGGTGTTTCTAAACCCACATAAAGGGTTTTTTTTTAGGTTTAACAATCCCTGAAATATTTTTGTCACTCGTCTCAGTGTTCTGTGGTGATGTTTGATGTCCAGCCACAGCCACCTGACAGCCAGCACATACAACACACACACACACACACACACTCTTCTGAGCTTTAATTGGCTGACCTTTAGCCAGCCAGCTGTCTCAGGGCGAACCATTGCCATCTGAAGCGGCGCTAACAAAGCCCTGGAAGTGAATGAAAAGCTTCACAGCTCTTTTGGGGGCTTGCCCTTTGGCCACCCCTGCAACACATGTTGGTCCAGGCCAGCCCTCCGAGCCTGCCACCGCACCACTGTGCACAGGTTGAGCTGGACCGTCACGTTAGGACTGGGGGAAGGGAGGAGAAAGGCAGAATTGAAAGCCTGTCGGAGTCTCTTAGCGAGAGGTCAGATTAGTGAAAAGCCCAGACACTGACACAAAGGCCCATCATCCATCAAACTCGGGAGGGCCCTCGCAGAGCCGTCTCACGGTGCACAACAGCTCCCGCTGCCTTCAGACGCAACCTAATCACATGTTACGCTCGAGAAAAGGCTCCTCTCTGCCTCCGCTGGCTTGGCTTTCCTCATCAAGGACACACTTTCACAGGAGAAAACCCAACTCAGCATGAAAACATATTTTAAAAAACAAGATTAGGTGAACCGTTTGAGTGGGTTATATTTACTCCAGGCTTTTACCACTGGAATTGTCAGCAATATCTGTCCAGTATCCTCGACAAAAAGCATAAAAACATAATGAACTATTATTTCATATTAGGCTTAATTGAGGATATCACCGCCACCTTCGTAGCTTTAACCCATCTGTATTTCTTCTCCAAAGGTGGAAGGAGCAGCGGCGGCTGAGTGCCGGACACTCCAGCGCCCACTCTGGTTCAGAGCTGGTGGTCACCTATTTCTTCTGTGGCGAAGAGATCCCTTACCGCAGACTGATGAAGACCCACAGCCTCACTCTCGGCCATTTCAAAGAGCAGCTCCGCAAGAAAGGCAATTACAGGTAAATTCGGTTTCTTCATTTCAACAGACGCCTCTTTGCTTGGCGTCCGCGGAGCTGCAAAAACGAAACAAAGACCAAATCTCTGTAATTAAGATGAGATGTTTGAGATGAGATGCACATCACAATCGAAAGCATGGGGAGAAGTGGGGTGGGGTGGAGGAGCAGATCGTGTCGTGCACGTGGATCTGGTCACGTCAGCTCCCCCCCCCCCCCACCGATTCCCACGCTAAGGCATTCTTAACAAGCATGGTTTTGCGGCCCAAACCCTATTATTTTCTGCCCACTGAGCTGCTGCATTTGACAGCCTCTCAGATTCCTCCCAGGATTACATCAGCCACAAGCCCTTTCACAAACGCACATCTTCAGCATGGGCAGCGCTTTACAGGACCAAGAGTGCCTTTGAACTTGGACGTTAAACCTGAACGCTCTCAAACAGAGGCTTAGGACATGTCTAGACAATGGCTGGAAATGCTTTTGTCTCTAAATGTCCTAACACTAGCAGCACTCATACGCAACGGCCGGTTCATCAGGAGGAACTATTTCCATCATTCTCGGACAGAAAAGTTCGATGGAAGTTCCCATTCAACCGCAGCTTTGGTGCATTGAGCATTAACGTACATAAATTCTCCACATTTCATTTAAAAACCATTAAAGTGAGTCAACACTGTAAGTGACATTGCAATAATAATATCAGTTACGTTATTATAATAATTCCGATCGGTTCTAAATACGTAGACGTTTTAGAATGTTCATAAACCAAACCTACTCATAATTTTCGCGGGTATAAAAATCTCTTTTTGCTTTATCGAGTGATGTAACGAGAGCGAATCGACTTTGCAATAAAAAAAAAATGTAACGAGTTAAAGTCATACTCGGTGTGCTTGAGTTGTTAGTCAACAATACCGTCGTTCACCAAAGCCGTAAAACCTGAAATCTTTATTTCATTTATTTCTATAGCTCTATAGCGTGCCAGACGATATTGATACCAGATGCGACAACAAACACATTGAACGTGTATCTTTTTTAACTCTCCCTCTTTCTTTTTTTTTCTTCTTCTCGGCTCTTACGTTCTCACCTCACCTTCGTTCGGATTCTCTTTGCTCTCGTTCGCTTGGGAGAGCGTTTAATTCCCTCTGAGAGGTGAGGATATGAAGGCTAGGAAGGAGAAGAGTGTGGTGGAGATGTAGAGGAGGATGCTTATCCGTGCCAAGGTTACACAGGCTTCCGCGCATCTCTGTGATATTCCTAATCGAGGCGTACGTACGGTATATTCCGACTACATCAGAATGAGAGAAGTGGTAAAAAAAATTTTTTTTAATTGTTCGGGGGTGTGGAGGCGGGGGGGGGACAAGTTTACACACATGCTGTTTGTGTGAGTTAGTCAGCTTTCACCCATAAACCCAAGCAAGCTGTGGAATTCCAAAGCTGCCCCACACATGGTGCGAGTCAGGCATTTTTCCATTACAAAGCCAATCATTAAATCTTCCCCGCTGATCCCTGCTCCTTTTTTTAAAGAGACCTCAGATCATTAGGGGCTCAGCGTAGAATAGGGCCCCAACTGAACCTTCAGTGCTGTCTTTGTGCCAGGGTTATGTGACCTTTGACCTCTAGAACACCCTTGAGGTCACCGTGAAGCTCCCTGGTTTTACTGTGAAAAGGCCAAGGCTGCTATGCGCCTCACTCCAGAGAGCGAAGGCATTTCGTAAACTCCAGAAACATTCCGTTTTTCGTTCTTGTTGTCGTTTTCATGCTGTACTTGACTTGAGAGGTTTACACGACCTGGAGAATGTGTGCGTGTCTCTGTATGTCTAGTCAGACCCAGCCTTATTGACTTGTCCACTTTGGCCACAATGGCACTAGGAACACCTTACTGAAAAACAAATAAGTATTAAAAAATATGTATGCTCACCTGGCGTCTTTTCTTCCGTTTTGTTGAAGGTACTACTTTAAGAAGGCCAGCGATGAGTTCGAGTGCGGTGCCGTCTTCGAGGAGATCTGGGAGGACGGCACGGTGCTGCCTATGTACGAAGGGAAGATCCTGGGAAAGGTCGAGCGCGTGGACTGAGCACATCTCGGCATCCGGCCAGCCGATTGCTGTACACCTTTTCAAAAACGAACTCCCACGATTCCAAACACGCCGTCAGCAGGAACTTCAGAAACAAAGCTAGCCGTCCATCAGACATCAGGCGAACAGACTCCTTTGGCACGAATGCGTGCCTTTTTTAAGCTACCTAGAGTTAATATATTTGAAGAAGAAAAAACAAAAAGACCAACTGGGATGTGATGAAGCGATCGAAGGAACAATAATAACCAATGAAGATGAGCACAAGACCTTTTTTTTTTGTCTAACCACTCCGCCTTAGAAAACGATTCTGAGCTGTTGCACGGAGATAAAACCATTGTAGGTGCAGAATAGCTCATTACGCTGCAGCAAGTGGACGGAGCCTATAGTGCATCATCTGCTTTATCTATCGAACTCTGAAACATCTATACATGCGTATATACATACACGCCTATGTGTATATATACATGAGTCCTTGGAAGATGTCTTTATTATCTTTTTTTTTAAAGTATTTATTGAACTATATTATCCCATTTTTCCTGACTCTCACGTCCACCGAAAGGACACGCTGCTTCACACACACACACACACACACACACACACACACACACACACTCTTCCCACTCCTCTTAAAACACATTTCTGATCATAATTTGCTGCAGTGAAAGCTACCTGTGCAGTAACTACTTCTTAAAGAGTTTCATGACTAGACATTATTAGGTTCTCATTGCCACTAAATTTCATCAGATCATCGAGTCACTGTCGTAGCCCTCGCTTTTAGCTGCTGAATTGTCCATAACTCATCGTCCGGCCTCTACTGAACGCTCCAGTATTAGTCATGCAAGGTGACCAGGCGTAAGACACGATACTGAAGATCTTTTAAAAAATTCTATTCTACAATTAAGACGACCTCCATGACTGAAATTATAGTCATATGGGCCGTCGATTATAAAAAGCTCTTCTTGTGGTGCCTTTGTTTGTTGGTGTGGAGTTTTTTTGTTTTTTTTTTGTCTGTCTAAAGGAATCGTAAGTGTATTGGAAATGGTCATCGTATGCCTGTTTCGCAAGTGCAATCCTAATTTAGGTTTTTTTGTTTTAGAATAGGATTTCTTTTATTAGAAATCACTATCGATATACGAATTTCTCGTTGCATTTTCAACCTGCTGGTTATATTGCCTAGGCACACAATTACAGCTCTGGGATTGTTACTAAATAGCAAGCTGAAGGTACCAAAAACGCCAGGATAATTTTTTCAAATCATGTATTTGCGAGCCTGCTAAATTGCTAGTGTTGATGGCGCTACAGTTACCGTGTCGAGCACGATTATCTATACGTTACAGCTGCACACTATCGGAGTGCAAACCGAGCAATGTGAATAATACTCTGTAAACATACCGTATGAAACGGATCCGAATTATGTTGCAAGTTACAAATTCCCGGCAAGTCATAAAATGGTGATTGTGTGAATTGTGACAGATCACTCTCGGCAGGAAATGAACTCCTGTACGTTGCAAAAACGTATGCAGCTTCATAGGTCACAATCACAGCTTACCATATTCATACCACATTTTATAAGATAATCTCATACTGTAGGCCTATATTACGAATGCTCCTTTGTGAAGGGGAGGTATTGGGGGGGCACTGAAGTTTATTTGATATCAGTGCAGCACCTGTGCCTACATGGACCATACCATGTGCTACCCTGTTTCAGGGTGTTATATTCCCTTGGTTTTTAGAAGGGCTTTATGTTTTGAAACACTTTGTAAGCTTTTAATAAATATCATTCACTTTGTTTTGTTTACTTCGCTTTATCAAATCTGTAAATTATACATTATACAAAGAGTTTTCAGTTAAAAGATTTTACTTTGAGCTATAATTATTGTAATTATTAAAAGATGTAGCTTTTATTATTAAAGTTTTATATTTTTCAAATTAAAGAAGAAGAAGAAGGAAAAAAAAAAACAACAGTTGTCATGGTCTTCATTTACTTCTTCTGGAGACTTTGTGTGTGGTGTCGTTCCTGTCCTCATCTCAACACTGTAACTGTTAAGAAAGTTCATACGCAGGTTATATATGTAATTGTGGTTATATGAAACTCCAGGGGCTGTGGGAATCACCTGGACACCTCAGAACCTTTTTGCCACTAGTTCCAAATGACTAGGGACCAGGGAGAATAACCTGGGTAGCATGCCGTAGTGTCATGAGGTAGCCGTGGTGCTCTCACCATTGGAAATCTGGAGAAAGTGAACAGTGACTTCCAGGTAGCAGCGCCACCTGGTGTAGCAATCCTCTAAATAGTGCTCATGAGAATGAGACGTTCTTCATGTCACAATAGCGGTTGGATATAGTCCCTCTATAGACCATGGTGATGATGTCCACCAACCAGTGGGCTAACCTTTGCATAGAAAGAGGAGTCCTCTGTATCCTTTCTCTGCAAGAGATTAACCATAGATGCCAATTTATGGAATTTATTTGGGGTGCATATAACAACCTACAAATCTGTGACACCATACAATTTCATAACAGCCATATTCCAATTCACAAAAATATATACATCCTCAGCCTAAAAAGAAACGTTTTCTCAAATTCAACTGCTTTTATTTCCAGTAAATTTCTTAACATGTGTAAATATTTATATTAATATTAAAATATTCAACAACTGAGACCTAAACTGAACACGTTTCACAGGCATTTGATGAACAGAAATGGAATAATAAGTCCCTGAACAAAGGGGGGTGGTGGTGGGGGGTCAATATTAAAAGTAACGGTCAGTATGTGGTGTGATCACCAGCTGCTTTAAGTACTACAGCGAATCCCATCCTCATGGACTGCACCAGATTTGTCAGTTCCTACTGTGAGATGTTACTCCACTCTTCCACCAAGACATTTACAAGTTCTCCATCACGTCTGGCGGGGACACATGTCATTTTCCACTGTGAGGATGGTCAGCTGTCTTTCCTGTCTCCCTGTAGCACTGTCTTAGGCGTCTTACATTACAGACATTACAGTTCATTGTTCTGGCCACATCTGCAGTCCTCATGCCTCCCTGCAGCAGGTCTATAGCATGTTCACGCAGGTGAGCAGGAACCCTAGGCATCTTTCTTCTGGTGTTTTTCCAGAGTCCGAAGAAAAGTCTCTTTTGTGTCTTAAGTTATTGTAACTGTGACCTTAATTGCCTGCTAGTTATAAACTGTTAGTGTCTTAAGGACTGTTCCACAGGTGCATAGGCAATAATTGTTTATGGTTCATTGAACAAGCATGAAAAACCTCATTTAAAACCTTTTCCAATAAAGATCTGTAAAGCTGATTTGGGTTTTATAAGAGAATCTTTAAAAGACAGTCGTTTCTTTTTTTGCTGAGTATATGTAAATAAGCGTGTACATACAGTGGCAAGAAAAAGTATGTGAACCTTTTGGAATTTCATGGTTTTCTGCATAAATTTGTCATAAAATGTGATCTGATCTTCATCTAAGTCAGGGGTATTGACCAATATAATGTGTCTAAAATAATAACACACAAAAAATTCTGATCTTTCATGTCTTTATTGAGAACAACCAAAAAAAAAAAACTCATAGTGCTTGTGGAAAAAGTATGTGAACCCTTGAGTTAATGACCTCAAAGAAGCCCAGACCTCAACCCAATAGAGAAGCTATGGAATGACTTGAAGAAAGCCATACACATGAGACGTCCAAAGAATATGACCGAGCTAAAGCAGTTCTGCAGGAAGAATGGGATAAAATTCCTCCTGAACGATGTGCAGGTCTGATCCACAGCTACAGGAAGCGCCTGGTTGAGGTTATTGCTTCCAAGTGGAGGTCAACCAGTTATTCATTCTAAGGGTTCACTTACTTTTTCCACTGCCATTTTGAATGTTGAATGAGTGTGGTCAATAAAGACATGTGGGATCAGATTTTTTTTGTGTGTAATTTAGACACATTATATTTGCCAGTACCCCTGACTTAGATGAAGATCAGATCACATTTTATGACAAATTTATGCAGAAAACCATAAAATTCCAAAAGGTTCACATACTTTTTCTTGCTACTGTGTGTATATATATATATATATATACACATATATATATACACATATATATGCACATATACACACACACATATATATACATATATATATATATGTGTGTGTGTGTATATATATAAACACACACACACACATACATACATACATACATATACACACATACACTGAGGCTTGTCCTTGTACTCCAGATGTATTTCTGTAAGCTAGGCTTTGGGTTTGACCATAAAAAATAACATGTAACGGTTCACGCTCACTGAAATCTTATTCAGTCAACAGCAATTCAAAGACTCAATTATGAGTAACAGCTCAACATTTTGTTAGGCATTTTTCCATTTTTTTCCAAAGTTTGTAAATGTTTAAAACAAAGCTGGCTCGAATATAGTAACTGCTTTCTGAATTGTAATTCTATAACAAATCATATTCAACAAAACCACATCTATATAGTTTCACATAAACTATCAGACCTCATGCCGGGTCTGTTAATACTTCTTATCCTAGTAGGGGTTGCGGTGGAACAGACTTAAAAGCTCAGTCCAGACTTTTCCCCAACCACAGATTCCAGATGTTCACAAACCAACTGTGAGATGTAATATCTTCAGTGGGTTGTGGGCCTGCCCTTGGGTTTCTGTCCAGTGAGACATGCCTGTTACAGCTCTAGTGGGAACCGAACAAGGAATATCCTTGTAAGGTTCCCCAACCTCTCAACTGGATTCTAACTAGTCTTTATTGATGACGTAACTTGTGAATTCAGACGTTGACACAAACATTCTATTTGTCAATTTGCAGAGAAATTCATTCAAATTAATCAGGAGAAACTTCATCATGAAGCAAGACAATGATCCGAAACACAATGCCAACTTAATAATAGACTTCATCAGGGGGAACTTGTGAAAGGTGTTAGACTGGCCAAGTCAATCACCAGACCTTAACCCAATTGAGCAGCATTTCATCTCCTGAAGAGCAGACTGAATGAAGAAACCCCCCCAAAACAAAACAACTGAAAGAGGCTGCTTTAAAAGCCGGAAAAAGCAACAATTTTATTACGGCACAGGCTTCATGCAGTTATAGCATCCAAGGGAAATGCAACGAAATATTAACTGTTATTAACTTTCATTTACTTCAAGTCTTATCTATTCCTGTACGTTTGCTCGCTTACAAATTGTGTGGTCTGATACAAAAGGTTCCAAGTTTTATGCTGTTTAAGACATGAGGGTGTAAAATACCAGGAAATAAAAGCTGAAATCCTAAACTCTTGTCTCATATCCATCGTTTGATCTCAAATCCAAATGTCTTTGGTGTAGAACACAAACAAATGACTTGGCCTTGGTGTTCCAATAGTTTCGGACGGAACTGTAGCAGTAATTTGGTTTAGGCAAACTTGTATCATTTATTCCCACCAATATGTCCATTGATAAGTCCATTTAGCATAGGCACTGCAAACAGGCCAGCATGAGCTGGTTCTCTCTCTCTCTCTCTCTCTCTCTCTCTCTCTCTCTCTCTCTCTCTCTCTCTCTCTCTCTCTCTGGTTGGCACAATTGTGCACCTTTTGTAGATTCTGTGGTCCTTAAATCAGTCCTTTCATCCCTGCTGTTCTCATTAGCATATTTAATTGCCAGGTAAAAATCATTTGCTTACAATCCGTGTAATTATTTGATTGTACAGTAACCGTGAGGAATCGGAAGAAGAGAGCGAGAGAGCAAGAGGGATGAAACGAGGGAGCGCTGGAGAACGAGAAGAAAGAGGAGCTCAGCAGCCAAAACAACACATCAAAGCATGAGCTTTGATGCCGATTTCATATGGCATTAATGGTTCATGAAGGAAAGAGATTGCCTTTAGGAACATCTTCCTCATAATCCCACCAACAATCTTAGTGCAGCGTAAACATTAATAGAGAGAATGGTGGGAGGGGAGGGGGGGGGGGGGTCTGGGATTGAACCCATCTCTCATAATCCTGTCAATAATCTCCAGTGAATGCATAAACATGGGAAACTTCTGCCAAAGAAAGAAAAGTAGAAGAAAAACAAAGAGGCCGAGCAAGACAGAAAAGGGGTTGGATTCTGGGATGTTTTGGGGGATTTACTGGTTTCTGATCAAGTCAGCATCCACGTCTTATTAATATTAAATATCGATATTAGTTAATACTGACTGACTTTAAAGCTCTACACCTCTACATTTGCGCGAAAGCTACATTTAGCTTTAGCATCTAGTTCCCCGTCAGTCCTCTCATCTTCCTTTATTAAATTCTTCATAACAGCTGTGTGTGTGTTTAGAAATCCGGAATATTTATTCATTCATTCATCTTTAGCAGCTGCTTTATCTTGGTCAGGGTTGGTGCATTGGATCCAGAGCCTATCCAACTTTATTTAAAAAAATGTCTTGATCGAAAACAGCGTCTCACCAGAACATTACTAGCGTGAGATTTGTGTGCATGCACCTGATCATTTACTGTGTTCTCAATCTTGATTGTAAAACTATTTTTTACTGTTTTATGTTTAATATTTGCAGTACAATATAATATGGGTATCAACAAAAAAAAGCAGAGCGTGTTCTCTTTACAGTACTGTATAAATCTATTTAAAAAATCTGCTTCTGGGCCGAATGAAATTCAACATGAAGGAATTGATCAGACGTCTCGTGTGTGAGTGTTTAATCGCATGCATGATTCTTTTGAGGCAAGCTTTTACATCATTCTTTCAGTTTAACGGTTATATTTTAAAACGGCTGGAATATTTCCAGAAAACATTGCTTCTTATTTACTGCATGTGGCCACGGATCAAAGGTATGAATTTAATGCTGATATAAGATCTCCAGTTACAGAAGCCAAACACCTATCTTAAATTACCTTCTTGGATCGAGATGAGATCGAATGCGTTTCGGTTCAGTTTATTAGTTTGGCAAATGAACAAGTCACAACTGAGGTAAAATCAAATCTAAGACTACAGCGGAGCAGCCAAAGGGTAAAGGTTTTGTAAAAGGGGTTCTTTCTGACCATCCTGGGATAAGATCTGAGAACTTTATGGCCACTAGCACTGAACCTCAGATACCAACGCGTCACTGGAGAAGCACTAGTGCCAAAAACACTTCATTTAAAATGTTAGAAGTGCTGGTGTGGTGTCTTAAATGGTGCAAGGATTGTGAGGGTCAAAAGACAAAGAAAAAGAAGTTGTAAGAAAAGTTATGACCACTATGCAGAACATTTTCTCTCACACATATCGGAATCATGTGTGTAATTCTAGAAGAAGGAAAAAAAAAGATCCGACATCTTTCTCTGTACTGAGAGAAGAATGGAAAACTTGTTTAAGCAAATCTCACTTATAATGGAAGCCTAATGGTAGTTGGAAACCATCTTACTGATGATGTGAAGGCTTTTCTGAATCCTCAGTTAAAGGGACTTTGAAATTAAGCTCTAAGTAAGGAATAAAACATGACGTGCTTTTATAGAAAAGTAATTAAGAACTGAATGGTGTGATGTTCCAGAAGTTGGTTGTTATCCAATAACAGTATGTCACAAAGTGTATTATCCCTCGTATAACTCAGCATTTTGCCAAGGTTACAGTTGAACACTTATAGTTTTAAATATTTAGTTCCCTCAGAAGCTTCTTTTTTTTTTCTTTAAAAGAAAAAAAATGAAGCTAGTCATCACATTTGCCTCATACCTCAAGGGTTGAAGGTTCGATCCCCGCTTCCGCCCTGTGTGTGTGGAGTCTGCATGCTCTTCCCGTGCTTTGGGGGTTTCCTCCGGGTACTCCGGGTTCCTCAATCCAAAGACCTGTATTGTAGTCTGATTGGCATGTCTAAATTGTCCAGAGTGAGTGAGTGGGAGTGTGAATCTGTGTGTGATTTTGCCCTGCGATGGATTGGCACACCGTCCCCCACCTTGTGCCCAGAGTTCCTTGGGATAGGCTCCAGGCTCCCGCAACCCTGTGTAGGATAAGCTGTATGGAAAAAGGATGGATGCATGGATGAAACCTTAAGCATAAACTTCTCTGTCCTGAAGACTTTCCGGTCGTGTCAAAACATACAGACTGTTACCAAGCATTGACACTGGAGACTCCTTCCATAAACGTCTCCTTACAGAAAAGGACATGTTTTATCAATCTGTTTCTTATTATTTCCTCTGAATGAGTTCCTGTTATAGAAACAATAACATATTACACGGAGTGCATTAATATAAACATGTGATTTGTCCTGCAGCCAGAAATACTGTCTGGGTTTCAAAGAAACGGAATCAACACCTTCTGACCAATCAGCATCAAGAATGTAACAGTGCAATGGTATAAATCTGTATCATTTCTTTTCGAGAAAACTGTTTCAGAAGAAGGAATTTGACAGAGTTCTCTCTTTTTTCATCCATCCATCCGCCCATCTTCTACCGCTTACTCCTTCTTCAGGGTCGCGGGGGAACCTGGAGCCTTTCCCAGGGAGCATTGGGCACAAGGCGGGGTACACACTGGACAGGGTGTCAGTCCATCGCAGGGCACAATCACATACACACTCACACACCCATTCATACACTATGGACACTTTAGACACGACAATCAACCTACCATGCATGTCTTTAGACTGGGGGAGGAAACCGGAGTACCCGGAGGAAACCCCGGCAGCACGGGGAGAACATGCAAACTCCACACACACACACTACACTAAAATCTATGTTTGTTACATACAAACAGCAGATCCTGCTCTGCATACCAGTTTTGTTATCAATTTGCAATGTGAACACTATATACATATGACACAGCTATCTATTCATCATCAGTGGTGCTTGTTTACTGAATCTAAATTTTACTTTCCTCTGTATTCCGTTTAAAAACCATCTTCAGAGCAATTGTTTCCTTTCTCAACATTCCTCTGTCTTCCCAGGCCCAATCTGGAGTGGATGTGCATTCTTCTATGATTATTTTAACAAAATGCCCCCTCACTCCCCAAGCAGGCTTGCCTACTCCCATCCCTGGGCGGATTTGGTCACTTTTTTGCCTTAACCACCGTAAACAACGAGAACAATCTATCTGACAGGAGACATGTTTACTGAAGCGGAGCCACAGCCATTTTTAGCCACCTCTTTTCGTTCGGTTACCACGGCATTCTCTGATCTCTGTATTATTGGATGTTCCCCTGTGGTTGCTGTGGGTTCTGCGTTCTTCCCCATTGTTCTCAAAGCAGCATGGATTCAGAGAATTCCATCTTCGGCTTGAAGATTCGATAACAGGATTTTTATGGTGTAGAAAGTCCCACATTCCAGTCGGACCCGCAACACAGAGCGCTTTGTCATGAGATCGATGTGTTTGGCCTGGGCTGACATATACTTTCGCGTTCAATGCCCCAGTACCGGCTGGGTTTGGGCACTGCAAACTACAGGGTCCTTCGAATGGCAGTAATGCCGTCCTAAGACCACACAAACTCAGTGACTTCGGTGCTGGTCAGAGCTAGTTTGTGGTGCTGCTTCAGCAACTTCTGACCAGGCCTTTAAACTGCGAAGGGAATTTATACATGTTTTGTTTGACTTGCTTTTTTGCGTGTCCTCTTGTGCACCCCGTGATATGCAATGCACAATTTAGTTCTTCCCCCGAGCCAAGTATAACTTTCCATAACACAAAAGCAGTTGCGTATTTTTCAAATTCCTTTCAAAACTTTGATGTGGTCAGGATGAAGTCTTCTTCTAAAAACCACCCCTTTCTGGATCACAGGCTGGGCGTTGGACCATTTGTGAGACATGTCCCTTGATAGATTAATCCCTAAACTTGCAGTCAATACCGAACGATCATTGCATTTCGCTTCTTTACCCAGGAGTTAATGAAAGACCTATCTAGACTTCTCTAATGCTTCCTTTAAGAGAGAAAGATTTAACATGTTTGGTGTGTCTCGTGTTGGGTGGCACCGTTCTGTGCATGCCTATTCTACCACAGAGTGGCTTCCCCATGCAGCCATTGGGTCTGTGGTCTTACCACTCCTGGTCTGGCTTTCGGCCATACACCGCTCCTCAGCACACACACACACACACATTCCCATTCAGACCACAGTTTGCTCGGGTAACCTTAAAAACTTGCCCTTCTGAACCTTGTTTTATTTATCCAAGTTGCATATTATCTAAGAGTGCTACTATTTCCTTAATGATGTTTAATGGCAGGTGGGATGGAGGCTGGTCCTTCACGTAAGCCTTTAAGCTTTTACAAACCACAATAAGTAAACTTCTGACGTCACTGGTAAATGCGAAGAAAATATAAGTGCCTTTACTTTACAACATGGGCCACACAAGTGCTGGTGGCTTTAAACTCAAATTTAGCAAATAACAGAGGTGGTTTGCCTTATGACCCAATTTAAAAAATAAAAATAAAAACGGCAATAAGCCCACCTAGTATTATCTTTAGTTTTGCTTATCTATGCTGCTTTGCTTTCTAATCATAGTAGGAATTAGCATGGAGAACAGAATTTTGAGGCATTGGTGAGGCCTGATGTTTCCTTCTTGATGGTTTAGTAATGTACAGACCCAGTTTCATAAAAGTGTTTGGTCGTGAGTCGAGATTGGTGGTATTAGAAAGCATAGCGTGTGTGACCATGAGACATGCTCACAGGCGGTTTAGTACTACAGCAACTAGAGACCATTGATTAAAATCCGAGTATGAGATCTTGTACAGTGTGACAAATAATAATCATAAAGGACCTCTAGAATGTAGTGTACACGTAAAATAAATTAATATATTGTCTATAGTGCAAACTGCATGGTTAATTAATCACACGTTTGCTTCAAAACACATTGATTAGCTCAGTATTTTGTTCCTAAATGGCATCATATAATAGCAAATATAAGTTTCAAGCTTTATTTATTTGGTTAGTTACATTCGCACTGTAGCTCCAGAGCAAAAACTAAAAGACGCTAACTTCCAACCACCAAACATGTCTTGGCTGATCGACTACATTTGGTTACCATCCCAGTTCCTGGGAACATTTTTCATTTTCCTCTAATCTGACACACCTAATTCAAACCATCAGTTAATTATCAGCATCTTTGGGAGATTAATGCCGGTTACGGTTTGTTCAGACTGGAAAAACATGAAAATCTGAACGAGTATGAAATATCCAGACCTGAGACTGAAGCTTTATACAAGCATCATTTTCGAGATCGTACCGTGTTCTTTCCCTGATCTTGCAACCAGGCAGAAAACTAAGCTTGTGTGATAGAAGCCCAAGGTAGGTTTACTCAGAAAGAGCTAAACATCACTGGTTGATGTTTAGAGCTTGTAATTAAATTAGAATCACTTTAAACTGACATTAAATGACGGATAATCACGCGGCTGAGACGGTTCATTGAGAAAAACATTTAAACAAAGACTTAGTGTGGCCTTTTGTTTATAGTCTCCAAAATCTCCCCTGAGCACCTGGGTGTGAGAGCTTTTATGGGTTCCCAGCACTGACTCCAAACACACATAGAACTAAAGTACATCCTTATTTCACCATTTGTGTTATTTACCACAATAGCACCTGTTTGAAATTGGGCTTTACCAAAAAAAAAGAAATAATCCAGCTGTAAACCATTTCATTCAACACCCACCAGCGATAAACAGATTCGAAAGCCCAATGACTCAGCTAATGAATAATATATCTCGCTTGTGCTAAGTGCATTTTAATGGTGAGAAAGCCTGCACTGCACACAAAGCCTGATGTGAAAGAGACACAGTATGTCGGCGTTTCGGTAAACAGAGGTAGAAGAGAACAGTCATAGATGGAGGAAGATGAACAGTTAGCCACCAGAAATCAGCCTTAAGACACTTTAATAAGCAAATAATTCCAGGCCAGTGTGACTTTTGCTGTTGTCAAAGACTTTTCAACCGCTGTGAAAGATTCTTCTCTAATCAGTAAATCATGTGGCAGTGACGCAATGCATAAGATCATGTAGATACAGGTTAAAAGCTTCAATTACTTTTAAACATCAGAACAGGGGGAAAAAAGTAATCTGAGTGACTTTGAGCGTGGCATGGTTGGTTGTTAGTGCCAGATCGCCTGGTTTAAGCTAAACTCCTGAGATGTTCACCCACAAAAGGCTATGGAGTTTACACAGAATGGTGCGGGAAAACTAAAAACATCCAGTGAGCAACAGTTCTGCCTTACAGTTTTCATTTTGGAGAGTTTTACCAGACAAGAATCAGAAGATATTTGATATTTCGATATTGAAAGACGTTTATTTAATCACTGTTTCCGCAGATGCTGTACTGTTGGCACCTAATAAACAAGCAGGGTGGCCACACCATCTAAATCCCAGTCTAAGCTCTGGACACACATATCTTGAAGTTGTACGTGTAGTGCTTATCAGCTCAGAGATAATCTTTTTCATCACGCACAATAGCGTACTTGATAAAATGACAACCAGGCCTATAAACTCAAATAAATTGAATAGTTTTACATGAAATATACAGTATTAGTGGCTTTTAAAGTTCTTGCCATTTAAGTAGTTAGTTTCATTGCATTTTCAACAATTATTCTATATTTATTGGATCAGGAAACGAAGGGATAATAAAGCTTCCACTTTCGTACTTTTGTTACACCACATGTGGCTCTGTGGTTCTTTATGATGATCATGGAAAAAGTATGCTAAGCTCTAACAGGGACAACAAAACATTGAGAGAGAAGGAAAAGTGAGAGAAACAGAAACGCATATGGTCCTAGTTTGGTGGTATGATTAGAGGCAGACTTGCATGTTCTCTTTGACAAACAGGAAATAAACATCCATAACTGTGTGTGCCTGTTCCAGCGCACATGTTTATTACATATACATACATACATACATATACATACATATATATACACATATATATATACATATATATAAACATATGTACATATATATGTATATACACATATATGTATATATATATATATATATATGTGCCTCTCTTATGTAAGCTAGTCCTACAGAACTCCTTTTGCCTTTTGAAAATTGTGATCACGATGATTTCACAACTCTCACCTTCATGGTCTTTCATATCTTTGCTGCTACTATGTTAAATAGTTAAATACCTACTTGTTTAGCAGACACTTTTATCCAACTTGAAAGTAAGGCCGAATCTAATCCGATAACCTAATGATTTTTGAGCAATGTCAAGCATTCCTGAGTGAAGAAGCTAAACGCAATAACGTCAAGCTGTTCTTTTCACATCTTTACTGCTTAGCATTAAATACTGGTTTTAATTTTGCGCAATATAATAGTGCATCAACTTTAGCAGAGACAGCTAGCTAGTTAGCACAAAGCACCAGGCAATTCATTTGCCTAGGTCCATCACTAAATACAGTATCTGATGTATCCAGGTTTGTTAGCAAGCCAGCCTATGTAAGGTAAGTGATTTTGTTGCGCAATCTAAACCTTGGGCCATATTCAGCATGTCTTGCAAGCTGGCGGAGTCTGTTAACAAAACACACAAGGTTAGTTCATTTGCACACCATGAAGTGATTTAAATAAACCTCTGCAGTGACGATATCTCGCTCTAAATGTTCACCGTGTTGCAGAGTCTGAAAGTTTTTCTTGCTGAAAACCAGCACACAAAAGACAGCAAAGTTCCAGAATGCAATGCAGTTATGGCCGAGACTCACCTCGGCTAGTCAGTAGTTTAGGAGATGATGAGCACAGTGGCATTGATGGCAGTATTAGCATGAATGTTGAAGCTGATCTGTTTAAGCAGAATGTACAAGGTGAGAGAACAGAACAGACTAAATGATGAAAGTACTGCTGTACATCATTCTCTTTAGGTAGAGATGAAGAACCAATGAGGTTACCACCTTCAACATTCGGAAGCTTGTGGCCAGAGAAGTGTACAAAAGACATCAGATGCATTTTATCCCATGGGTAGAGCATCTGAGACTGAGACTACTTGCTAGCTAGTTACTGTTAGGTAAACTATTTAATTGTGTAATTAAAGGAACGATCCAGCACGACTGACTTGCATGTTAGTTGTGAACCCTTTAGAATTTTCTACATGTGTCCATAAATATGACCAAAAACATCGTCAGATTTTCACACAAAGCAATGACTTTGTAAAAGAGAAAAGAGAAGCCAACTAAACAAAAATATTATACTTGGTCATTTGCTTATTAAGGAAAATGAGCCAATGTTACATAGCTGTTAGTGGCAAAAGTATGTGAACCTCTAGGATTAGCAGTTAATTTGAAGGAGTCAGGTGTTTTCAATCAATGGGATGACAATCAGGTGTGAGTGAGTGCCTTGTTTTACTTAAAGTAAAGGGATCTATCAAAGTTTGACCTTCACTATACATGTTTGTGGACGTTTATCATGGCACAAACAAAGGAGATTTCTGAGGACCTCAGGAAAAGAGTTCTTGAAGCTCATCAGGCTGAAAAAGGTTTTTAAAAAAAAAATCTCTAAAAAGTTTGAATTCCACCAATCCACAGTCAGACAGATTGTATAAAAATGGAGGAAATTGAAGGCCGTTGTTACCAAAGACCACTGTAACCATTGTTGACCAGCAAAGATCCATTCAAGAGTAAGACATATAATGTGCCCGGAGTTTCCTGGGAAAAGCAGTACAGAAGATAGATGGGTTAAGGGCCCTGAATAGATCCTAACTGACTCTCTCTTCGTCCTGACATATAATCTGATTAGAAAAGATTCTGAACTATAGAGCTTTCTAAACTTTCTTTGTCTCTTCACAGAGCTCTTGACTGCTATCTTAGCAATGTCTTCAGTGTCTATCCTCTGAGACTGCAAAGCTAACAGGGTTTGGTAGGGAACTTACTTTTATCATGCTGATTAATGGGAGAACCTTGTTCTAGAGTGTCTGGTACTATTTCCCAACACACCCTGCTGTAGATGGTAGCTCAGTGGTTAAGACAGTGGACTCCTGATGGGAAGGTCACTGCCACTGCTGGGCCCTTGAGCAAGACCCTTAAACCTCAGTTGTATAAAATGCTCAGTTGTGTAAAATGAGATAAATGTAACTCGGTCTGGTTAAGGGCGTCTGCCAACTGACATAAATGTAAATGTAACCCTCAGCAGGGTGATATCCACCACGGTCCCCACTTCTATAACTCAGCATTGTGGCTTGGTGATGCTGCAGGGATGAGAGAGACAATGAGGTCATAGAAAGAAAGAAATATATGAGGAATCACCAAGGGCACATTATTTGTCCTGTCTCAAATGTGAGTGTGCATAGAGGAAGTTGAGGTATTATCTCTCTCTCTCTCTCTCTCTCTCTCTCTCTCTCTCTCTCTCTTTAGCCTTAGCAAACCATATGCATAGTATTTTTCAGTAATTTTTTTGATCAGTGTAATGCGTACGATAACTGTGTGATACCATGTAACATTAATAATGGAACCTCAGTGCTGTAACAATTTCAGACACATTTTTCCTTGTATAACACCACTTGCTGCACTACACACATGAGTCATGGTGTAATCAAACTGTCATTTTGTACAATGATTTTTACTAGACAGATCAGTGTTCAAGGATGACTGACTTTCTCTTTTTAGGAATCACAACACGCAGTGACCTCATGGTTAAACATATTGAGAGAAAATAAAGCCATGCTCAAATAGACCTTTTTAGAAGAAGATACAGTCATCCCTGCCTTGAGAATTCTCTTCAACCTGTAGTAATGCCATTATTAATAAACTTACTAATTAGCTCACCAACTTTTAACCTAGTCCTGTAGGTTTCCAGTCAATTCAATTATGGGATTAGCCAGCATTTTGCAGCTTTTATTTGTCTGGTGCTATAGCTAATGAATTTGTGATTTGCCAACCCCTGCAGAGTCTCTGATATCTTTCACCTGTTAATAGAGTCTTGGGGAGTTTTTCCTCTGAGCAGTTGTATTGACAGTTGCCAGTATTACAAGAGAACTCAACATGTTCTGACTTTACAGATGCAGCTTTCCATACGAGGTATACTTAGCAAGTTTACAAGATATTTAAGGTAAATAATTGATACAGAGGCATATTTTGCATTCAAGTCCTCCTGGGAAGTTCGTATTTGCGAGTTGGGAAGTCGTAATCATGACATCGGGTGCGTTCAAGTCACTGGTGGAGCACCTTCTCTTAATTAACTATAAAAAAAATATATATATTTTTTTTAAATAGAAAATGAAAAACAAAGAATGCGCATCAGGTGTGTTTTTGCTTTTAAATGATTTTTAATCAATTTATGAAGCCACTGTAAACTTTATCGTAACATATTATATTGTAATTGTACAATGCTATCGTATTTTGTGCAGGCAACCGGTTTTCTGTATCAACAAACACTATAAAAATGCAGAGAGATAAAATAAAAAGTCTATGAACAAAAAACCTGTGCAACATCGCAAATCAAACCATTTATCTCCCATAGGTGCTTAAATGTTAACTAAATGTTAACTACAGTGCCTTGCGATAGTATTCGGCCTTTTGCCACATTTCAGGCTTTAAACATAAAGATATAAAATTTTCATTTTTTGTGAAGAATCACCAACAAGTGGGACACAATTGTGAAGTGGAACGAAATCTATTGGATATTTTAAACTTTTTTAGCAAATAAAAAACTGAAAAGTGGTGCGTGCAAAATTATTCGGCCCTCCTTACTTTCAGCGCAGCAAACTCACTCCAGAAGTTCAGCGAGGATCTCTGAATGATCCAATGTTGACCTAAATGACTTATGGTGATAAATAGAATCCACCTGTGTGTAATCAAGTCTCTGTATAAATGCACCTGCTCTGTGATAGTCTCAGGGTTCTGTTGAAAGCGCAGAGAGCATCATGAAGACCAAGGAACACACCAGGCAGGTCCGTAATACTGTTGTGGAGAAGTTTAAGGCCGGATTTGGATACAAAAAGATTTCCCAAGCTTTAAACATCCCAAGGAGCACTGTGCAAGCGATCATTTTGAAATGGAAGGAGTATCAGACCACTGCAAATCTACCAACACCTGGCCGTCCCTCTAAACTTTCAGCTCAGACAAGGAGAAGACTGATCAGAGATGCAGCCAAGAGGCCCATGATCACTCTGGATGAACTGCAGAGAACTACAGCTGAGGTGGGAGAGTCTGTCCATAGGACAACAATCAGTCGTACACTGCACAAATCTGGCCTTTATGGAAGAGTGGCAAGAAGAAAGCCATTTCTCAAAGATATCCATAAAAAGTCTCGTCTAAAGTTTGCCACAAGCCACCTGGGAGACACACCAAACGTCACACCAAACGTTGAGAAATGGCTTTCTTCTTGCCACTCTTCCATAAAAGCCAGATTTGTGCAGTGTACGACTGATACATTTAAAAAGGTAACCTAAAAGAGTTCATTAATCTATCAAAAAAAAAAAAGGAGTGAGAAGAGTAACGAAAAAGAACTATAGCTACCTTTGATCGTTTAATTTGGTTGTAGTAATAATAATAATAATAAAAAAAGCAAATGGACCACACAGAAGTTCTTTGGTATTTTTGCACAGTTCCTTATATACAGTCAGGTCCATAAATATTTGAACAGTGACACAATTTCCAAAATTTTGCTCTAATTTCGCCACAACATATTTGAAATGAAGCAAAGGCATGATTGATGTGTACATATTCAGATTTAATTCAAGTGGTTTAACAAAAAGATGTGACCTCCCTATATATATATATATATATATATATATATATATATACATATACATATACATATATATATATATATATCCATTTGCTTTTTTTATTATTATTATTATTACTACAACCAAATTAAACGATCAAAGGTAGCTATAGTTCTTTTCATTACTCTTCTACCCTTTTTTTTTGATAGATTAATGAACCTCTTTTAGGTTACCTTTTAAATGTATTTAATGTATGTAAAAATGTAAAATGGGTGATGTGCCACAAAGAAGATGGCTGGTTCCAAAACAGAAGTAGATATATTCATATTCATAATTTAGCCTCTGTATTCCACCACAACGGATTTGAAATGAAGAAATCAGGATGTGATTAAACAGCTACCAAATGCAAATGTAACTCTCGGAATCTGACCTTTTATCTCCTTAATTTGTCATGAAATAATCAGGGAACAGGCTTACCAGTCAATAATTACTTTTGTGCCTGTGAAAATGTATAGGGACTCTATAAATATATACAGGTAATATATATATATATATATATATATATATATATATATATATATATATATATATATATATATATATATATATATATATATATATATATACACGTACATACAGGTAATAGTGTATTACCTGGAATTAAAGGCCAGTTCAGACTTGTCACCTAAGCCGATGACGTGGGAAAGGGTATTAAAGTTCATGCGCTACAATGTCAAACTGGAGGCCATCTTTAACACGTGTCCACAGGAAAACTTAAGCTGCATGGGAAAACAATTATCAAATCATGTTTTTCATTATGCTGGAAGGCATTTAAAAGTTTATAGATATTAAGAGCCACATCATCGTAACATTATTAAGTTTCAGTATGGGAATAACTACAGCATGACCTATTTCCAGGAGCAAAACAAGCAGTAAAAGGAAAGAGATGAACATATAAGGCTCTCGCAGTTGCCACAAGTAGAGACATTTCTTTGATGTGCACTGTATCAAAGGATTACCAATTTAGAACTGTTTGAACTCCGTCGTATCTTCTGTTCTCCTTCAGCGTGCTTTGTGAAACAAGCAAAGCATGAATTTCAGAAAGCGCTGGCTTTCTTCACAGATGCGAAGGCTCTATGTGATGTAGCACGCCACATCTTTCAGAAATGATTCATCTTCCTTTCTGAACAAGCGTCGTCGTTTCATTAGGCTCAGCATCAAGCTTTGGAGCGAGTCCAAAAAGAAAGGAGAAAAAATAATGTGGAACAATAGAGGACAAAAGAAGTCAAAAGGTCAAACTAGCCTTCCTTCTTGAAAATGTTGAAACTAGCGTCTCAGATGGGTAAAGGAAATCAAAGGACTTAAAAAAAAAAAAAAAAAAAAAGCCTTGAAATGTTGAGACTGGTGTTAAAAAAAAAATGCAGGAGATAAGAGATCAGAAGGCGACTTTGGTGCCACTTCAAAGCATTGCTTTGAGAAACTAGGTTAGTGGCCAGCTGATACACCGGAGTGGTGTGTTTTTAGCCGGCAAGTTTGAGAATTAGCGACAAGCAACAAGGAGGTTAGTTCAGACTAAAGGTCACTCAAGGTAATGGGTCAGCGCCAAGATAACTTTTTTGGGCCTTCTCCCCATCTGACAAGGCGTTTCTCGCTCTTGATATGGCCGAACGCTGGCCGGCTTTGAAGTTAACGCTAGGCGCTAGAGCTGTGGGAGCTTCTTCTCTTTATTGGGGCCTGTCAGAGGCATGCTGCGCACCACAGCTAGCTTTAACTCATTAAAACCTAACACGCAAAGCACACACTGATGGAGCACACAGAGAGAGAAAGCACTGAGAGACAGATCTGTCATCTTGTCTCTAAACTGGTCAGGATTTAATATACCTGGGTGACTGCATGTGGGACTCTTTTTCTGTGTAGTCACAAGCCGAAACTTTCCACCTATCACATTGGCAACATCAGATATTTTAGTTATTTTTATTTTTTTTTATATATATATTTAAGGTTTGTTATTTTTTTTTAAATCTATTTATCAGTCAATTTAGTGATGGATCAGTTATCAAAATAATAGTTTTGATTTCAGTAGAAATCACAACCCTCCCTTATCGAAGTTAGATTTATTATCAAGTTCTTATCCAGTTTAATTGAATGGGTTTAATTCACATCTCATTAACTCAAAAACAAATCAGCTTACAAATATTGTCAACTTGGGCGTAACGTGTTGTGTCAGTGGAAAGTTCAGGAATATTTTTTTTTAATAGACACCATGCTTTGGGGGTTTCCTCCGGGTACTCCGGTTTCATCCCCCAGTCCAAAGACATGCGTTGTAGACTGATTGGCATCCAAATTGTCCTTAGTGTGAGAGTGTGTGCGTGATTGTGCCCTGCGATGGGTTGGCACCCCACCCAGGGAGTCCCCTGTTTCCCTAGGATAGGCTCTAGGCTTCTCGCGAGCCCAGGTAGGATAAGCGGTATGCAAAATGGATGGATGGATATCAGATATTTGTATATAAGGTGAATTATAAAATAAACATGCTCTGCAATTTGTACTAGATCATTTAATGTACCATTCCCTTGGTTAATTTTGAAACATTTCATTTGAACTTGTCACTTCTAATCTTGTTTAACCCACACGGTCGCTGTAGCATCCAATCAGGAGACAACTTCACCTGTGTCACAATAATCCTCCTCCCTCACGCAAGGAGTTGTGGGTAATATTAGCTGAAAAAGCGTCCGTGCATCCACACTTTGAAAATTTACCGGAAATAGTAGACCGTCCGGGTACTTTGGGGATTGTCATTTCAACATGCTACAACATGCGACTCACTAATTCTAATCTCGGATACTATTTAGGACGGATATTAGGCGAAGTGGGTTGCAGCTTATGTTCACACTCGCTTTGTGACGAATATGCTCCGTGTTGATTTGCACCAGTCGTTATCAAGCCTTTGATCATTGATTGCAATTTTGGTTTTGATCTTGTTTCTGGTTTCCTCCACTTGCTCTTGTCTGACCTTGTTTCTTGATAGTTTGACCTCTGCATTTTGCACCTTCACCCTGCTTTTGCATTTTATTGCCATAATTATTAAAAAAAAAAAACCTGTCTACCTGCACTTGCGTCTTCGTCTGCTTACCTGACAGCTTGGACTACTCTCTGTGTGGAGCTTCACATGTTCTCTCTGTTTATACCTGGGTTTCCTCCGGGTTCTCTGGTTTCCTTCCAACTCCCAAAAACATGCCATTAGGTGGATTGGTTATGCTAGGTGTGAACATGTGTATGGTGTCCTGCGACAGACTGGCGTCCCATTCAGGCTATATATTCCTGCGTCTCCCCCAGTGTTCGTGAGATTCTCTGTGAGCCTGACCAGGAAAGCACTTACTGAGGGAATGAATGAATGAAAATAAAGGTAAAAATTATGCGCAACATAGTAGCACCCAAAACCCACGATTAAGACATTCCTATCTAGTATGAAGAAGGAGAGACCAATCTCTGAAGAAGAGACCAATCTCTCTGTTGGATTCGTTGCAGTTGAAGTGTCGGCGCTTTTTGAATTCTCAATAATGAAACACGCGCCTTCACCTCTTACGAGTTTGAGTTTTGTCTGTTTGATGGCCAGCCTGCAAATAACTAATCACCTCTAACTCTTAGGGGGGGAAAAACATTAACATTCCAGGCTTTCTCAAGATTTCTTTCAGTCACTCTCAAATGCAATACCGAGCTATGTTTAATGGCTGGCCTTTACTATCTTGAGGTTCAAGGAATCATCTTATTAATTGGACCCACTCCAATTTTTACTCAGTCAGACATAAAAAGCATATTGAATAAAAAAAAGTGTATTCAAATGAGTACAAATGAGAAATGGAGCTTTTATTTCTGTGTATATCCAAGACGGAGTTTATCCTCAGTCCACCAAACTTCTCCAAAGATTTGTCCTCTTAATCTTTTGTCACGGTTTTTGCGGTTTTCGCTTTTGTCACTGCATCAAGGCTGCAGCCATAAGAACAAAAACCTAAGTCCTTGTTTTGGAGCGAGTTGTGTGCCAAGGTCTTTGAGATAGAAAGAAGAAAGCAAGATTTGGTAGACAAACACGAGCGGAAAATGTTTGTTCAGCCTCTTTAATGAGGTCATAGGAAAAGCTACAAAGAATATGCGACCAATTATTTCATTCTCTCTTTCTTTCTCTCGCTATTGCTTTGCTTTTTTTTTTTTTTTTTCCCCCATTCTAATCTCTAATCTCCCATTGTTCCAGAGCAACACAAAGGACCGCGACATCAAAAACGGACGACTATCAATCTATCAAATGCACACCACGCTTCCCTTATACAGCGTATAAACCAGAGCGCGAGAGAGAGAAAGGAAAAAAGAGGAAGCACAAGCAAGTCTGAGGAGAAAATCAAGACAAAGTTAGACGCCATGCCCCAGTCATATAACAATTCCTTTGGCTTTGAACTCAAAAACGTCACAACATCAAATGCGTCCTGAGCAATAAGCCACGAAGACACGCGAGACCTCGGATACTTTTGTTTTCATCCGCGCGCCACTGATAACCTTTATTAATCTTGAATTTTAGAGTCGCAACCCTTGCTTTGAAGCTCCGGTTGTTGCTTTCCTGTTGTTGTTTTTTGGTTTTGGGTTTTTTCTGCACAGAACGCAGGTTGTGGTTGAGAGATAAAACACTTCTGAGCCATATTAAGACTTGAAAGTCCCTTGGCTATTCACTGGCGCACATTTGATGTTGTTCTTTGCTCCTCGGGCAAATTAGCATATCGTTTTCAAAAGCCGTCTGGTGAACACTATGCACAGGCACGGCACGTTTGCTAAAAGTTGCCACTGATGTGATACTGTGTGGCAGAGTGAGACGTTAAAATGGTGGTATGCAGATTGCATATAAAGAATGGAGTGTCTTTATTTTTTCATGGTAGGGGTGGGGGGGTGGGGGTTCCTTTCCCTCAACATGTCCCCATTCCTTTTCACCATCATTCTCGTTTTCTCCTTTTTCTCTTACCTTCATCCTACTCCTGTCTCCTGCGTTTAGTTTCTTTGAGTATTGAATGCGAACGTTCCTTAACTTTGTGTTTGCAATGCTGTCAGCCCCCATATCCACAAAAAAAACAGCATTCTCCACTGACACAAGGGCCAAAATTTCTCCTTAGCTACCGGAGGCTTTCTTCTCGTGAAGAGAAGCAAGAGATGCATTGAAAGGCTGTGAGAAGCTCAGCACTAGCTCCGAGTCTGCGAATCTATCATTGATCTATTATTAATTCCTTCATGTCTGATTGCAGCTCAGTCAAACAAATTGTGCAGATGCTGCTTTCGAGACAATCTATCAATCTCATTTCAGCCACTTTGCCTGATTCTTATTTATTTATTTATTTATTTATTTATTTATTTATTTATTTATAATTTAGGACAGTTAGGTTGATGTGAAAATTTCATTTTGATGCTGACAGTTCACTCACAGTGACAGATGGGTTTTGATCAGGTCATGACGAAGTCCCCAAAATGGCCCTTTAATGTGTGTTTGGAGATGGGGGGTTATCGGAACAGATGAAAGACACCCCAGGACGGGGGATCTGTCTGTTCCAACCCCTCATTATTAATGCTAATACATGGCGCTAGTGGCTTTGATGTCAAGTGCACAATAGTCGATATGATGGACGTACAGGCTTGTGTGTGTGTGTGTGTGTGTGTGTGTGTGTGTGTGTGTGTGTATAGCAAGGTACAAGAGAACAGTTGGAAATCACTGATCAATTATGCCCTATTTCTGATTAATGCAGTAAGAGAGCGATAATAAGAAATATATGCAACAACCTTAACAGATAGGAGAACTAGTGCAAAAGTAGGTGCGCATTAGACTAGAGACTAGCAGGGGGGAAATAAGCACACTAGAGGAACCAGGAGAACTAGTGGAAAAAATAGACACAAAGGTAGGAGAACTAGTGCAGAACTAGACACAAATGTATAGAGACCGGGGATAAAACAAGGAATGTAGGGGAACCACGAGAACTAGTGCGAAATGATAAACAAAAGAACGAGAGACTAGCAAAAACATAAATACACACATACACACAGAAGGACACTAGTGGAACTAATGCAAAACTAGACACAAAAGAACTACAGCTTAGTCCAAAGAAGGGCACCAAGGGCACTAGAGGAACCAGGAGAACTAGTGCAAAATCAAACACAAAAGTACAAGAGACTAGCAAGAGAAAAAAGGGGACATTGGGAGAACCAGGCAAATTAGCCCAAATCTAGACATAAAAGTAATAGAGACAACAAGGACGCTAGGGGAACTGGTGGAAAGCAGACACACAAGTAGGAAAGACTAGCAAACTAGTCTAGAACTAGTGCAGTAGACATAAAAGACACAAAAAGATTAGAGGCAAAAAACACACCACAAAAGGACACTAGAGGAACTAGTGCAGAACAAGACAATAGGGTACTTTTTATTGCGAGGGGAAAAACCAAGGACACATCAGGAAACGAGACTCATCAAATATATACTTCCATATTTCCTACTTAACACTGAGACAGCATTCATTATATTTCAAATTAAACAGTGCTGTGGAAATGTTAATCAAGCTTGCATTAAGCTTATTGGCTTTATAAATTCAATTGAAGGTAGAGGTCTAGGTCATGGAGTAACATCTGTCTGGCTGAAAACACTATTGTTCAACTTTCACGTCTCCCATTTGCCGTTATTAGCATATGAATGCTAACAGTTGACACCTGGTTTTGCTCTATGAACAAACCACTACAATGAGACAAGAGGTCAGTCATCTTCCTGTCAAATCTGTCAACAGAAAGGTTTCTGAACAGCAATAAGCCGGGCGTCAGCTGGAGCGGTGTTGCGTTTAGCGTTGTTCAAGCATATGTTGCTAGCACGTTGTGTGAGGGAGGAGAGGGCGGGTGCGAGTTTCATATTCATTCACAGCTGGAGATGATGATCCTCCCCTTGGCTTCCTCACCGCTTTCGTCTCTCATATTCCAGAGAGGAAAGCAACAACGAAGGAAAAAAAATAAGAAAGAAAGAGGGGGAAAAAACACCAGAGCGTGCTTTTATCCACCTCAAAGCTAGAGGCCTTTTGAGCCAGCCTCAGATACTTAGCGCCTCTCTGCATTGTTCTATTTCGAGACGTCGCTTCTTTTCTGCTTGAGTACTGTATGAGGAACAAAGCGAAATCGCCCCTTCCATCACATTCTTCTGTCACTTCTTTCTTAGCTGGTGGGCGAAAAAACATAACTTCCTCAGATGAGTTTTCTGTCAAACTTACTTCAGTAGCTCGTATCTTACTTTGGAAAAGAAGTAAAATTGATGTTTGGAGGAAACTAGAGGCCTACGGGCCTACAGTACTGCAGGAGGGCTTGACTTGGGGCTGGAAATCAAATAAAAACATTAACACTGTTATCCTGGTTCTGACAAATGTATCTGTTTTATTACTTCTCTTTCCACCAAGGGCACACATACATTTACAGGGGTTTAGTCAGGAGTGGAAATCAACACACATACTCACACACTTTCTACCCACCAAATCTGCGTAAAATTTACCAGCCACTTTAACTTGGTCTGCACTTATATATCGATTTTACCCAAGGCGCTTTACACTGTGTCTCATTCACCCATTCACACACACTACTGGTAGCAGAGCTGCCATGCAAGGCACTAACTTGCCATTGGGTGCAATTTGTGGTTCAGTGTCTTGCCCAAGGACACCTCGGCATGTAGAGTCATGTGAGCCAGGGATTGAACCGCCAACCATACGATTAGTGTCCAACCCACCCTACCACCTGAGCAACAGCCATAGCTATATCTTCTATCTTTACTGAGAAAAGGGTATGTTAGTATTATAGAGAATATATCCTTGGGTCATACAGTATATCTTGTTGTGTATTTCACATTTTTCTTCGCTTGATCAGTTCTCCTGCCAGTTGATGGGAATTGTGATTGTGCACTCATTTGCCTCGCACCTCAAGGGTTGGGGCTTCAATCCCTGTCTCTTCCCTGTGTGAATGGACTCCCCAGTCCAAAGACATGCATTGTAACCTGATTGGCTTCTCTAAATTGTCCGTAGTGTGTGAATGGTGTGTAATTGTGCACTGCGATGGGCTGGCACCCTGTCCAGGGTCTTCCCCGTCTTGTGCCCCGAGTTCCCTGTGTGTGTGTGTATATATATATATATATATATATGAATGCATATGAATGTATATAAATAAATGTATATATATATATGAGTTCAAATCCAAGCACCACCAAGCTGCCATTGCTGGGTCCTTGAGCAAGGCCTTTAACTCTCAATGTAGCATAAAGGTGTGAAGGTCATGTGACTTTTCTTGTGTGTGTAATACGTATCTAAGTATTTTTGTCATGGGCAACTCAGTAGCCTACTAGCCTAGTTTTGAACTCTACTGGATTTCTACATAATTGCTGCAATCATGGGTTCCTGTCTTTATGACCATGTAAACACATGACGATGTAAAAAAAAAAAAAGATATGATGAAAGTGATCATTTGGTGAAGAGCACCATCATCATAATTGGGTTGAAATGCAATGTGAAGAGGTGTGGTTTTGCTCCTGCGATATCCAATCAGTAATCCACTTATGACATTTTCACAGTGACATACAGTTAGTTTATTCTAGTTTTGGGTTAGAGAATATATATATGATTGGCGTTTAATGTTTTTAAGAGTTTTTTTAAGAGATAGTGTGGGCGTTTTTTTGTTGTTGTTTATTTTAACCCAACTGCCCACATACCCATATTTTAATAAAGTTTTATTCTGTGTCATGATTGTATTCTACTTTTATGTAGTTTGTGTATTTTTTTTTTCTTCTGCTTCTAACATCTTTTTCACCTTTAGGTGTGGGAAAGTGAGCATTGTTATGGTTATGTTGGTCTGCAGGCCCAGCAGTGTGTGCGCGACCGTGGGAAAGACAAGAAAGCACGAGCTAGCCACTGCGTGCCGGGGTTCATAGCCATGCAGACATGAAAGGATCTGTGGGAGAAAAGGTCTGAGAGATACCAGATGAAAACTGAACACACACACCCACACACACTTACACACATACATATACACACACACACACACACACACACACGCAAGCAGCCACGTTCACACACATCAACACCGGCCTCCAGCTGTTCTCAGCAGCAGGTGCTCCAGTGTGTTTTTGTGTGTATGTCCAGATTAAAAACATGGTTGTATGGGTTTATAGTGTTTGTGTATAGGTAATACAGGATGAGTTAGTGAAATACAGTATGCTGCTGGATAGACATCCTAGTTGTTGTATACCTTCTGTGTGATTATTATGTCTCTTTATATTTTTAATGAATCGACTTTTCAAGCATTTATCCCTTCCTCCAGAACAGCTCAAATGGAAAACGCAGCTTCAGTTAAAAAAATTTGCAAAGAGAGACAGAGGATTCATTACAAAATGAATTATTTCAGCGGATTATTCTTTATATTTTTCCCCCATGACCTCGTTCAACATCAAGCATGTGCGACAAAGCAAGAATTTTCCCTCTCTGCTGTAAACCCCAGCAAATACATTGGTCCCCTCGGCCCTCATGACCAAGAGCTAAGTCTGTCGCATGCAAAGAACAATCAGCTCTTGCTTATACAGTGCTCTCCACTAATGTTGACACCCTTGGTAGATATGAGAAGGCTGTGAAGATTTGTTTAACCTTTTGATATTTTGTTAACAAAAAAGTCCATGATGGAGTCCATGATGCCACGTATCCTAATAAAATGTCAGAGGTACTTTTACATATGGGTACCTCTGTGTGCGCCAAAACCACCTCTGGTGTTTTTTTGCCAAAAAGCTCTATTCTGGTTTCATCTGACCATAGAACCCGATCCCATTTGAAGTTCCAGTAGTGTCTGGCAAACTGAAGATGCTTGAGTGTGTTTTTGGAGGAGAGTAGAGGCTTTTTTCTTGAAACCATTCCAAACAATTTGTGGTGATGTAGGTGACTTCAGATTGTAGTTTTCGAGACTTTCAAACCTCAAGACGTAACTAACTTCTGCAATTCTCCAGCTGTGATCCTTGGAGATATTTTTGGCCACCCAAACCGTCCTCTACACTGTGTTGAGACGATATAGACACACGTCCAATTCCAGGTTGAGTCTTAATATTTCCAGTTGACTGGAACTTTCAATGCTTGTGGTAATTTTTTTAATAGCCACTTCCCATTTTGTGAAGCTCAACAACATTTTGCCGCACATCACAGCTATGTTCCATGGTCTTACCCATTGTTATGAATGACTATGGGAATTTGGCCTGTGTGTTAACTCATATTTAACCCCTGTGAAACAGGAAGTCATGGTCGAACAATTTCCTGTTCCGAGTCACCCCGGTGGGGGAAAAAAAAAAAACGGAAAATAATCAATGGATACTTCATATATATTTTTCTCATATGAATTCATGGGGTGTCAATAATTGTTGCACACATATATTTAAACAAAGATTTTTTATATATATATAAACTTGTGTTTTGTTTGTAATTGTTTGATATCCATGAGAGCAGAGTATTTTTGTGAATTTAAAAAAAAAAAGATCAAACGGTTAAATAATAAAGACAAATTTTCACAGACTTCTTTGCTCACATTTACCAAGGGTGCCAATATTAGTGGAGAGCACAGTATGAGGGCACTGTATGTGCGTGTGTGTGTGTGTGTATTTATATATATATATATATATATAAATATATATATATGTGTGAAATAATCAGATCTCATCCATCTTAAGATGTGATGTCTTAAAGACAAGCAGCTTGACAGACTGGAGGCACGCAGACACGGCGAGGCAAGCAGATCTCTGGCTTTGATGAGACGTAACAATAGCCAAATCCCCATCCAGTTTCTATTTAAGTTACTGAAGCCTGCTGGAAAAGAGGCAACTTTTCCAAAGTGTCTCAGAAGCCGCCGCTTTAGGTGAGTGCGAGAAGAAGAAGAAGAAAAAAAATGAGGATAATGTTTATGCATTAGAATTTCAAAGTGCTTCTTTTCTCAGCAAGAAAATTCAGATTCGAAAGGTTCTTCTTGTTAGAAGAAGATCTGAGGGTTTTTCTTTCCTCCCTCCCTCCCGCCCATGCATGCTTGCTTTCTCTCTCTCTCTCTCTCTCTCTCTCTCTCTCTCTCTCTCTCTCTCTCTCTCTCTCTGTCTCTCTGTCTCTCTGTCTCTCTTCCTGTTGTTACCACAAGAGTGCCTTATTCACAGGGCAGGGTTCAGTACAGTGCAAATGAATCCTAAATTAAATCCAAAAGTTATAATCTATGACTCTTGTGGATTATGGGAAATCGATAAGTAACCACTTTTTTTTTTTTATCCTGTTCAGGGTGGCAGTGGATCAGAAACATATTCTGGGAACAGAGGGAGCAAGGCAGGTTCAACCTAGATGGACACCAGTCCATTGCAGAGCACCAATCACAATCTACAAGCCAATTCACCAATCAGCATGTTTTTTGGGAAGTGGGAGGAAACTGGAGAACGTGGAGGAAACCCATGAGGATACAAGGAGAACGTGGGAAACGCTGTGCAGATAAAATCCCGAGGGAGTTAAAAGTTAGAGAACGTTGTGCTAAAGAATATACAGTAGTTGTACACCGTGTTCATGTTAATGGCAGGAAATGATGAGTTTACTACAGTATATAAGCTGATGGAAGCATATTTATGAAGACAGCATATGTATGAAAAAATAATAGAAGTGCTCAGATGCTTGGAGGCATAAGCACCTAGTAAAATGTTTTCTGTAGTGTCTCAATTGTATCAACTGAATGTTTCTTGTGTCCTGTTGATATTTGGGTGATTCCACAATTGGGGAGCCATTTGTGTCCAACTGATATCATTACCAAATATGCATATAAAGTAAAGGTAAAAGACATTTTAAACGTGGGTAAAATTTCCTTCACAAGAACCTATGTGCACGTTTCAGGTAAATCATTTAAAAACATTCCAAAATTCAAACTCAAACATTCAATTAATTCACAAATCCAATATCTACTGCTGTGAGAAAACTGAAGTTTTCTTTGCCTGACCCAGCCCACTGTGAATACACTTTACTTTCAGTGTATATAATTAATACAATATTTTAAAAAATATATATCTTTTTGCCTTTTTGACACATAATTGATTATAGGTTATGAAAAACGTGCAGTTTATTTCCACAATATCCATGACATCGGGCGTGTTCAAGTCACTTTTGTTGGAGCAAGATGGCGGAGCACCTTCTTTTAATTAACTTCAAAAATTCAGTTTTTATTTACTTTATGAATCGTATATATCGTATATCGTTCATATATCGTAATTGAACAATGCAAACAATCGTATTTTGTGCAGGCAATCCGCTTACAACAAATTTACTTATTGAAATAATTTAAATATTGGTGCGTACAAGTCATGTCGGAAGGATCGTACTTACGAGTTGAATGCACATGAATGTCACCATAAAGTTGTAATTTATGGCGAGAGAGACTGAAGAATCTTTGAGCCCATAGTTTCCGAGTTGGGGGCGTGTCAGTAAGTAAACAGGGTGGAATCAAGGGATGCAACGTCTGTAGTTGACGGTAAATTTGTTGAAAGCTAATTGCCTGCAGAAAATACGATAGCATTGTACAATTACGATATAATGCGTTGAGATCAAGTTTACAGTAGCTTCATAAATTTATTAAAAACGTCTGATGTGCATTGTTTGTTGTTCATTTCCTAGAAGGAGAATAAAAAAAAACTAAAAAAAAACCCTGCTGTATTTTTTGTAGTTATTAAGAGAAGGTGCTCCGCCATCTTGATGCAATCAAAGTGAACTGTATGCACCTGATGTCGTAATTACGACTTCCCAACTCGTAAACACGAACTTCCCAGGAGGACTTGAATGCACAATATTCCCCAAGACACGTGTTCGACAGGATGTTATATCAACTGAATTTCTTAAGGGTTATGAATACTAGTTAAACATATTTCGTGTGTTTGCTAATTTTGTGCTAAAAACCTCAACCCCGTTGCCGATTTAAGAGCAAAACACAGCCAAAGAAAAACATTTTAATGAGATGTTGTTGCCAGGGATGGGGTTAACACTATTTATAGAATGGTTAAATGTATTTTGTCTTAGATGTTGATTTTAAAATATTGTAAAATTTCATTTGTTGTAGTTGCAAGGGAAAAATTTCAGCCCAATTGTGGAATCTCTCATTTACAACACAGCTGCGCTGATCCGACAGGGCAAATATTTACAGTCTGAAAGCACTCTACCATCCCCTGTTTGTCCGGCATCTCTTTAGTTAGTATATTTACTGCTAAGCTTTACACCATGTTGCTAATTCAGCTTATTTAGATTTTAAAATGGTGTACTACGCATCCATTATCCTACAGGATGTTCTTCACCATGAAATATCAATCTTTCTATGACATATGTTCAGACTATTAGATGTTTCGAAATTCTTGAGGTTCTTACATAAGCATCGCTTGATTTATTAATACCTCTCCTGGCCTAATTCCTTCTTTCATGTCCTTTTCTTTATCTGGCGAAGCTTAAAAGGAGCAAGAAGGAGGAGTGTGTGATAGCACACTAAGACGAGAA